>JABUIW010000020.1:18652384-18672413 GCA_013363375.1 Menidia beryllina
CCTGCAGAACGGATTGTGAAGGCCTCCTGGCAGACATCTTTGACTTTGACCCTGCCTAGCGACAAAGGATGTCTGAAATGTGATTGGTTAAATGCTTTTATATGAAAATGCATGTCTGGAAGCAGCGAAACCAGGGGAAAAGCTATGAAAGGAAGCGGACAGACTATTTAGAGATATTTAATAAGTTTCCATGGACAAAATATATATATATTAACATCAGTCTGTGATTCAGATATTTTCTTAGGCCTTCAGAGAAGGCCTTGAAGGCCCTGACGGCCCACCACTGCAGTTAACATGATTGCTAACAACAGGCTACATAAAATAAAATTGCTAGTCAGACTGTAGGACGTTACAGTGATGAGAATGTAAAAATAGAGGGAAGTAAAGAAAGAGAAAGGGCATCGGAGGGGCTGGGGAAGTACAGAATAAATGTTAGCGTAGGAGTTGCTCTCTCAAGGGTTTCTTGAAGATGGACAGGGAATCCATTGTTCTTGTAGTGCTTGGTTGGTCATTCTACCATTGTAGAACGACACATGAAAAGAGTCTGAATTGTCTTAAGTGTGATTTAGGCACTGCTGGACAACAATTCATTGAGGATCAGAGTGACCAGGTTTTAGCATAAGCCTTTATAAGAGTATTCCAGTAGAGGAGAGCCATATCCCTTAAACATTTTATGGTTAGCATCAGTGACTTGAATTTGCTTAAGGTTGTTAAGGATAGCCAGTGGAGACTCGCTGCAGTCTGTAGGACGCCTCGGTTGGATATCCAACTCCTCCCACATCCAAGGTGGCCATTTTGATTAGGCCATATGAGGTGGAAACAAAACTTTACACTATACGAAATCAGAAGACAAACGATGTCCTAACCCTGAACCTAACCCTAATCCTAACCCTGACCCTAACCCTAACCCTCCACCCTTCATAATTGTGAGAAATAAATATTTTTTGGTCAAATTTGTTTGGACTTATTGAACAAACCTACTTAACATACACTATTTTAAGTTAATATTATGTATTGAGTTTAATTCAGAGTATTTTTAAATTAATGTCTATATTGCCAAGAAGGAATAACGATTTTCTTGCCTTGGGTATTCCTATTGGCGACGTAATCAAAATGGCCGACTTAGATGTGGGCGGAGTTAGATATCCATCCTTGGCTTCCTACAGTCTGCAGCGAGATGTACTTGTGTTTTTTGGCTGAGGACCAGATGTGTCATTGCGTTTTAGACCTCCTACAAAGGCTTTTTCTTGTGTTTGGGATTGCTATTTATGAACATTAGCAGTAACTCTATTTCTGCATGCTGATTTGTGTTTGTACTGGCGACTGTCGAGAATGGAGGCTGGTTAAGAGACTTTTAGGGAACTCCATTCTTAGACTTACCCAGAGCAGGATTTTTTTTTTTTTCATCGTACAAAACGTATGAAAGACTTGGACAGTCAGGCGATTCTTCCGTTTGGCTTGTTTGTTTTCTTCTTTGTTTGTTGAGCCCAGTTTTCAAACCAAGTAATACATTTCTTTACCTGAAACAGAAAAAAAAGGGATCTGACATAACTTTTCCCTCTAGGGCTAACGTCGTAATACAGGTTTCATACATTCTGTTCACCTCAAATTTCCCTAACGATGCCAACTAGATGTGCATCTTAAAGAAATCTAGATACTTTCAAGAAGGAATCCATCGTCCCTTTGAAGTCAGAATTTTCAGAAATTGGTCTGTTAAATTAGAGAGAAATAATGAGATGATGAACAAGTCAAATTTTGTGTCATAAGAAGTTTCAAATTTCAAAGGGCTGCAGAAAATGTGAATTATACCTAGTGGATTGAAGATTTCATATCATGTTTTAAGGAGCCAGAATGTGCACGTGCTTGATTTAGTTACATACTGTGGCTTAATTATGTGGAGAGGTTTAGAGCGCTGTGCACCTAGAGAGAAGTGGATGATTGGCGGATTGATTTCATACGGAACCAAGTTGAGAAAGAGCTAAACACTACCACTAACTCCTGCTCCATTTTTTTCCTTTGGCAGTTTTGCGCATTTCCATATATTCATCAGATTGATATATGCACTGCTGTATTTTATTACATTGTATAACCTGGTGAGAGTCTCATCTAACACCAACAGGAGTGCAGGACATGCACACCATGTTCCTTAATGTTCATGACAAACTTCGATGCTTAGTCAACAGCTGGAAGGTCAGGGGAAAATTACTTGCAAATGTGCAACCTAATATCTAAGCAATTCTGTTTTATGAACGGTTTTATTCTGTTATAATTATAGTTTAAAAATCACACATCCTCAATCCATTGTAAATGCTGTCAGTGTTAAGGCTTAAAATTAGTCTCAGTGATGAGATTAAGGACATTTTGCAGGTTTCTCAAAGATCAAAGCTAACTGTGCGATGCTTTTGGTGAAGACTATCCATCCATCCATCCATTATCAATACCGCTTGTTCCCTATTGGGGTCGCGGGGGAACTGGAGCCTATCCCAGTGGTCAACGGGCGAGAGGCAGGGTACACCCTGGACAGTCCGCCAGTCCATCGCAGGGCCACACACAGGACATACAAGTACAAACAACCACTCACACTCACAGTCACTCCTACGGACAATTTCCCCAATCTCCAATCAACCTAACATGCAGGTTTTTGGACTGTGGGAGGAAGCCGGAGAACCCGGAGAGAACCCACGCAGACACAGGGAGAACATGCAAACTCCACCCAGAAGGGTCCTGGTTCCCCCGGGATTCGAACCCAGAACCCTCTTGCTGGGAGGCGACAGTGCTAACCACCACACCACTGTGCCGCCCTGGTGAAGACTATAGAAGTTGAATTATGTTCACATCTGAAATACGCTCTTAAACCAATAATTATGTGTTTTAACTCTGGGTCTCCATTTTCTAAATTTGTGTTGCTTCTGCTGGCACTACACTTTCCAGTGGATGTAGAAATGCCAAACCGTGCCAGATAGACAGAACCTTTCGTTATTATTTCTGGAAAGAATTTGTATTTAAATGGAAGGATGCTATATCTTTTCTTTTTTTGGCTAGTTTTTAATCAGCTGCAGCGAGATGCTGTTTTTGTTGCAAACAATTGTCCCAATTTTACACTCATTGCAGCCACATATTTTTTGCACTCTTTTATTTGATTTTTTTATCACTTTCCTTTGTAAGGCCATTCTTCTATGCAACCCCTGTCAGCTTCAGCCAAGCACCACACAATTGCCTTTTTAGGTATGAATAATGAGAAATCCAGAATAAGCCATCAGGACTGTGGTCTATCAGTCTAAGCAAATTGCATTTTCTTCTTTACTTTGTACCTTTCTGTATAGGTATTGATGTAGAAAAGTGAGAGGTTTGGTCTGAATACCGCAATATGAGGAAATTACTTAATTTCAACTGAAATATGAAAAAATAGCATAATTAAAAGTCTACATAAAACTGTGAGCTATACAAAATATATAATAATGGATCAAAGATAGCACACTAGCACAAGCCCTCAGAAATCCCTTTAGATTCATAGGGATTGATACTTGATCCATAACTGGACTTCCTTTCAAGGTTGCTACTCATTAAATACATAAATACTCGGAGGAAATTAGACTCAATGTCAGTATCTTATGTTCCAGCCCTTATGACAATGTTCTAGTCCTAACTGTCAGTATCTTATGTTCCAGCCCTTATGACAATGTTCTAGTCCTAACTGTCTTTTTTAAAGCCTATTTCTATAATGTGTTTTTTCGGGTTGTGTCAAATTACTTTAGGAAAAACAAATATACGTAAATATTTAGTTTGAAAGTCCACTTAGGTGGATGAGAATCATGCTCAACACTCTTGACTGCAACAATTACATTTAATACAGTTGAATATATGAATATTAATATCCTTGACCATATTTGTACAAATATGTTAACACGTCTAAGCATAGTGACTGAATGTTGAATCTTTGTTGTTTTACGTATTATCTGCATTATCAATATGTGAAGTGGCAGTACTTTAGATGTCCATCTGTTTAGAGTTGATAGATAACTTAAGAGCAATCTACTGTTTGTGGGGTGATGATCTGGAGTATGCATGGAAAATTACCCAGAGTGCAGGCCCAAACACAGGGATCTTGTGTATAACTATATTCATTTTCAATATAAACAAAAGGTGTGGAAATCAGAAGACTTAAAAGTGAACCTGAAAACCAAAAGCCATTTATAATTCAAAACGTAAAAAGAACAATCCTTGATGTAAAAAAAACAGAGGAACAAAGACACAGGCTGAAGAAAAAACAGGAAGTGATACAATTTACACAGGTAAAGCGGAAAACACAAGAAAACAAAAGAACATCAGCCAAAAACCCTCAACTCACAAAAAGATTGTGCAATCACATATTCAAGATAGGACATTCAGGTGATAGATATTGATTTGCTATCCCCGTGTACCACAAGGGCCTGTTCCAAATTACAATTTACTTCAGTATGAACTGCAAAGTTGTAGGCCTGTGAAGTTTATGCAACAAGGTAATGTGTTTCTGTCTTGTTGGTAATGTGTCAAATGAATTCCTGGAAGATTCAATAGTACATTTCGAGTTCATTGGAATTAAAGCAATTTTGATCTTACAATGGCAAAGACTATTAACATTCATCGAATGCAGTGGGAAACTGAAGCTGTATGCTCATAGTTGATTGGCCTCAAACCACATAATCTGGACCTCCGTCTCATAAAGCAGGCAACCCACATTGATATTGAGGATTAATTTGTGTATGAATCAAAAATAATTATGTGCAACCCTTTCACAAACCATCCCTCTTTTTTTCTTTTGCTGCAGACACAGTATTGTCTGTAGAGCTGTATGAAAAAAAGAGCAACAAAAGGAAACTCAGTGCTGCACTTTTGGTGCTTAACCTAAACCTTTGCAGTAAGAGGTGCTGAATAGTATACTGTCTGTAGGGTCATGAGTGAATCTTTTCATGCATTCATGTGTCTGACACTATGTGCATTACACGTCTTCCTAAGATAAAAAAAAATCTCTCTATATATTCATTTTTATGCCCCTATTGCTACAAAATAGGAGTCTTGCTCTTACTTTCTTTACTTGGATCTCTATTTTAATCCGTGCCCCCTACAAATAAAAAAACATATATGCCTGTATCCGTGAGTTCAGACAGCATTACATTGAGTCTCACAACACTAACACACATAGACGCACACACACTCATGCACACTAAACTGTGAGCAGTAGGGCCACGGAATCAGCAATTTCTGAAAACACCTCGCGGCAGACACCCCCTCCATGGCAACCCTCCATCTCTTGTGCAATGCCGAAAAGGGACATGCTGTGCCAGTGCAGTTAAAAAATCTTAAGCTTTAGAATACTAACTTAAGCAGAGCAGATATTCTCCCTTTTTTCATTACATTTGTCATTTTTTAGGGCCTGTACAAATCTTTTGATTATTGTCTTCAGTCTTCATGTTTCATGCAGTCGCTGTTATCAGAAAAATACACACAGATATAGACCATAATAGGATAAAAAATATAATAATCATGAATCTTCTGACTGCAATCTGTCTCATCAGTCCCCTTGGTCTGGGGAACAGAGATAGAAGAATGAATAGTACACATACATGCATATCTGTGATAAATGTACACATGAATGCAATTTTAGGCTCTCTTGTGAAACAGCAATCAAATGAGCACATGACACCAATAGCATCTGCCACTGCCTCTGAAGATAAGGAGGATGTAATAACTGTGTCCACACTTTTGGCCCACACACACTTTCACACCGACACACACAGACAAAGTAAACATAGCACCGAATGATGAGACGCATACAGAGTGGGGGAGAGTCATTCAAAACAGAGTGTGGGATGGAGATGAGGTGCCTACACCAGGCTGAAATAGTCAGTAAAATAAAGAGAAGGGATTAAATGGAATGCTATGATGGCAGCACTAAAAGTGAATACCAATCAGTTTAGCTCTCATGTGTTTTGTTCTCATAATCAATCAGAGACAAAGAGCTTAAAACCAAAGTGAGAAAGCTACCGTCCACTCAAGTCTGTTTTCCATTTTATATAATCTATTATTAGATATTTCTTCTCAAACTGGAGAGAGATATTGAATGATTTCATAAGCTTCTTAACTTTGTTCACAATATTCAACCACACTATATTTACTTATGATGTTTTTACCATAGCTACAAGGGCCTCATTCTGTCACTACAAGTACAGTCAGGGCCATAAATATTTGGACAGTAACACATTTTTCACGAGTTGGGCTCTACATGCCACCACACTGGATTTGAAATGAAACCTCTACAACAGAATTCAAGTGCAGGTTGTAACGTTTAATTTAAAGGGTTGAACAAAAATATCTGATAGAAAATGTAGGAATTGTGCATATTTCTTTACAAGCACTCCACATTTTAGGAGCTCAAAAGTAATTGGACAAATAAGCATAAGCCAAACAAAAAAGTTTTTTTTCAATATTTTGTGGCAAATCCTTTGGAGGCAATCACTGCCTGAAGTCTGGACTGCATGGACATCACCAAACGCTGGGTTTCCTCCTTCTTAATGCTTTGCCAGGCCTTTACAGCCGCAGCTTTCAGTTCTTGCTTGTTTGTGGGTCTTTCTGTCTGAAGTCTGGTTTTGAGCAAGTGAAATGCATGCTCAATTGGGTTAAGATCTGGCGATTGACTTGGCCATTGCAAAATATTCCAATTTTTTGCCTTGATGAACTCCTGGGTAGCTTTTGCTGTATGCTTGGGGTCATTGTCCATCTGTACTGTGAAGCGCCGTCCAATCAACTTTGCAGCATTTGGCTGAATCTGGGCTGAAAGGATATCCCGGCACACTTCAGAATTCATCCGGCTACTCTTGTCTGCTGTTATTTCATCAATAAACACAAGTGACCCAGTGCCATTGAAAGCCACGCATGCCCATGCCATTACATTGCCTCCACCATGTTTTACAGAGGATGTGGTGTTCCTTGGATCATGTGCCGTTCCCTTTCTTCTCCAAACTGTTTTCTTCCCATCACTCTGGTACAGGTTGATCTTGGTCTCATCTGTCCATAGAATGCTTTTCCAGAACTGGGCTGGCTTTTTTAGGTGTTTTTTGGCAAATTCAACTCTGACCTGTCTATTTTTAGATTTGATTAATGGTTTGCATCTGGACGTGAACCCTTTGTATTTACTTTCATGGAGTCTTCTCTTTTCTGTTGACTTGGAGACAGATACACCTGCTTCCCTGAGAGTGTTCTGGACTTCAGTAGATGTTGTGAACGGGTTCTTCTTCACCAAAGAAAGTATGCGGTGATCATCCACCACCGTTGTCTTCCGTGGACGCCCAGGCCTTTTTGAATTCCCAAGCTCACCAGTGAATTTCTTTTTCTCAGAATGCACCAGACTGTTGATTTTGGTACTCCAAGCATGTCTGCTATCTCTCTGATGGATTTTTTCTTTTTTTTCAGCCTCAGGATGTTCCGCTTCATCTCAATAGAGAGCTCCTTTGACCGCATGTTGTCTGGTCACAGCAAGCTTCCAAATGCAAAACCACACACCTGGAATCAACCCCAGACCTTTTAACTACTTAATTGATTACAGGTTAACGAGGGAGAGACCTTCTGAGTTAATTGCAGCCCTTATTGCCCATTGTCCAATTACTTTTGATCCCTTGAAAAGTGGGCAACACATACAAAAACTGTTGCTATTTCAATCCTGTTAATGCGATTTGGATGCTAACACCTTCACATTAATGCTGAGAGTCTACAGTTAATGCACAGTTTGTTTGTTTTATTTAAAATCCATTGTGGTGGGGTATAGGGTGGAAAAGAAGGATAACTGTGTTGCTGTCCAAATATTTCTGGCCCTGACTGTATATTTTGTGATTTTGGATATCAATTTAGATCCAAATTTATGATTATATACAATTTCTCTCAAATGATGAAATACTAAAAAGCAATATTTTAAATTTATGTTGAACTGACATTGAAAAACGTTCTTTTATGGAGGTTTTTTACAAAGTTCACCTCCATCCAAAGTCACTGAAAAGAATGTCTATGATGATGTATTGCTAATACTAGCTAAACTGAAGTTTATTCAAACCTTTTAGGAGTTGACTGTATTTTAAGAAAAGTTTATTTGACGTGAGAGGGATTTTGTTGCTGTTGGTTGGACGGCACTAGTTAATTATTTAGCTCATGTGGAGCATGAGTTTCGCAAGTGATTGAGAAGGCTTTCCTATTTAGATTAACTCTCGGTGTGAGGCAGAGAAATAAAGTTGTTATTCAGAATGACTTTCTGCTCAGGATATAATCAAAATCTACAAAGTGGAAACATATACTATGCTGTATATATATATGTTATCACTGCTATCTTGATTGTAATGGATACTACGGCTGCTTGGAATGAATCCATGCTTCCATTGTTCAGGACACACCTAATACTCGTCACTGCTGATCGGGACCACACGATGCTCTCGCCCTGTCCCCCACACATGTCAATGTGTTTTTTTGTTAAATGTACTTGTCTTAATAAGGGTTCAAGAAGGCCGATGACTGTTCACTTAACAGCTTGTATATCTCAATCCTTATAAAGCAACCTTGTCACAATAAAGTCAGTTTTTTTCGCATCACTGTTCACCATGTGTTCTGTAAACCGGTCTGTGCGATGGTGTTAGTTAGTCTGCAGTGTTTTCACCGGCTTGTACATGTGGGATGTCTGGGTACGTTGCATTCCTCCAACCATCTCCAAATAAAGCACAAAAAAACGGATGGTCCCTAAAAATAAATGTATGTGTGTGGCTGGTCCTTTGATGGACCAGAAATCTGTCCTGGTGTACCCCTTGCCCAATATCTCAGCTGTATTGGCAAATGCAAGGCAAGGCAAGTTTATTTGTATGACACATTTTGTGTACAAGACAACTCAAAGTTCTTTACAAAGAGATTAAAGCAGAAAACAAAGGAAAAAAATTAATAAACAAAATGAATTAAATGGATAAAAAGTGAAGGGTGCAGGTAAAATACATTCGGTTTCCATATGCATAGTTAAATATGACTGTTTTCAGCCTGGATTTAAACATTGTCAGAGTTGGGGCCTGTCTCAACTCTTCAGGAAGACTGTCCCAGATTTTAGGAGATTTAAGACTGAAACAACGGTCTTCTTGTTCGGTTCTGAACCTGGATACCAGCTGGAGACCAGAACCTGAGGTTCTCAGAGTCCGAGCTGGTTCATAAGACTCTAAAATGTAATTTTTCAAGGTTTGATGCACGAGCAGCAGGTATTGCATATGTTTTGCGAGCAAAATCACTAATGTGTGTTAACAGCTGTAAATGTTTTGTTTGGCTGCAGGTCTGATCCGGCTGCGCTCAAGCCCACCACCTCGGCTCCAAGGTGTTGAATATGTCCTCAACGTCACCGCCACGGATGATAACGCCTCAGGCGGACCTCAGGCACTGTCATCATCAGCCCAGGTCATAGTTGGAGTGGACGATGTGAACAACAACAAGCCTGTCTTTGAGAAGGTGAGACGCGTAGTCTCGCACATGCATTATTGAGTGTTGTTTATGCTGGTTCGTTACTTGCTTTGTTACGAAAAGGTGTTTGATGTTTAATTATCACCTGCTTTTCTGACGGTTATGCGGTTTTCCTCTACTCTTACTTCTCATTGTTATATCACACCCTATTCTCTTCTCTCCAAGTTTTTTTTTTCCTTCCCATCTCTCAAATGTATCTCTCTTCCATCATCCCTCTGTATCTTAGTCTTTGTCTTTCTATCTCCTCTATTCATTAGCCTCCCCCTCTCCTCTCTAGAGGAGCGATTAGTGAGTTTGACCCTCATCTCTGCTTTCACATCTCACTCCTATATCATCTCAGTCTTTTAATTAAGGCTTTAAGGGATGTGGGAGAAATCCCGAACCGTCTACTCCAGAGGAGCTACGTCTCTACCTGCTTTTTTTCGCGCCATGTTTCAATTTTAAATTAGGTGACTTTTCAGTCCCCCTGAGGTATGACTTGCCAACATCAAGAGAGGGGTTGCTGAGTAAAGTTTACTGACTCTCGTGAGGGGAAAGTGAAATACTGAGCGCTCCCCCCATCCAGTCATTTTTTTTTGTAGAGAGAAACATAAGGACAATCGGATGAGAGAAAGAAATCATAAAAAAGGTTGTGTGCACTCTTTATATATATATTTATGTATGGCCATTTTTACGGTTTCAGATGGACATAAACAGAATTTTCGATGTATTAAAGCCTTTGTGATTTATGGATGCTTTTTTCCTTTTTCTTCACATGAAATAGCTTTTCACATGTAAGCTATTTTTTTATTTTATAGTACAGGTGTGTGGTTCCACTAATGATAATTGTCAGTCAAAGTCTTGATGGCCATCTGTATTGTTGTGATCATGCTTAACATCAGGAGGTAGTCATTAGCATTTGTGTGCATTTATTTAATAGATTGTTGATGAAATATTGCCTGACAACATAACCTCAATCTGAGTGATTTTTATTTTCATATATATATACAGAAATATGATGCTATTGATCTTGTCTTCCAACCCTTCCAACAAAGTCCCTTTGTTCCACTTTTGTGTAAGCAGACTTTAGGCACATTACCTCTATGTACTGGGTTGGAAATCTTGTCTGTTAGCAATGGTAATGAACATTTTAATTTATTTATTTATTTTATCAGATCCTGTAGTGCAGATGCCAATGGTAGGGGAGTTGAAAGATAACTGAAATGGTGAAGGTACTACTGTTGAGAACCCAGATAATTGGATTGGAAGAAAGGTTAGGAGACATTCCGAAAGTCATGAACAACATTTTGATTTATTCAAAGAAGATTTGTGTTGGATTGACTGCCAATCACCTCCTAGCTGTGAAATTAAACAAAAATTGAAAAAGAGCACTGAGAAATTGTAAAAAAAAAATATGTGGGGAAATGTCAGTGGTGAAGAGGACAGACCTGCTGGAAAAGAAGAAATTCATCTTAGAGGAGTAGAGAAGGAAAGGGAATGATCTTCTTCACCTAAGCATCTAAGTTGCACCTGAGCGGAAGAGTCGAAATAAATTCACTGTTTGAATGCTGAGTGTTGATGTTCAGTGAAGACATTGAATATTAGCTGGTGTTACCTCTGTCTCCTGAAGCAGAACAATGAAGCAGAGAATCCCTTATATGTAGTTTGATACCAAATTGGATAGCATATTGCATATCTCTAGAATTCAAGGCAATGCCAGTAGACCAAGAAAAAGAGGAAAAGACACGTCGCAAGATACAGATTGGGGAGATATATTAAGATATAGCAGGTTTCTGAATCTCTGAGTGGCAGTCAGACTACAGACCCATGGGCACTGATCACATTTATCATTAATTTTAAGTCTCACGGAGCGGGCTCTTGAGACGAACTCAACAAATCCCAGGAACTGGTGAAGCATTGTGGGGGCTGGGGCTTGTGGGCTTGGTGTTGGCAGAGTTGAGGTAGGCTGCAAAGCAATTGGGAACAGATCCCAACAGTACAACTGTCTGAAACCATATATAATCACCATAAAGATGGTAGATCAGTAACTCTCTGCTGTGATTCAAAAGATACTTGACAAGCCCAAAACTAGTCACCCGGGCTTGGAGGAGGATTTGCATCCCTACATGCATCCAATGATTTTTTTATATATGCATATATGTGTGCATGTATTAAAAAAAACAGATGCTCTGTTATCAGCTGGGCTTTTAAAATACACCTCAAAAGCAACACTATTTTTGTTCAGGAAAAAGGGCTTTTTAATTGTGCTTGTGAGTGTAAATGCATTTTTTAAAACTTATTTTGTCAATTGAACAAAAATGTAACAAAATTCGAGAATTTGATTATGAATCTTTTTAAGGAAAATTCATAACGTACTGAAAAAAAATATTTAAGAAAGAATAAAAAGGAAGAACCTTACTTAAAAAAAAAATAAGTTCCCAATGAATAGTGAATGCATGTCTCTGAGTGGCTTGAGAAGAAGCACTCTGTGTCTTTTGATTAATCAATTGAGCAGTTCCCCTTTTTTGGAACTTCTTAATGCAAGCAGTATTATTTAAAAAAAAACACTGCACTTCTTGGAGGGGTGCTGGCATTTCCACTTAAGTTGTTTTTGTTTCTATGTCTGAGACAGTCCTTTGTAATAAGTTGGATGAACTGTTACACTTTTCCTTTTATATGATGGAACAAGAAAGTTTATCCCACAATGTAACACTTACATTGTGAACATTTCTCTTTTGTCGCTGGTTTATCCCAGTAATTTATTTTCTGCTAATCCAAATTCTAAACGAGTCATGAAGTGGATAGACTCTACATTGCAACCAAATTTTGAAAAGAGTTAAAAAGATTAGACCATAAATAAGAATAGTCCGGGCCTTAGGCTCGCCACTTTCTTCCTGCATTCGCTCATTATTTCTATATTTTATTTCTTTTTGTTCTGTCAGCAAAAAAAAAAAAAGCTTAAAGTAATCTTCAGTCTGCCCTCTGAAAGTATATAACACTCTACCTCCCACACACTTCTGCTTGCTGTTTTGATAAAATAGAGTATTGATCTATGATTTTCTATACTTACACTGCAATGGTTTGCTCCTCCTCCCATCTTAACTCTCTGCCACTCCCCAGTGTCAGCAGTACCGGGAGAGCACGTCGGTGCTGGAGAACCAGCCGGCGGGGACATTTGTTCTTCAAGTTCATGCCATAGATGCAGATGAGGGCACCAACGGCAGGGTCACATATGGCTTCATGCACAAAGACTCCACCGTTCCTGCATTCAGCATCCACCCAGACACTGGTACTGAAACACAAAATAACTTTCAATACATACACTGAAGGGTACATAGACATCTTTTAAACTATTGGAAGCTCATTTGAGTGTCCGTAATGTCTAATACAATAGAATTAGATCAACTGAGTACCAGCAAGTCTGAAAGTATGTTTTTATGAGATGGTAAGATGATGTTAATTAACTTTACAGTTGGAAAAAAAAAGTCAAGTCACTTTGTTACTGTAATAAAGAATTGTGTTTGTATGTATAGCAAAAGCTGTTCATTTAGTTGAATTTCTTCTCACTAGACAGAGGGAAATGTTATAGAATTAGTCCCAAGTAAATTTTAACGAAGGTTTTGTTTAGTCATGTTGCACATTTGAGTGTGTGGCAAGATATAATGCAAATGTCACAACAAAAGAAGTCGAATAATCTAATTAAGAAAACTGAATTTAGTTGTTTTTATAATTTTTTTGTGGTGTTGGGTGGCAAATCTAAAATCAAATTAAATTTACCAACTTGTGTTTTGTTTATTTTCCAGGAGTTATTGTGACGGCAAAGAAATTCGACCGTGAACGCCAGCGTGAGTACGCCGTGACAGTCACAGCCACCGACCAAGCCGCTGATCCCCTGATTGGAATTTGTCAGCTCAACATTCTCATCTTGGACCAGAATGACAACAGTCCAAAGTTTGAGAACATCCGATACGAATGTAAGTGGACGATTTGTAAAATAAATAACTGCATTGTGATTACCACTCAGAGAGCTCAGTTGGTTTCATAACAGACTGAATAGTATGCAAACGATTTAAATAAAACACGGGGATGAAGACTTTAAGTACATTTGATGAAAGATTTTTGTCGTTCAGACATGCTCCAAGTGTGCTGATCTCTACTGTTAAGACCATATGAGAACCATAGAAGTCATTTAATTGAATTTCATTTAATTTATTTTGAAACATGATATGATTTAACAATGTTTACAATGAATGCTTCACAAACATGCATCATGTTTCAAAAAGGAGTAGGATGAAGCATAAGCTTATTAAGCCCTACCCCTCAGTTACATGTGTCATGGTGGTAAAGGACAATTATTTACATTAAGACAAAGAGTATACCAACTTTTTATATATTACTTTTTTTGTATTCATCAAAAATACTTTTCTTAAATTCTTTTTTGAATTGGTGGATGCTTTTACATTGTTTAATGTTTTCAGGCAAGCTGTTCAAGAGCTTTACTCCGCTAATTGATAAACTAAAGCTTCTTTTTGTTGTACGAACATACTTAGTTTTGAAATTTAATTTTCCTCTTAGATTATATTTTCCATCTCTATCAGAAAACACTTGTTGTATGTGCGCGGGAAGTAAGTTATTTCTTGATTTATAAAGAATTTGAGCAGTTCTGAAATTGATCAGATCTACAAATTTGAGAACTCTTGAATCAAGGAATAAACAGTGAGTGTGATCTTTATAAGTCAAACATGAAGGTGTCAGAGCTACTGAAGTGTCATGCGAACGACTGCTTGTTGTCCCACAGACTTCCTCCGTGAGGACACCATGATTGGAACTAGTTTCTTGCGGGTGGCAGCTCACGATGACGACTTTGGTACCAATGCGGCCATCACGTACACGATGTCCAGTGAACAGCCAGAGTATCTTAGGGTCAACCCACTGACGGGCTGGGTTTATGTGAACCAACCCATTTCACAGGTAAACACTGTCTTTGTGCATGCAATTTTTTTACTTAAAAGCTTACATCGAACATACACTGCCATACGTATTTTCATTTCTTAATGATTACATATACTGTATTACCAGTTTGACAGATACTGTAACCTACATTTTATAATTGAGTTTTGATAAATGGAAAAAAAATAATAATACAATTTACTGGAATAAGGGTTACAAGAGTACGAGAGATTTTGCAAAATGTAATATATAATATTCTAGTGTGAATGTTAAAAGGAATAGTTAAACGTTTTAAAAGATGTATCTTTAAGATTGCCTCTAAACACCCAGATTTATTTCCAGAGTACAGATAATCAAGCAGATGTTTTTTTAGTTTATCAACGATAGTATCGGAGGAGGAATTCAGTGGCAGAGTAACAAACAGGCAGCATGTGTGATTATGTCTTCAGCAGAGCCTTGTCTTTGCCCAGAGGAGAGCAACTTTTTCTACTTCTTCATTGCATCACTGACTAACCCTCCACCAGCAGCAGATCCCTTCAAGAAAATAAATAAATAAATAAATAACATTTTCTGTTAGAAAATTACAAGAAATAGAGGAAATTGCCATGTAATACTGCAAACTGGTCTGTGACTCCACAGCTCATCATCTTCCAATGCCAAGGGAACTGATTTTTTTTTTCCTTTTTTGTCTTCAGCACCTTGTATCGGGCTCTTGCACTCAGCACTTTGTCTATAGTATCGCTTCAGAGAATGATTTTCGAGAACATAGCCATATTTTCAGATACAAGCTTTTCCAACTAATGAGTAAAACTGCATACACTGCTGGGATACACTCCCGGGCACTGACGGCTTATTTACTTCAGCCTTTGTCAGTGTGAGAGTGTCACTGTTTTCAGAACGTGGAAATGGTAGTCTTTTATCCTTGACTGTCATATAGTTAAAGCACACCATGATGCATTTCTGCCTATCCCTTTTTCTGCTCTTAATTCGCGTTGTCTGTTTTCCTCCACAGAGGACCTACATCACCAGGGAAATTGTGGCTACAGATGGCGGAAACAGGAGCAGCTCAGTGGAGCTTTCAGTCACCATCACCAACGTTAAAAACCAGCCTCCTCAATGGGAGAAAGACACTTACAGTGTGGTGATACCAGAAAACACGGTTCGAGACACGCCTATCGTGGTAAGCTGAGATATATTTTTTAGTGAAATATATGTATGGGAAAAAATATTACAGTAGTCAACAATGTTTTTTTTTTTTTAATATGGTCAAAAATGGCAGCCCTCAAACTGTAGAGGTTCACTTTGGCACACTGGTGTAGCTTTTTGATGGTGATATCTTTGATTATCTAGTATGATGCAATATGTTAAGTATGATTACAATGCTCTAGTAAAAAGCAAGCATCAAGTAACTTAAAGTGTGACTGAAGGTCTAGAGCAATGCATCAGCAACAGAAAATTAACCAATAACCAAAATAATTGCTTTCAGTGATCTTATGGCGCATTATGAGCAAGTTATTTGTAAATGCTGTCTTCACTGTGTTACTGATGAGAAATACAACAGACAAAAAACAAATTTAGTTAGTGAATAAAATATATAGTTAGACAATAACATCAGAGCACGAATAAAACATTTTAATTTACATGAAATAAAATGACAGCGTGATATTGTTTCATCATGACAAACAGTCTGCTGTACAGCAAAACTTCTACGTTTTTCCAGCTTTGAGCCAGGTGTCGATTTTTCTCACAGATGTTGTCTGTGTTTGCTAACTGCCTCCTTCTAAGCACATCTTAATACAAGAGAAACAGTTTGGAGTCTGTCTTTCTTTTATCTTCCTATAGCTTCCATGTATTTTCACTCAGTCCTAATCATTGGTGATGAGCAATATGTTGGCCAGTTGCAACGGTACAGATTTAGAAACTACAGCTTAAGAATAATTGGCAAATCCTTAAATCCGCTTATTTTTTATTTGCATGGTCAAGATACATCCTCTTATTTCCATTTCATTGTTATTGATATTCCCTTCTCATACTTTTACCATGTTATCAACTAATCAGCATTATTTTTAACGGCTGTCTTCAAAGCCATAAAGTCCATTAGGTGTTGTAGTTGTTCATTGGATGGAAATAAAAAGGCAGGAGAATACTTTATTGTGGTGTGCGCGTGCTTAATTTTCTTTGTGAAAGATGCTGACATAGAGAAGAAAAAATCACATGGTCCCTGCAGTTTCCATTTTGTATTAATTGAGATGGTAGTTCTTTGTTGATTTCACTGTTATGCAAAGATACAATGACTCTCAATGGGTTGCATTATCTCTGCCATGGACATATGAGGTTTTTATGGCCTAAATCAGCACTTGCGGTGGTCAGAAATGTTTGCCAGCTCTTCATGCTTCACAGGATGCCTCATTATTCCTGCCACTACGCTCTGCAGGTTGAATGAATACAGCTAGGTCACCTATAAGCAAGCAGTATCATGCCCTAGATGGCATTTTTCATTTTAATTGGGTGTATACAGAATCATCTGTTGAATGTCCCTTCTTAATTAGTTCAGGGAGAATGCAGACTGAATTATATAAATATTAATTTTTGAAATCAGAGGATATCAGATGTTGCTTATAAGTGTTTAAAGCTTACTAATACCTTAGCGTTCAATATAATGAGTTGCTAAATGATTCTGTCAACAGTTTTCCATGTCCTGAGGGTTATTGCTGGTTTGAAATATTTTCATAGCTCTCAAAATAGGTAATTACAAAGGTGTACATATTTAGTCAAATGCAGATTGTAACTCAAGGTGTTAAAGTTAATCTCCCGAAGTAAATAGAAGAATAATTAACTGCTACCAATGGAGGTAAGTAGGTCATCTTTTGGATTTATTTTAAGTGTAATTGATAGGGTAAAAAGTAAGGCAATTTCTGTTAAATATTTTTTGCAGTTTTACTGTAAACCAAGTGACAACTCTTAAACTGTTTACTCATTAAAGTAATTTTGTCTTTCCTTTTGACCTTTGTCTGTATCTATGTACAAAAAAGACCATCAAAGCCACCTCCCCTCTTGGTGATCCAAGGGTAACTTATAATTTGGAAGATGGTATGGTACCAGAGACCAACATGCCTGTTCGCTTCTACTTGACTCCTAACCGAGAGGACGGTTCAGCCTCCATCCTGGTGGCAGAGCCCCTGGACTATGAGACAACCAGGAATTTCATTCTCCGGGTTCGCGCCCAAAATGTAGCTGCTGTCCCATTGGCTGCCTTCACCACAGTCTATGTCAATGTTACCGGTAAGCCTTTTCTATTTGTCCAGTTCGAAAAAATTTGTTACATTTAGTAGTAAAAAAATGAATAAATAAATACACTGTTGGCTTGGTTGTTTTGTTTTTTCAACTTTGGGTGTACTTGCATTGTTTTATAGCCACCCACATGATAATTTAATCAAATTTTCCTGATTATTTTCTAAATATAAAGGCAGATAAAATAACATTTAGTATTTGTCAGGATTTGGAATGAAGACATAAAGATTCTTTCCAGACAAAAAATGATAAATAGCAACAGCAACTTTAAAATGCAAGAAAAAAATCTCACGAGTAAGTAATTATATATTAGGTCTCATTGTAGTGTCTGCTCCATATTAGTCTAAAGAATGTTCCAAAAAACATTTTAAGTTTAAGTTACTCATCCATTTTTATAATTAAGTAAATCACAGCAATGAACTAGCTTGCAAATGTATTAAACTTAGTTTATAGAAATTTATTTTCAACAGTATGTTTTGCCCAAAAGTAATAACGAATAACAAGTTTTGAAACAGTTTGAACTGCTTGATGAGAAACTATTCCCTCACAAAAAGATAGTAGCTGTCCCAAACCCGTGTGTTTTTCTTTAGAAAAGCAAAAGAAACTAAGAGTGCCAAAGAGTTTTGAGTTTCACTGTTTTTCTGATGTCTACTAACACTTGAAGGGACCTCTGATTTTGACACGAGTATTGTAGAAATAAGGCATTTTTTATACATTTTTGTGAAGAACTACAGTTTTAATAGCTGTCGTGACCATACAGTCATTCGTAGATGAGTCAGGCATGTAAATGTCTTCTAAATAGGATAATTTATTCGGTGAGGTATAAATACCTTGCATACCGAATCAGCACAAACCTAACTGATTTACAGAGCCAGTTGTTCATTATAATCAGTCTAATATGCAGTGTGTATAAGATGCATGATTCACCACAGTATCTATCTTTTTCAGACAAGAATATATCGTGCCCTAAATCTTGTTTTTTGCTATTGTCAACTTTCACTTCTTATTCCGTGCCTTTTGTCATTCTCTGTTTGTAACTTCATTCTTTTTTAGTTAATGGTCAGCCCCTTTTATTAAGCTAAAGTTCCATCATTATCAACCAATATGTTTCCATTTGCTTGCCGCTCACCATGCTCCTTTTCCTAATGCCTTGGAATTCCTATCGTGTAATTTCATTGCATCATGCATACAAGTTCCCGTGTACCCCATTCCATCAAGTAAGTGCCTAATCCAGCGAGAAATAATTCATTATAATGGACCCTCTCTTGCTTTACTGTCCCTCTCCTAACTTCCCTTTATATTTGAGCTCACCCCTCCCTCCTTATCTGTCTTAATAAGAAAGCTCTTTGACTTCTCCAGGGGCAGTAAGGCTGGGGAACGGAGGGAGGTCTGTAATGGGTTTAAGGCTCCATTTTTTATTCATAGATTGAGACATTGAATCAGAACACATGGGAAGGAAAAGGACAGAGCAGCGTAAGATTTAATGCGCCGGATTGTCATAGTGATAAATGTTAAACTTTTGATCTTACGTATGCTTTAGGAAATTCTGATCTAAAAAATATTGCTTGAATTTGAACATTTGTATGTCAAACAAACACTCAGCTCTTTTCCCTCAGCGCACCCTACAAACCTACAAACCAACATCAGGCAACAAAGCAAATAGTCCTTAAACTAGTAATCAGGCTGTAATGAACGGGAACAGAGGACCCAGAATTCAGCCAGACACGATCAGATAGCGATAGAATACAGTTTATTGGGACTTAAACTACTGCAGGTAATCGGTGGTCAAAGGAGGACGTCACAGGGTCAGAACCATGATCAGGAAGAATAGTCCAGAGTCCCGAAGCAGATCCAGAGCCAGGTGATCAGAGATCCAGGAACAATCCGAAGCAGAATCAGGGGGCAGAGGAGTCTGGGCACAGAAACAGGTCAGAGATCCAGGCAGCACGACTATCAGGTCAAACAAGGGTTAGGCGGGCTCAGAGGATTCAGAGGGGGTAGAAACAGGCAGGCAGAAAGAAAGGTTGCAGAAACGCTGGATTAAACTCACTGGTGGCTGGTAATAATCTGGCATTAATGACTGGTCTGAGAGCTGGTTATGTAGTGAGAGGTGCAGTTAGTACCAAGATCATGACAAAGGCTGGTAATATTCCAAGTTTTTTGCATGAGCAACCATAGTTGAGACAAAAAAGAGAAAGAAAATAATAAATGAAGTAAAAAAATACTTCCAAAATAGTAAAAGAATTAACAATAATAATAATAATAATAATAATAATAATAATAATAATAATAATAA
>JABUIW010000020.1:18672423-18785487 GCA_013363375.1 Menidia beryllina
ATAATAATAATAATAATAATAATAATAATAATAATAATAATAATAATGGCAGTTGCCAGACATGAATGTTACTGTACATTTATGATGATTAAATGAATCCAGAATTCCCAATAAATGAACACTTGAGAGTCTTCATCAAGGTCAGGAATTACCACCATCACACTGGGAGAATGCACAGAAACCCCATTAGCCAGTGGGCAATCTGTAGGACATAGATGTCTACAAAATCAGAGATTGGTCCATTTTTTATGACCATAAGATACTTCACTACTTTGACATATTTTGTTACACTATAAAGTCAGTAGAAATTTATTCTATACATTTTATACCCACTGAAAGTATTCCACTTGATAAATGAAAATAAAAGATATTTTCCTACATACCCCTTTTTTACAGTAGTTTAGTAACTCAACTTTGCGTTCGTTAATTATTTGCATAACTTATACATAATTTATGTATTATATATGTGTAATAGTAGAGAAACAACTAATTAATATATTTGAACAGTTAACACATTGGAAGAACCCATTAAATATTTAAGAGAGTGATACAATAAGAAGTTTTTTTAACTCATTATTTCGGGGTTCAATTAATAAAGAAGAAACTGTGTCACACATGTGAATGCAGAGATATAAGGGAAACATTCTGGCACACTTGGTAGGTTGAATTATAAATTAGGAATATAAATTGTCTGGCAGACAATCCAGGGTGTACCCAGCCTCTCACCCATTGGATACTGGGATAGGCCCCAGTACACCCCGCAACCCCATTAGGGAAAAAGCGCTTACGATAATGGATGGATGGATGAATATAAATCGTGTGACCAAAAAAGGATAATTTCAAACTAAGTGCAACTGATCTAACAAAAACATTTTTTTTAAATATTTCAAAGCGGTGGAATTCCAAATACTCTAGACTGTGGAGCTTTTGTTCCACCAACACTAAATATCATTACAGCACCTTTCCATTTATTTCAAATACATAAAGCAAAGAATTACCCACAAGTTATCAAATGTAAATAAAATAATATATTCTATATGTTGTTTTATCCTTATGATATCATGAAGAACCCATTTTTCCTTTACTTTTTGTTAACAACAAATAATAGTTTTCAATAAATGGGTGGCCCAGCATCAACCCAATCCTTGGATAAAACTTTTAGGCTTTTCCTTGACCAGATTTGCTTAGAGATTGTTCCCTCTGAAGCAAAGATTCCTAACCTGAAGTTCTTAATCTAAATAAAGAGGAGAGGGCCTCTACAATTTTTATGGACCTGGCCCCAGGACTGCAAGCTGACATGTGCAGCACTACTACGCTTTTCGTCCCAAGCCATTCCTTTGCATTGTGTGCAGAAGATGGGTTTGCACTGTCACACTGAAAAATGCATGGACTTTCCTGGAAAAGACATCTTGTTGAAGTCAGAATTTGTTTTTCCAAGGTCTCTGTGTTCTTTTTTCCGCATTAGTACAGTCATTACAGAAGTGAAAATTACATTTTATACAGTGCCATACCACCATATAACCATCATGTTTGCTCTTGGGATTTCTGCTAATACAGAAGGAACCATCCTTATCAAACTGGATGTTTTTAAATCCAATTTCCTTTTGGGAATTTTAATGATTTCTTGCTGCTTATCTTTGCTGTAACATTCTGGAAAAGGGAGATTTGAAATCTCAGGAGTGTTATCTCTGTTAAGTAAGGTTTGATAAAGATTATGGTTAAGGCCCAAAGATCAGTTATATAAAACAGTCTATTAAATCCCCCCGACATTGAACGTAAAATTATGTTAGTATGCTCTGAGCATTTTATGTTCTTTGTCCTCTTCCAATTTCAGATGTAAACGACAATGTCCCATTTTTCACTTCCTCCATCTACGAGGCCTCAGTGACAGAAGGAGCTGAAACAGGAACTCTGGTTTTCCAGGTTTCTTCCAATGACCTCGACTTGGGTCTTAATGGCAAGGTGACAGTTAATTCATAAATTCAGTTTGTATAATGTGTATGTATATATTTCTATTCCTATTTCAATATTTCCCTTCTTGTGGTGATCTCCTTTTGTAATGATGGTAATAAACTGCCCGAATAATTCCCCCCTTTGAATAATTACTTTTACCAACCCCCCACGTCTTAGATTTCTTACTCACTGCTGGAGGATCGTAGCGGGGACCATAAATATTTCCGCATCGACCCAGAGCTAGGATTCATCTACACGCAAGCCGTGTTTGACCGGGAAACCAAAAGCTCCTACCTTTTGGAGGTTCAGTCCGTCGATGGCTGGGAATCGGCGCGACCAGGAAAACACGGACTGCCCAACTCAGGTAACTCAGAAGGACATGTCAGGACTCAGCTAAAGAGTTGCGTCCACTATTTTTGTGACTGTAATATTGCAGGTTGAGTCCACACCACCATGCTTCCTCCTGTTTTTTTCATTTTATTGTTATGTGTTGATTTTGCACCTTCACAATTGCGATCAACAACTAAATCAACTAAAAAAATCCTCAAAATAGGTTTTGTTAATTTTATGTTGCATAAAATTCCCACAAGAAGATCTTATAATATAAAATGGATTATATTTCCATGTCATGAACTGGCAGGAAAACACTCATCCCTTGCCTACATCCATGCTAACGCTCTTATTGGAGATAGTCTTCCACTTAATGTGGTTATGGTATTTGTTGAAAAGAGGACAACACTAAGGGGTTAGTGCAGTAGACAGCTGCTGCTTAGACTTTGTTTAAGGCTCCAAATCTTCTTCAGAGGCAGTAATAATCTCTGTTTTCATCTTTCTTTCTCCTTCCCACATCTGTTCATCACTCTCCACTCGGGGACCAAAGGCTATCTTTCTCTTGCAGTCTGTCACTCTTGCTCCCTCCCTTTCCCATCTTTCCATTTCTCTCATTTGCTGCCAGATGAAATGCATACAACTCTGGTCGAACAGAGAAGGGATGAAGAAATTAACAGATGTTGAGACAGATGGGTGGATTGAGGGAGGTGAAAAAAAAACTGTAAAAAAGACCAGGATTTATAGCCCTGTATCCAAAATAAGTTTGAGCGCAGTGTGAAAACTCAATAAAGACAGAATGCACTACTTTTGAGGAAACAGAGAACAGCCTAATTAAAATTTGGTGATAACAACATAGAATTGGGCCAAAATAATAGTTTCATTATCAGATGCAAAATGGCCATTAAAGAACATTTCAGAACATGAGAAGAACAAAAAAAAATTGGGTATGATTTATTAAGAATGGAACATAAAATAACCACAGGCTCAGAATCTCACAGAATGTAAAATACACATTTTCCATTCGAAAATACATGACAATTTATTAGCTCAAAAACTGTGCAGTTGTTATATCCTGACATGCAATGCCTGACATGGTTCTAATAGGTGTTTTCTCATCTTTTTTAAAACATAAAATACCTCATTATGTTTAGTTAGTGGGGAGGCAAAGTGGTGTGGTGGTTAGCAATGTTGCCTCACAGCAACAGGGTTCCATACTCAAATCCATACATTCACCCAAATACACCCTGTCATCTCTTAGAATTAGAATGAAAATAAGTATGTGTACAAACATTGAGAAAGTTACATATTAGATTGCTTTAAAGGGAATGTTGAATCAGCCTCATATATTAATCATTATTAGTTAATAATTGATGTTGCTTTCTGTTCAAAACTTTAAAGTTTAAAAGATAATTCTCCTTCTGTATTTTATTTGCAGAAAAAAAAAACTGGCATGCACGCACCACATACAACAGAGTGCTGTCGTGTAGTTACAAAAGCAGCCTTGAGTTTTCACTGGCAGAAAAATGCTACTTAAGAGCTAGACTGTGGGAGGGAGCAGTTTGCGTGTGCGTAAAAACATGGATAATTGGGCACCATCAGCAGAGAACAGGAGGGGATGAAGGGATGGATGGTAGATCTGCTTGCACACTTCCCTTCCACCTATCTATAGAAGTTTCTGGCAGCTCTTTCATCTGCAAAGGTTTTGGTTTCAAGGGCCTCTTTAGCTCACACATACACACACAGGCACACACACACACACAAATGTATATATATACATATAGGGGGAGAGAGATAGAGAGAGAGACTGTATTTATACACTGACACTCTCAATGTATAACTTTAGCCTCTTGTTGGATTCTAAAAAGAAAAATGAAACAGCTGTATTTGATGTTTGAATAGACCAGTGTCACAAAGAGACAGACGGCAGATGTCATAAGAAAAAAAATGGAAGATCATTTGCTGAAAATACTTGCGTCTGTTTTTGTATGCGAAACGTGAAAAGGCTAAATTGTTGTGAAGCAAACAGGAAAACAGATGTTCAGGCTCAGGTTGACAGAATAAGGACATCCCCATATATCTAATTGCATTTTTCTTTTCTTTTTTTGGTTGCAGACACAGCGTATGTCCGTGTTTTCATCAGCGACGTGAACGATAACAAGCCCGTGTTTGCACAGACGTCCTACGAAGTCGACGTGGATGAGGATGCGGATGTGGGCTTCGCCATTCTCACTGTCAGTGCGAATGACGGGGACGAAGGTGGGTATAATACGCTATGAAAATACGGTCATATCGAAACGGAATGAAAAGTGAAGAAGTGGCAACGGGGTTGAGCATATCGGTCCGTTTGTATTTTCAGTAATTACATTTACAAAGTGCTTGATTTTTTTTTCCTTACTCCCACCTCATGGCTTCGATCATGTTGTCCTACATCACTTCATTTACAGGGAAGAACCATGAAAAATGCACCAATATGAGAGTTTAAAACAAATACTTTTGATTTTGAATTGCTCACCATATTAAATATGTTGCAGTGAATTACTGTAACATTTTAGGGGCTTGGTCTTTTGGTGTAAGCCAGCAACAATTTGATGCAGAAAGACTAATTTTGAAAAGGCAGACTGTATACATACTTTGGAAATACTCTGTGAAACATATTTCCTCTTGAAATTCCTTGTTCTATTGATGAGGCAGAAACAAAGAATGTATTTTTTAAAAGTCAATAGATATGAATTCCAGTGGAAAAGAGGTACATAATTACATAAAGTCAAAGTTTAAGGACTGAGCACAGCGCTTAACAATATTTTCCTCCATCTTAAGCTATACAGATCGTGCCCCATCCTGTACTGAGGTGACTCTTGCCACACTTGTATAATGTCACATTGCACCTTATACATAGATCTGAACACATCCTCGTCATCTCTCCTACAGCAAAAGACACACTTAGACTTTGGCTGTCGTCCCCTTTCGCCTGTGTCTCTGTTCTGCAGCTGGGTGATGATACAGATGAGAGACTGAATGAGAACAAGGCTGCATGTCCTGCACTTATTGTCATCCTGAGAGAGGAGAAAGTTCTAGCTTCTGGAAGACACCTTGTCTAGTCCCTACTAAAAAAAAAAAAAAAAAACAGAACGTCTTACCCACCCACTC
Source organism: Menidia beryllina (assembly GCA_013363375.1). Taxonomy (NCBI): domain Eukaryota; kingdom Metazoa; phylum Chordata; class Actinopteri; order Atheriniformes; family Atherinopsidae; genus Menidia; species Menidia beryllina. The sequence goes on from JABUIW010000020.1 coordinate 18,677,854, forward strand.
TTATTGATAGCAGTGAACAGTTACACTTGAGATCACTCAAATCATCTCATCAGTAACAGTTACTGACTCACTTTAACCCTTTAAAGCCCAATCCAAGAATAAAACAAAACAGAAAATTATTATTTTTTTGTTTGAATTCCTTATTTGGCCTTTTAACAAAATATGTAAAAAGAAAAAACAGAAATACCTTTTTAATATTAATAATTTATTACTATGCGATAAGTCAAGGTTGTTTTTTTGTGTAGTCTTCTGCCCCCTGTTATCGGATATATCTGAATGTGTACAATAGGATTTTGAGAAAAGTTTTTACCATTTAATTATGCAAAAGGTGTCAGACGCAAAACATTTCAGAAACCGTATGTATCAAATATGATACATTTGGCATTACAGGGTTAATAAGTAATTCAAAATTCTGCCAGACTTCATAGAGCTTGCCTATTGTCCTGGACTAGGTGTTGAAACATGCAACCATCTACCTGCAAAGCCCTCTCACAAAGCAGTCCTTTTGTCCAAGTGTGGTCTTCAGCCTACTGTACTTATGTAACAGGCTCCAGAAAGTAGAAGTGGATGCCTCGATAACTGTCGCTTTAAATAACTACATGAAAAACACACTGTACTGTACTCTGGGGGTCTTCGCTCTCACTGTTTCTCTTCACTCTGTACACAGCTTTACACACAGATTTCCTGGACACCTCAGAGTCCCGCCATTTCCAGATGATGTAGCTCTGAGGTGTGTTGATGATGTAGAGGAAGCAGTGAACTAAAAGTAACTTGTCTGATTTTTTTTTTTTGTCACTTTGAGAGAAAGATTGGACAGTAAGTGAGATGCAATTTTCTTTGCAGCAATTAGAGCCAGTGACTCAAGGGTACTGTGCACAATTATATAAATGGTGATGTTGTGCAAAAGAGAATTTGTACAAAAGAGAATTAAACGAAAACTGGTCAGCGTGATGAAAATCATGCCCGTCGCAAAATAACGCAAAATGAGGCAACAGATTATTTTCAGCCAGAGGCTTCATCAGTTTTATGCTACATTACAAGAAGTCATTCCTTTCCACTGCAATAACTATACATGAGAAATTACAGAAAAACAACTCTTGTCCATATTTAAGTGACAAATTACGGGTCAGTTTTTCAAAGTTCCACGACAGCCAACTGTATGCAAAAATCCAAAAGCAGATAAATATATAAGAATTCCACAGCTTGAGGAAACGAAATTGTATGTTATCACCTTACACAAGAAAACCTGACATAATGGACTGTTGTTCGGAGCAAACATCAGTGTGGGTAGTAAATCATCAACAAATCAACAAAATTGCATTCATTACTTTAAGTTCAGGTTGCAACGACATTTTAAACAAAACAAGCTTTTAATCAGAATAGTAAATGAATATGTTACGGTCCCTTTATTGTCATAATAATAATGTGAGATGAGAGCACAAATACAGTCAGGGTGACTCAACTGACTCCTCGTATGAGGGAAGCATTATATCTTATCCCATGTGCTTGTGCTCAGAACCACTGTTTTATAACCCTTTAAATCAATTTGATGGCTAAGTGTGCTGTTTTGAATATTTCTGTTGGGTGATGGATGTATGGATGTCTTTTAGAAAATGGAACGTGGGATCTCAGTATTAGTTGTTCAATTAAAGACCAAATATGTTACAAATTCTATCCTATTTATCTTACATGGCCATCCTGAAATATTACACTGCCACTGTTATGCACCATGACTGAGATGTATAGATGAACTGTGATTTATTGATATAAAAGATAAAAATATTCCTAAATTACAAATGGTATTTTTCTTAAGATAATATGACTGATATAGGACCGTGAAGTAAGCTGATGTTTAGTGTATTTCAATTGTTTCTTTGTCATATTATTTGTCCTTCTTTTTTTTATTTGAGGTAGAAAAATATAATCCCCACCTTTAATAAAAGTGGGTAAGACAGAGCAGCTACCATTAGAATAAGTGAATACTTGTTTGACTTATATGAAGACAAATGTGAAGTAAGTCCGACATCCAGGGCAACCGCAAAACAATCATTTATGCTTGGATGGTTTGTTGTCATGGTTTTCAATTGTGGGCATGTACAGCTGGACGGGTCAGGAAAAGGTTGTGCTTTGGGTTAAAAGGCAGGAAAAGATTTTCTGTGTTCTTTTATAAATCCTGTATTGACCGAGGTCCTTCACTGGTAAAAAGAGAGATTTGAACATTATAAAACAAAATGCTTCAGTAATACCTCAATATTTGTGGTCAGAAGGATGAAATGAAGCCATGACAGTGGCATCATATTATTATTTTCCATTATTACATTGTGCTATATTAGCTTTGAAACCATTAAAACTATAAATATTTTGTTATTAAATCAAATACTATTGAAAGCGAGATGCTTGCTAATGGATTGAAGGTATGGGATGATGATGTTAAAGCACAAAACTCCTAATGTGAGTCATAAGGCTATAGAAACTCCAAAAGACATTGATGTATTCATTGTGTATTTGGAAATGTAGTTATGTGAAAACAATGATTTTTTATGTAAAAAATGTTTCTCCTTTGGGCGTTGTCAAAGCAGCCTACCTTCACTTTCCAGTAAAGATATATATTAACAAATTTTACTCTTAGCCTTTGGGCTGTCTTTTGACTCAGTGTACTCAAGATTTTGACTCTAAAATATGTTCATTTTGTCCCATTCACATCACAGGCGTTGAGGTTTTCAGTTTCAGTCTCCTCCGTGTGACAGCATCAACTGGTTCCTGTTCAGAAAACGGTTTGGGAAGTGTAGCAAAACTTCAACAATTTTGTCAACCATGTTGCTGGCCAGAACCATTTAATTGTTGCCCCTGATCCAATAATTTTTGATCTTTATGGAAGCTCAATGGAGTTAAACTGCCCTTTCAAATAAACATTATGACACAGAACACTTGCAGTATTGTATTGATCGCTCCTCATGGCACCAACGCTTCTACTTTGAAAATGGCATATGTATGCTCTAACTGACCTGGTCATGCACCAAATGCGGCCACACAAGAAAATTCAGGAGTTATGATTGTGGCTGAAAATGCAAAAAATGTCCAGTATGCAATATTTTGCATACAAAATATGAATAGATTTCTTACATTTGAAGTGATACAACATACATTTGACAATGCACATATGTTTGCAAATAACAATTGACCCTTTAGTGTTTTCTGACCAACAAAACAACAACATATGGGGAAAAAAAAAAAAAACAAGCAAACAAAAAAGGAAATGGAGAGAAAGCATATTTCTTCTCCGTTCACTCTGGCTGTGTTCAGGAACTAGCCCAAGGTTTGTGGTCCTCTGGTGGGTTTTTCAGCACTGCGATTTGCAAGGTTATGAAGCGTACAGTTTGCCACATAAATTTCCGATAGACCATCAAAATTGCAATGGGTATGTTTCCACTGTACATATTGCAGAAGAAGACTTTAAAATATTCATATTTTATGTAACCTCCAACATTTACTCATGTAAAATTTGTCTTATGGCAGAACCATCTTCTAAGCAGGACGGTATAACCTTGACTTCTTAAGTAATTATAGACAAACGCCTATTCTATTTTGTATCATAACCCACTTTTGCCATATCTTAACAAATATAACAGGAAAATACCAGTGAACCTCAACATTTTAGGATAGCCATTAAGGATGAAGTTTTCCTGTTGCTACCTGTAAACAAGGAGACAAATTTCTCATAAGCCAAAAGATTAAAATTAACATTACTTGTTAGGTCTTTGAATAAAGCCTGTAAAAAGAAAAAAATGTTTTTGTTAATTTGTTTGTTTATTTAAACAGCTGAATTACTCCCTCCATTCTTCTGTTTTCCTTTCGGGGACTCAGCAGTTTTATAAATACTAATGGGATTCAAACCACTAGCAAAAAGAGGGAAAAAAAGTTAGTTGAAGAGAATGGGAGTAAAAAAAAAGAGGATATGTATTCCCTATTGTCTTATTTAAAAGGGAAACAGACTAAACAAAACGATCTGGATTAGAGCATTCTCCCTTCTCCTTCCTTGACTTTCATCTTGCTAATAAGCTCTGAATCTCATCTCGTCTTCAGAGGCGTCTGTTTCCCCTTTCATATTAATACTGGAAGTGGAGGATGCAGTGGTGATTGAGATGCAGACCTTGGCTTTAATAGTAATTACACTTAGGGAAAAAAAAATGTTCATCAGCATCTGATAGTTCCTTGAACGTATTTTTTCAGAGGCATAACCTGAAGAGATCAGAAAGTGACGTTAAGAATGAATTTTCGGAGATGAAACAATTTGCACAGACCTTTAATCATTCCTAGGAAATAATATTATATATCTGCTGTTGTATTCATGTTGTTGCTAAATTATATTTCCGGAATTTCAGGAAAGTCTTAAAACTGGTTTTTACAAAATGTTAAGTCAGTCTTTCACGTGTTAAGTTGGCTTTGAAGCTGATTCTTTACCATTTTTTTTTTTATGGAGGAATCTCAATGAATGATTCATGTGTATACATGAATATCTGCATGCGTCTGTGTCAATATGAATAGTGCTGACTGCATTTTCCTACATTCCTTTGCTAATAAGCTCAACGTCTGCAATGTAAGGGGTTTGGATGTAATAGGTTGGGAGAGTTTTATCCATGGTTATAATGGCTCTTTCAACGGCACAGCGTTTCATGTCAACGCTGTTCATGTTCAGTTTAAAAGAGCTGTCCTTTAGATGGGTGTAATACAAGAACATATCCATACGTGCATAAACAGATCAGAATCAGAATCAGAATCAGAAATACTTTAATAATCCCAGAGGGAAATTATTTTTGTTACAGGCTCCATAAGCAAAACAAAGGCATATACATATATATACAAAATTCCTCATATAATATAGCTAGATATATACATAAAAAACAATATGTGTATATATAGGTCAAAATGGGAGGTGGATAGTGTCAATGATTAAGTTTGACTCTCAGAGGGAGGCGTTGTACAGATTGATGACCACCATCAGGAAGGATTTCCGGTGGCGCCCAGTGGTGCATCTGGGTGAGAGGAGTCTTCTGCTGAAGGAGCTCTTCAGTTGGGCCAGTGTGTCGTAGAGGGGGTGTGACACATTGTCCAAGATGGACTTAAGCCTGGACAGCATCCTCCTCTCTGCCACGGTCGTCAGTGTCCAGCTCCTCCCCTACAACATCACCCGCCTTCCTGATCAGTTTGTTTAGTCTGTTGTTGCTATCTGCGATCCTCAGCCCACTGCCCCAGCATGTGACAGCAAAGAAGATTGCACTGGCCACAACAGACTCATAGAACATCCTCAGCATCGTCTGACAGATGTTAAACGACCTCAGCCTCCTCAGGAAGAAGAGTCGGCTTTGGCCCTTTTTGTAGACTGCCTCGGTGTTTCTTGTCCAGTCCAGTTTATTATTCAAGTACACCCCGAGGTACTTATATTCCTCCACAGTGTCCACAGGGACCCCCTGGATGGAAACAGGGGTCATAGGTGTTTTGGCCCTCCTCAGATGCACTATTAGCTCCTTAGTCTTTGTCACATTGAGTTGCAGATGGTTCAGTTTACTCCAAGTGACAAAGTTGCCCACCACAGTCCTACATTCACCTTCATCTCCCCTTTCAATGCAGCCGACTAACTTCTGAAGGTGGCAGGACTCTGCAACAGCAATAGCTGAAGTCTGAGGTGAAGACGATGTAGAGGAAGGGAGAGAGGACAGATCTCTGAGTTTGAAATATAACCAATACCTGCTTTAAATTCAAGAACTTGTCGTGCATACAGTAAAGACTTCATTTGTCATATTAATAGCAATAATTATGTAAATCTATATGTATAGTCATTTCAATGAATTATGAACACTTTAAGTCCAATAACAAAAGTAAAACTATATGTACCTGTTTTTTTTTCATAGATTTGCGTGGTATATAATTAACTGCCTAACTTAATTTTAGCAATTACAGAATAAAACATGACACAGTGATGTCAAAGGTGTAAAATCCTATCTTTCTATGTTTGTTTACATACAATGAAAATGCTGTCATTGTGTTGTTTCTTTTTGCTATACTGTTTTGTTAATTTCTTTTTATTGTTATTTGTTATGCTTGTCTTGACATTTAGGGCAAAAAGAAAAAAAATAACTTATTTTATTTTACATGATTAAACTCTGAGGCTGATTCAAGCTGCTTTTTCTTTTTTTTAAATATGGCATTTTTCATTTGAGATCCAAAGAGAAGGATTAGATGATGAAGCTGGTAATAAAGCTGATTTACAGTTTAAAAGGTTTCTCATCGCAAAGATGTAATTATATTTTGAGACATTTTTTCTAACAACCACTCAAAAGCAGCCAGTTGACTTCTGTAGAAAAGCGTCACCTTTCCATTTTTATCATGCTACCACATGCCATGCAACCCCTCACCAGTTGAATGCTCTTCAACAAGAAGAAAAAAAACTCAACCGATTTTAACTTACTGTCTGCATTCTTTTTTCTAAACACTGCCTGCTTTATATTGCAGGTGGAAATGCCAAGCTGCGCTACCAGATCACATCGGGAAACACAGGAGGGGTGTTTGATGTGGAGCCAGAGGTGGGCACAATCTTCATTGCTCAGCCTCTGGACTATGAGCAGAATAAAAGGTAGGTGTCTACACTCAGGTCATGGAGACTCCTTTGAGAGATCTGCTGTTACATGTTCCCAACATTTTTTATTTTATTTAAACATTTTAAGCACATCTCAAAGACTTCAATTTGTTCAATTTTTATGTGTTGTTTTTACAAAATATGGGATACAAGTTTAGAATAGTTGATTTTCTTTCCCACCTGTCACAAATACCAACTTGTCAAATACAAATTAGTTTTATTTACTGATAAGGGTAATCTGAAAGACTTCAGCCAAAGCAGACTTTGCCAAATAGCATCACAGTAATTGAAGAAGCTTGTTGCAAAAAAATAAGAAAAAAAGAAGCTGTGTAATTAAACTTAATAATGTGTCTTTTGGGTCTCAAGATGCTATATGAAAACCATGATTTTTTTTTTCCTTAATCCCAAGCTTACTTAAATACGTCATGATCATAATTCAATCATTCATCATAATTCATTGTATAATTCACTGGGCCCCCTCATAACGCTGGCATTTTTTTGCTCAGGTACAAGCTTCATGTGCTGGCATCAGATGGGAAGTGGGAAGATTACACAACAGTGACGGTAAACGTGGTTAACAAGAACGACGAGGCTCCCGTGTTCACCGTTAACGAGTACTATGGCAGCGTGACAGAGGAACTGGATGGTTCGCCGGTGTTTGTCTTGCAGGTACAAAACTATCATCATTCAGCCCCATGACACAGCGTGACATTTTTTTTCAGTCATGTTTTAATCATGTTTGAACACGGTATATTTGTGTGATCCCATGGAAACATGTAGTTATTTAAAAAAAATAGCAACAACATGTTGATGGGCCTACCATTTCTATTTATACTCATTCATTTACCAGCAAGTACTTGGAGTGAGCAATAAAATAATTATTCTTTAATTTTAATAGTATTACTTCATTGTATACAAATTATTATTAGGTGAGGACACCTTGCAGTCTATTGTTCTTTCATTTAATATTCTTTAATGTAGATTTGACCATGACTGTGACAGACCAAATAAAATCTTTTAAAAAAGTTGCAGCTAAGTTGCAAAGAGAAAAAAAAGTACGTATTACTTATAGGTAATTATGTTGCTTTAAACTGTTCCAAACTGTTAATAGGGAAAATTCTAGGGCTTTAGCGCAGCATCCATATACCTGCCTAATCTGGTTAATGCTCGCAACTATACAAAATTATCACTGGTCACTGCCTATACTCAGTTTTAAAAAAAGCTTTGACTGGTCTTGTTTGTGATAGTGTTTTTTTTTTTTTTTTTTTTATACACTTAAAATCAACTTTAATATATTGTGTACTGACCAGGGTGGATAAGTTCTGATATCTATCAAGAGTGGCATATTAAATTATAGTTGGATATAACATTATTTATTTTAGCTGTATTTTGTTCCAGATATCTCAACTGCACAGAGCAGGAGATGAGTGTTTCCTGTAAAATATCACTCCAAGCCTGCAATATTTCCTCAACACCTTTCTTCAATCTGTCCTGACTTTTCTTTCCATCTTTTTTTCTTCCATATAGGTAACGGCGTCGGACCCAGATAAGGATGCTGACCAGGAGGCCCTGCGTTACTCCCTCCACGGCCAGGGCGCCGACAGCGAATTCATAATCGATGAAGTCACCGGAAAGATCTACGCTCAGCGGACCCTTAACCGTGAGGAGCGTGCCGTTTGGCGTTTCGTCGTCCTGGCTACGGATGAAGGCGGCGAAGGCCTGACGGGCTTCACGGACGTTATCATCAACGTTTGGGACATCAACGATAATGCTCCCATCTTCACTTGCGGCGTCAGCTGCCACGGAGATGTAGCGGAGAACTCAGTCACGGGGACGTCCGTTATGGAGATGACAGCCACCGACCTGGACGACTCGGCTGTGGGACAGAACGCCGTGCTCTCTTACAGGATTGTGGGCAGTTTAGACGCCACCAACGCTGAAGTAGGCGGAGTCCCCACCTTCTCGGAAATGTTCACCATAAACCCCACCACGGGGACCGTCACCGTAGGCATGGGGGGTCTGGACAGGGAACAGATTGAGTCGTACCTTCTGGTTGTGGAGGCCAGAGATGGAGGAGGGATGACCGGAACCGGAACGGCAACCATTCAGATCAAGGACGTGAATGACCATGCTCCGAGATTTACTGATCACTCCTGCCTAGCGAGGATATCTGAGAATGCAGAGGCTAATTCAGAGGTGGGTCAAGAGGAACTTAATCAGTCTATTTCAGATATACAGTGGGGGAAATAAGTATTTGACCCCTTGCTGATTTTGTAGGTTTGCCCACTTACAAAGAATGCAACGATCTATAACTTTAATCATATGTACATTCTAACAGTGAAAGACAGAATCCCAAAGAAAATTCCAGGAAAAATAACCATTATTTGTAAGTGGGAAAACCCTGCAAAATCTGCAAGGGGTCAAATACTTCTTTCCCCCACTGTAATATTAACATTTTATTAAAGTTACAATGCTGCAATGTCACACTTGGTTTTTCATTTAGATGGATCTTAATGTTTAAGAGAGTCCAATTTATAGGTAAAGCAATGTTTGTGTTCTTTAGACTGTTCATAATAATTACAATGTAATTTATTTTTTTTTAATGCAGCCCTCTCTTTAAATTGACTTAAACATACCGAATGGAGCGTGTATTCTAAAATTGACAAGAATAACCTAGCACATGGAAAACAAAATTTAATACGTGAAATAATACCGAACCTACTTGTTTAAGTCACACGATGTAGCAATGTTTGTAGCAATGTTTGTTTTCTTTAGACTGTTTATAATAATTACAATGTAAAATATGTCCATTTAGTTATTTTATTTTAATGCAGCCCTTTCTTTAAATTGACTTAAACATACCGAATGGAGCTTCTATTCTATTCTAAAATGACAAGGATAACCTAGCACATGGAAAACAAAATTTAATATGTGAAAAAATACCAAACCTACTTGTTTAAGTCACACACGGTAGCAGTGATACATATGGGGAACTTTCATTATGGCGAGCATTCTGAATCGTTTTGATAAGCTTATGCGATGTCAGACATTAAATCTACCGTTGCATTCATTTTTTTTCACTTGAATTGAGCATTAGTCTGTGTCAGAACACTGCGTAAGGTCTCTTCCATCACAACCAGAACATTTTCAATTGGGTTGAGCCTGGGAATCTATGATGACGGGGAAAATGACATGTCATTCTCCCAGAACTTATTTCTTCGCAATTTGAGGCCAATGAATCCTGACAATGTAATCATGGAATATATTCATGCCATTAGCGAGGAAGAAAGTCTCATAACATGGAAACATGCTTAATCTGCTTGCTTTTTTTGCACCTATCATTTTGAAATAGTATGAGTTGAGACACCGTAGACTGCAGTACCTTTTACCAGTGGTCCAGGTAGCACTCTCAAAGCTATATTGCAAATTTAAGTTTTTTTTTTTTTGTTAAGTATCTTAAGTGCCATAACAGTGAGTGTATTTTGCAATGAAATGCAACTGTTTAGGACTAATATGCCGGATTTTGTTTGCAATTTATGTTTTGATCTCTTCTTGATTTGATGTTTAACCATTGCTTTTGGTTCAACTGTTAATTTCTTTATTATTGCTATCATCTTTTGTTTTCATCTGTCTGCATTTCTTCTTTGCGGATCAGAGTTGAACATAAATTAGTTTTAGAAATAAGCAGTCTTCTTAGTGGTCTTGTTTAATAATTTTAGTCCAAAGATCAATGGGCTCAGTACTTCTACTATCTCAGATTACGCCATTTTAAGATTGAAAAATACTTGAATACTTTCTCTTAAATTATGTGCGCAGTCATGAGTAGAATTACAGGTGCGTACCAAAAGATTGGGTCTAAAATCTTTACCAAAATACATTTTGAATATTAGATCTTCAGTAGACTGCATTTATCAAGTAGCCAGTCAATACCAGTATCAGCAGGTCATTAGAAACCAATGCTTCTATTTGACCTTTGGCTGTTAAACTAGATTATAATATGCTGAAATGTTTTCTTGAACAACTTGATTTTCTTGGAAGGTCTCAGGGCCATCTAATTTGCCATGTTCTTGGAAAAGCTATTATGAGGCAGAACATTTTTTCTTTTTTTTTATTCTGACCATTCTTAATATTTTTTTGCACAGCATTTTTCATCAACAGTGACATTAAATATTCCTTCTTTACAGCCTTAAAAAATATAGCGCTGTACCACCCAGAGCTTGTTCACACAATTCTGTGACTTGTTTTAAGGTCCTTGAACTTACTGCAGAAGACAAAGACACAGGGGAAAATGCACAACTGACCTTTAGCGTTGTGGCTGGAGACCAAGAGCAGAAGTTTTATATGGTCAGCCATAAGCTGGAGCAGCGAGGCGTCTTGAAGCTTAAGAAACGTTTGGACTATGAACGACACAGTGAGCAGAGGTTCAATCTCACACTAAAGGTATGTGGAAGCTTCTCTAATGGAAAAGGTTTTGGACGGTTGAAAATTAACAAGTATTTTTTGCTTCATCATTTTTGTTTTTTAGTCTTAAATCCATGAGATTTAACATCTTGTTTGTAAAAGAAACAGTTTGGTCAAGGGCATGGAATGTTTAATTGGATATTGACAAAAAATCCTGACAGACGCATGAACGGAGGATAAATAGTGCCTAGAATTAAGGTGCTCAAATATGTAATTATACTAGACATTTTAGAAGTGTGTTATCTCATTGGCAGACAGAATGTTCCTTGAAATGTTCTGGTATCGTCAAAACATATTTTAAAAGAGAATGCCACAAAGCCAACTATGAGAAAAGCTTCTTTTTTCTCTCTTTCAATGATTTCTACGCTCTGCGAATACTCTGAATACCTCTTTTTCTGAAATATATTTAGGAAAAAAAACATTTAATTAAAATCGTAATAATTCCAGTGACACTGCAGTCTGGCCCAGCCTGATTATTTTCGGTTGACAAGAAGTGGCTCATTGTATGTTTATCTGGCTTACTGTAATGTTCTATCACAAATGACTGTGTTTCCGTCCCATTGAAGGTGGAAGATCTGGACTTCTCAAGCCTTCTGCACTGCGTAGTAGAAGTTGAGGACTATAATGATCACGCTCCAGTCTTCATTCCGCACTTTCTGTCACTGGCCCCACTTCCCGAGGACATCAGTGTGGGAACCAGCGTGGCACATTTGGTAGCCAGCGACTCAGATTCAGGCCAAAACCGTGACATTACCTACACCATATCAGAAGAGTCGGATCCTGAGGGCCTGTTTACCATCGACCAGGCTGGTGTGCTCTCGGTAGCCCAGCCACTGGATCGAGAGAAAGTACCCCAGCATCACTTGGTTATAATAGCGACTGATCATGGAATTCCACCTCTAACAGGCAGTGCAACGGTTCAACTGCCTCTGTTGGATGTAAACGATAATGGACCACAGTTTGAGGCAGCATATTCCCCAATAGTCTTTGAGAATGTGGCTGGACCACAGGCAAGCTTGACTTTGATATCATACATTATCATCAACATGTAATAGTTTAATTGTCGACGTATAGAGATATTGCAGGATTATATAAATGATCAATTTTGGTAAATCCTCTTCAATTCTCTCCCTGTTTAGGTCTTAAAGTTGAACCAAACATCCACACTCCTTCGAGCCGTGGACCAGGATTCCCCTGAAAATGGCCCTCCCTTTCACTTTACTGTACCTCCCGATTATCGCCACAGTAACGATTTCCACATTCAGGACAACTTGAACGGCACCGCAACATTAACAGCTCTGAGGACCTTCGACCGCGAGCGCCAGAAAGAGTTTCTCCTTCCGATCATCATGAGTGACAGTGGTTATCCAGCCAAAACTGTGACGAGCACGTTAACTGTTACGATCGGTGACCAAAATGATCATGCACATTTGGCGGGAGAGAAGCAAATATTCATCAATAATCATAAAGGTGAGAAGCTTGTCTTTTTGTCTTGGTGCCTAAAACAAATACATTGTGTGGTCATCCATCCATTGTCCACACTGCTTATTCCTAGTAGGGTCACAAGGGAGTTTGAGCCTATCCTAGCTGATATTAAGTGAGAGGTGGAGTACACCATGGATATGTTGCGAGATCATCACAGGTCCACACATAGACAACTTTCAAATTCACATTTTCACATTACACATTCACTCTTAGGGAACATTTAGACTGTTCAATTAACCTAATGTGCAAGTTTTGGGACGATGGGAAGAAGCTTGACAATCCAGAGAGAACCCATGCAGACACAGGGAGAACATGGGTCAAACCGGGAATGCCTCTCACTAACCTCCACACCACTGAGCTGCCTGAAACAGATAGCCTGGAAACACCTGATTTCAAATGGTCAGCCACTCCTAATCAGCGTGCCTTCAGGAAAACACATAGTGATTTATTTTTTGTTATAACTTTCACTTCTTTCTCAACACTTTCACTGTGTATAACCTGTGTTCAGTCAGAATGAGTGAAGTTTAAACAATTTTTTTGTTCGAAGTGTGCCGTCACCGGTGGATAAAAGTGCATACTTTTGGAGACTCAGCTGGAGTATTAGGAACTCAATATATATTTCAGTGTGAAATAGCTGCTGAAACATGTCTTTTTAGCTTGAAAAAAAAAATGGAAAGACAACCTTACGCACAATAACAGAACGCTAATCCATACATAGGGATTTTTACCATGCCTCTCTCTGCAACTTTTCAACCTTCTAGATTCTTATTAGCTGGATTTTCTATTTTAATTTAGATTTGTCAGATACATACAACAACAGCATATCATTCAAAACGTTGTATACTGCTTTCCCCCATAAAGTATTGCAGACAATATTTGATTGAATTTAACTGAATTGACTTCATGCTCAAGTCACAAATGGTCAAACGTTTTTCCTTTTTAAAAGTACTAGATTCATGAGTCACTGTTTAGTGGTTTATTTCTCAGATATGAGAAATATGAAAATTTGTTTCCAGACAACTATTTGATGTGTTTAACTTCAATCAATGGCCTTAATACCTCTATTGACAGCCACAAAACATCTCTTTCATTCATTTATTTTCAATTAGAATACCTTCCAGGCATACCAACAAATTACTGTATGTTCTCAAAAGCCTCTGGCAAAGACAAAGAAAAGACTGAGAATATTTTTCTTCTCACTGTGTGCTTTTAAATCTTGAAGCCTGCAAGTAATTCACGCACACGCTCTTATGTTTTTCTATGCTAGATTGTATTAATTGTTCATTCAAATGGCATGTATGGTTGTGCATTTTTTTCTTTCTGTGTAAATCATTGGCCAAGTCTCATCCCTTGGTACTCCTGAGGGTAACGATGAAAGAAGCGTGAATTGCAAGCATTTGGGCTTTTCACTTTCTACGAATTTTCCTCTTTTTAAATGTACTTGAGGTGTTTGGGATGTTTTATGCAGCACATTTCAAGGTTCTTTGTCCTCGCATTTTAATTTGACTGCATACCAAACACATAGAGGCATCTGTAGATATTAAGTGTCTGTGCTCTTGTAGTCAATGGTCTTTTATAAGTCACCCAGCCAGACGCAGTCGGCTGATAAGTGTGTGTATTCTCTCTTTACAGGGCGAATGCCAACAACGGTGCTTGGGAAGGTCTATTCTCCTGACCCTGATGACTGGGACAACAAGACCTATGTTTTTGAAGGACATGTGCCAAGGTAACTAAAATTTGTTTAGTCAGTTTGTTAGCAACTATGGAGCGAGTTATTTTCAAATAATTCAACTAATGGTTAAGGACCTACACTTTGTCCTGTTTTTTCGGTTGACATATGTCCTAATTTTGCCAAAACACATTTTTGCTATTCATTTTTTCATGATTGTTTATAACATATTCAATGAACAGTTAATATTTAGATAAGAAACGTATTAATAATTGCAAAAGAATATTATGTTCTTAACCCAATAAAATGTATACAAGCACAGAAAAAACAATTATAAACCAGGAGCGCATGACGCTTTAGATTTAATCCTTCAGGCTCATCTGGACTCAAAATGACAAAATTACTTCCTTTCAGTCTTGAAGCTAAGTCTTTCTTTTGAATTTTGTTTTAATTTCAGAAACAGTGGAATTACTATACAGATTATGGTGATAATTGACATGATGTTCGATAGAAATGTGCTTGTGACTGTGAAATGGATTCATGGATGGATATAAAGTCTGTCTTACAGGAATGTAAATTTTGTTGTTAGCAATAGATCTATGACATTGATGTACATACCATAGAAATAACTCAGAGTGACGTAAGATCCAACAATGTCCCTATTAGTCGTGTATTATGTGACATGGTAAGGATCTTCCTTGTTGTCTCCTCTAATAAACTCACATGTGTGAATTCACAACACAAGGGCTTCTTGGAGAGCTGAATATGTTATATATGGTTCGTCATTTTAAAAGTTGGTTGCATTTTTCGTATAGTATTTTCCAGAAAAAATATTGTACGAAGAATTGTAGAGATTTTTTTATGTTTGTTTACTGGCATCAAATCCCCCACCGTGAATTATTTCGGGATAGTAAGAAGAAGTTGGATGAATGTAGTGTAGTGTAGTGTGTATAGTGTGTTTGTAGTCACATTGACCACTCAAACGAGCCTTACTCACCCATTCACTTACAGCTGGTCTGCAAGGAGTTATACAGTTTACAAAGCTAGACAGCGGCTTTTTTTCACTATCTTACACATTTCAGACACATCAGTAGACAGCGTGGGGTTTCGCAACTTGCCTAAGGACACTTTGACAAGTCGAACAAAGTGTTGAGCGACTGGCAGGCAGCAGCCACGAGGAAACGCACACAGGCACAAGAAAAACACAGACGCTCCACATTTTCTTTGTGGGCCGGTGGCTGCGTAGGTTTGAATAAATAACCATCTTACTGTGAGATAATAGACCTACTGTACTATACCACCATGCAGTAAACAGTAAACTTTATAAGTAGCTGTATGGCCAACCCTGATCTTGTCATTATTCATTCATTTATTTAGGTCATACTGTAGTTCAATTAGATTATGAGATGAATTTAATTTGCAACTGGACTGGTTTGTTGGAAAATGCTGAATTTAACCGCTGGCTGCAAGTTTATGTCTACAGAAAAGTTAATATGTTTTATTTATTTAGTGTTATATATCTTACTTTACACCCTACAAGGGTAAGAAGAGATGGCTAAGAAGATAAGTAACGACTACTAATTGACCGCTTTTTGACATGGTTTAAAAACAGTCACCTCAGTGTTAAAGTAAGACCTGGAAGTAGGTTTGAGAAGTACTAGGAAGAGAATGTTCAAGATTGACACCTCCGTAAATTAGGCAGCCTGTAGCAGAAGCTTGGGACATAGTGTGTTTCTGTCACCTTCTTCAAAACTTCCGCTGAGATTTCTTCTGTGTAATCAGATTTCGTTCTTCTTTGCTCGTTTGGATGCTGCGTGACCAAAAAGACTTGTTCTGACGATGTTTAACATCGGATATGATGCATTACTACGGTAAAACTGCTGTCCACTATGTCTGAAAGTGCCAGTTGATGGAGATGGGACCGAAACAGTAATTTCTTTCCGTGATCTTGAAAGTGATTTAGTTTCTAGCAAATAATTTTGTCCAGAGTGTTGGGGTGTAACTCTTGTTATTTCACTAGAAAGTGGAGGTACCCTGCACTTTAGCAATCTGAAATGCTCACTGTTTCCTCATAGACCCGCCGCCCTCTGGCTCAACTACAACAAAACTCTGTCATCCTCGCCATGCAGAATTGTGCATCCAGCTTTTCTTATTTACTATACCAAAAAGCACATTAGTTTGCTGTGAAATTCCAATGAAATGTTGAGCAAAACTAAAAATAATCCTGTGGCATGTTACGTCCATCTGCACAAAGTCTGGACAATCACACTCACGCTGTTCAGATAATTTCTTCTCATGGGCAGCATTCACCAGTGTTGATGTGTACTACTTCTGCGTTGGTGAAACTTTGAGGAAGACACCACTTCCATGTGTCACTTCAGGAATCTGGAGAAGAGTGCAGCAAGGATATTCAGTTTGGGAAAGATTGGCTGTCATTCTTTAGTTTGAGGTTGCTTGAGTTAGCACAAATTTAAGATTAATAGGTAGTCCCTCTTAGTAGATAATGTAAATATGTGTTATGCTCAAGGAGAAAATAAAGAAATTATATGTGGTTGCCTCTATTGGTGTTGCTTTTAAGGTGTCGCCCTAATGTAAAGTTCATGTTTATCCAAGATCAGGACATTGCAAACTTCTTCTTGATAGCTCCCCATTTGTGTTCACCATTTCATTGCGGATCTTTCTTTTACCTATTTGTTTAGCTTGGCACTTGGGGTGTCCCCAAAGGTTTTTAAAAGCACTGTGGCTTGCAAGTGTTAAGTCGTGCCTTGGTTTCTTGTAGTGTCCTCGGTTAATTGAAGTTTGTAAATCCAGCCTAGCTCCAAACACCAAATCAATCCTTTGCAAACAAAAGCCAATCCCAGCAGAACAATTTACCGCACCCCTTGGAAGATGTACCCTGGGGTTACTGCCCGTAGTTGCTTTAGTTAAAGTGGCGGAAAAACTCCCTTTTTTATTTATTTATTTATTTCTCATAAAGAGCCCAGGTGTGGCTTAGTTATCTTTCATAGTACTGCTTCCTATAAGGCCCTCACAAGTAGGTATCCAAACTCAGGACACAAATTTGTCATGTTTAATGTCAGGCCTTCAAGCTGGTCTTATTGTTGCTAACTTTAGATTTGATTGGCTATCTCTGCTATCCATCAACTAGATGTGCATGTGCACCTCCTGTTGATGGAGTGTAAAGCTTTATTTATATATATATATATATATATATGCTTCACAAATGGTATTTATCAAGCCAGGTTTTAAAACCTAGAAAAATCACTTAGCTGTGGCACAACCCCCTACTCCCCTCATCATATTTGCTCTCACATCTCAAGAAAACGACAAATTCCTTTTGACACAAACATTTAGCAGGAAATGTGTCAAATAGTCAGTGCCCACTCTCACAGCTCTCCCACATGACATGACAGATTTGTGGAGTTGCGGAAGCACATCTGAAAAAGAGAAATTGGCGAGTGAAATGAGAAAAACACTAAAGTAAATTAGGAATACTTACCTGTACAGTTTGATTTTATTAGTAAATATAAATATTTACTTCTTTGTGTGACTTCAAATTCAAATCAGGTTCTCACATTGTCACTTTTACCTCTTCTCACTTTGTCTGTCAGATGTGCTCAGTTTGTGTAGTACACTTTGTCACATTGTGCTGTGCTAAGTTCCAACATTCCGTTCCATACTGACCTCTTTTGCTGTGGAGCTCTGCTGGTTTGTTATGATGGAGTGTGCGTTATATCATGCTTAACGTAGTGTGAAGGTGTTGCGCGGGAAAAATACAGGCAGTGACAACAGCACACTAGTGCAGGATCTCACGTCACCTGATCGAGTTCATGTTCAAGTTCTCGAAGTTCTTGAAATAAGTCACCTGTTTCGGTGTTAAAAAAACAAGCAAAAATTGTGTTCATGCACATCACTGGGTGAATTAATTTTCTTAATTATCAATGGGAATAAACCTAAAGATGGGTAATCATTTACAAGGAGGTTATTTTTGGGAACACAATTGGGGGATTTATTGGGCATATCCTCCTCGCTTATAGAATAAAACCACAATTGTTTTAACCAATAATGCCATGTGTATCATATTTGTTGACACGGTTTCTGAAATGTTATGCATCTGAGACATTTTTGTATTATTTAATGATAAAAACTTTTAACAATGCCCTGTTGTATACAAAACCAGATACACTTGATAACAGCAGGCAAAAGACTATACAATAAAAATAATAAATTAGGAACATAAAAAAAATGTTTTCTCATATTTTAGTTTAAGGGCCCAAAGACTTCAAACAGAAAGAAAAAAAGTATATATTTTTTCTTGGATCAGGCTTTAAAAGGTTAATACGAGGATCATTAATATAGAAGGTTAGGGTTAATTCAATTCAGACAAGCAGTGGGTAGTAGAATTATCTTAGACAAATGAGTTATTATCAAAAATTCTTGGCATTTTATGGAAATTCTGTTTATACTATGCACAGTATGCATCACTGCATACTTATTACCTACACCATAGTGTAGGTAATGAGTATCCAGCGATATTTGGCATTTCTTCTCTCTGGGCTATATAGCATGCCAACATTTGTCAAAGTGTTTAAATTAATTTTCTCTGCAATGTCACTTATAAATCATCAATAAAATAAGTTTAAAATGTGCAGTGCGTCGACCGCATTGCTCACCTGAGCGTTACAAACACATTACTCAGTCAGGTCAACTTTAGTCACAAGACTTTTGCACGATGTAGGAACAAAAAGGCCTCAGATCATCCTAGAATGTGTCAAATTTGTTATGATCTTTCCTTTTTACAGTTACTTCATCCTCAACAAGCGAACAGGGTTCTTAATCATCAAGGAGAATGCCCCGCCCGGCACCTATCAGTTTCAGGTCCGTGTTTCAGATGGCATTTGGGCGGATGCCATCTCCACTGTTACCGTGCACGTAAGGGAGCTGCGAGATGACGCCATCTACAATTCAGGGTCCATTCGTCTGGCAGGTAAGACTGACTTTGATAACTCACACTCACTACCAGCTCCGGTTAAAAAATGGCTGTCTTTCCATTTTGTGGCCTGACATCTTTTTTCTCAATATTTATTCCACTACTTATCATGATTGATGACCAGCTGACCTTTAAAGATCACGTTGCCTCTGTCTCTCGATCCTGTCACTTCGCATTACTAAACATAAGAAATATCCGCCCGTACCTAACACAACATGCTACCCAGCTCCTGGTGCAGTCTATGGTCATCTCCCGCCTTGACTATTGCAACGCGCTCCTGACTGGTCTCCCAGCCTGTACAGTAAAACCTTTACAAATGATCCAGAACGCGCCGGCGCGTCTGGTCTTCAATCAGCCCAAAAAATCTCACGTCACCCCTCTGTTCATTGAACTCCACTGGTTACAAATTCAAGTCCCTGATGCTAGCCTATAAAGTGCTTAAGCATACGGCTCCCATCTACTTGAATCCTCTTGCAAAGGCTTATGTCACAACTCGATCACTCCGGTCATCAATGGATTGTCGTCTAGCAGTGCCTTCACCACGCTTAAGACAATCCAGACTGTTTGCATGTGTCGTTCCAAGATGGTGGAACGACCTACCAAGCGCCACAAGAACAGCAGAGTCCCTGTCTGTCTTCAAGAAACTCTTGAAGACCCACCTCTTCAAAGAACATCTCCTATCCTAATCCTAACCCGTACCTCTATCCCCCCACAACTCCTTCTGTGGTCCCCTCTACCTCTTTCTCTTGCTGTCACCACTGATTCTGATCAGTGTTTCTCCTCTATATAGCTTATTGTCATAGTGATGAGAAATGTAATATTGTGTCTACTCTGTAAGTCGCTTTGGATAAAAGCGTCTGCCAAATGCATAGACATAAACATAAACATTTGACAAAAGGTCCATAAAGCGCAATAGACAAAACAATTATTTATTGTTTTGACAATTATATAGTTTATTACTTTCATAGATTATGACTATGGCGATAGAAACCCACTTAAAATATAGTCCAGCTGCTACAGACTTTAGCTGTTATTACCCGGCCTGCTATCGACCTATTGAATGATGGCCTATGACTTTTCTTTTCACCACCGAAGTAACAAGTAATGTCAGTGCAGAAGCAGTACCAATTTGGGATGATCCCTGTTGACATGGAAGTGTTGGAGAGTGTGGTCATTATTGTGGTCACTTGTCTTCAGTGACAGAAATAGAGATGATCATTGTTTACTTGTGTAGTATGCAGCATTTATCTGAAGGTATTTTTTAAATAAATTTTTTTCAAATAGATTTACACACATTGCTAATTTCTCTACTGGGACACCCAGAAACTGCAGTGCACACTTGGGAAAAGCCCGTTTCCATTACTTGAAGGCTAAATAATTAGTTGTGGATTCCCTTGCCCAGCTCATTCGCCTTACATGTTCAACAGCATCCATCATTACCTGATGTACAGCATATGTGCTGTCTGCACAGAATTAAATTAGTTTTGGAGATATAGGACATGGCTGAAGGATTTTTATGATTTCAGAAATATTATTATATATAAGAAGCAGGAGAGAGCGATTGAAGCTCCCTTAAGGTGAGAAAAGACCTAAAGAAAAAATTCAGGGGGGAAAAAAAAAGGTGCAAGTGAGACTCAAGGCTCACATGAATTAAAGTGCACTAAATCCAGAGACAGTATGAGTGTGCGCATAAACGTTCAAATCGGATAAATAAATGCATGTGGAAAATAAAACAAGACCATTTTTGTCTGAGATTAATATTGCAAATAAATGTTTTATTTCATCAAATTCATTTAATTTTATTTTTTCAATGTCATTGTATTTGTCACAAGTACTTGCATTTGAAACAGCTTTGTTGTAAATATAAATGATTAATCGGCTTGCCACTGTTGGCAGGGTTAATCATTACTAACTTGTATGTAACTGCTGCCATCAAAGGGATTGTAAGGTAGTTTGTGCATCGATTTGACATGGACCTTTTGAATGAGAGAGCACCAGTGTCAGGTATTAAGGAAAACACTCAAATCACCTTTTCAAATCACTCAACGGCTTTTAACCTGTAGTTTAGCAAGCAACAGTTTCAGAAAATAAACCTGAACATGCCCTTCTAAAATTAAATTTAGGATTAATGACTGAGGTTCAGGCAAACAACCAAAGTGTGTGTGTGTGTGTGTGCGTGTATTTATAAAGGATACGCAACAGCAGCCATTTCCAGGATTTTATTTTTCCACGCGGAGCTTTGGAGTAAACAGTCATTGATTCTCAGTCTGGGGGATTATGAAAATATTCTGCTTATAGCATTACTTACACCCTCCTTGACATTCTAAATCCCATTTCAAGAACAAATGTGGAATGCAATAAGGAAGCTCAAAGAAAGCGCTAGTTAAATCTGCCTTACAGAGATTAAAGCATCCTCTCCTCTCACTCTCCCACTTGCTTTCTCAATATTGTTGAAAAGGTAAAATTGTCGTAAACAGAAAGTCCTTGAAATGTCCACATAACGCAGAGAGTGAGAGAGAGAAAACCACGGTCGGACGCAATACTTAATTTTTCGGCATGTAGCAGGCTGACGCTATTTGTGTTTTGCCATGGAGAGCCTGTGAAGCATTCCAACCAAGTCATTGTCTTTTGAAAAGAATCTAATGTAGGGAATAAGGAGAATAATTATCTGTCACTGTTCTCGCCTCAGGTGTAGTGCGACTTGATTAAGCACTGAAACTCGTCTGATGGAACGCTCCCAGCGTGCTTACTTCGTGCCACCGAATGGCTGAGGGGAGAAAAATACCCAAAACTTAAGTTAACGTGTTACATTTCAATTGCTTCATAACTGTGCTGAAGGTCTCTTGTAAAAGAAGGCCTTGCCAAGGAAAAATAGATTAGTTCATATAAACAGGTTGGTATAGCCACTCAGCTGTCACCACCTGTCAGCTAGGCTGTAAACCGGTCATATAAGAGAGGAGGTTGAGGACTGCCAGCACCTGGGCGATCCGTGTGTGAATGCCAGCATTTGTCTAATAGCGATTCCTCTAGCAGCTGTGGCTGCTAAGCTAGCTGACCTAGCTGCTAACAGCTGTTGTTTTGGTGGTCTACAGAGACACCAATAAAGCACTGAGCTCTTTTCCATCTTTTCCTCATTTAATTTAGATTGCTCATGTTGAGAATATCTCTGTTGTTAACCCTGTAATGCCAAATGTATCATATATGATACGTACGGTTTCTGAAATGTTTTGCGTCTGACACCTTTTGCATAATTTAATGGTAAAAACTTTGCTCAATATCCTATTGTACACAATCAGATATACCTGATAACAGGGGGCAGAAGACTACACAAAAAATAATCTTGACTTATGGCATAGTAATAAATTATTAATATTAAAAATGCCTTTCTGTTTTTTCTTTTTACATATTTTGTTAAAAGGCCAAATAAAGACTTCAAACCAAAAAAAAGTAATTTTCTGTGTTGTTTTATTCTTGGATCAGGCTTTAAAGGGTTAAAACTGGGGGTGTCTGGTCTACTAACATACAGGATTTGTGCATCCAAGCTATGCTTGTTTGTAATAAAATTGTTTCTCTTGTACAATATCACTTGCAGTTTTTTATAATGCATTTATTCTCAGTTATAACTGACAAGATAACTGAATTCACTGCCATCAAAACATAATTCATTAGGTTATCACGTGCATTCCTGTGAAAAGGGACTCAATAGAATATTTATTAGATGTAATCACTCATTTGGAAAATGTGTGTTTTTTAAACAGGTTATAAATAAAAGAAAAAAGATTGTTTTTTTATCCAGTAGCTCCTATTATTCATTACATACAGTATAGAGAACAGACATACATGATATCCCCTTTTAGATCAATTATGTTTTCAAATAAACATAAAGCCATGCATGTGAAGCTCAATATTCAGAATAATTTGACACGTTTGATGACAGAATGAGTTCATAGAAACTCTATAACTCTACAGTTCTTGGTATTATCTCTTTCACAACATGGCCAGTAGCATGCTTATTAATTTACCCTCCAGCATTTTTTTTCTCTTTTTTTTTTAGCTTAGTTGAAAGCTTAGCAAGTTGTCGTGGGGCTGGTGTACCCGTAGTATCACTGGTGCTGTGGAGCTGTGAGCCTGTAGGGGTTTCTTCAAACTCCTGATGAAGAGTTTTAACTTTTTATCTCCAAGGCATCCAACATAATTGACAGGACCGCTGTCATCTCTTGCTGGCTGACTGAGCCAACGAGATCCAGCGTATATACCTGTGATTTATCTTTTTTTAGAAAGTTTACTTGGTGGCAACATAATGTATGGGCTAATAACGTAAAATAAAGACAGCAACAAAGTAGTTGTTAAGATACTCAGATTATTTCTTTGAGTGATAAAGCAATTTGAGGAAGAATATTTATATGAACTACTAGGCAAAATGTAGGTGTTAGTCAAGGTTTACAAAAAAAAGGAAACCTAATCATAGAGAACATGTCAAATATGAAAATCAGAATCAGAATCAGAAATACTTTAATAATCCCAGAGCAAAATTATTTAAAGTGTAAAAAGGTGTTTGAAGTTTAAAGTTTAATCGTGTAATTTCAAATAATGCCACGTATTTGACTTGATGGTAACAACAAATGTATTGAATGTTTATCCCTGTGCTCCGTGCCTTCTTTATGTAGACACAGTTTATAACCCATTGTCACACTTTATGAGTAAATCCAAGGGTACAAAGCCAGTTTTTATCTTATTAAAAAGATGAAAAAGTGACATCGCAATGGGGGCAACTCTTATCCTAAAGACGACAAAAAAAATGTTCATGCTTTTTATGGATATTCACAATTGTATGAAGATTTATATTTGTTAGAGGATGGTATTTATTTATGATTTTTCTTTGCCTCTATATCTGAGAACTAGTCAGCCAACAGACGGGACAGTGAATTTGCTCTGATTCTGATGAAGCCTCCAGGAAGTAGAAAGCAGAAGTGAGCTGTGAGGTTGGATCAAAGCCAGGTGCAAAAGGCTGCCATTCTATGTTAGGAGTTACTATCCATCCCCCCAGCCGCTCTCACTGTCACTCTGTCTGTCAGAGTCCCTGCTTCTCCTGCTGGACAGAGTGATGGGATCCGACATTCGCCCCAGTCCCTCACATTGTAACCACCACCCCCAAGTCTTGTCTTTTAATGCACAGGCTCTGTCTGCCATGTTTAGCTCACCAACCTAATCACCCAGTCCTCCTAATCCTCTAAAGAGTTCACTATGTGTTTATTTACATGAGTGCACATACAGTGCGTCAGCATTCAGTATTAGAATGCTAAATATTCTAAGCATTTTTGCAGTCTAGATCACCAAATAATTGGCTTTGATCTTATCTTTTAAAGGGTGAGCCCACTTTTTAACTGCTGGAATTTAAGCTAAAGCTACTTTAATGTAAATTCAGACTGACAATAATTGCTTTCCTAATGAGGAAAAAAGTACCAAAGAGCACCACTTTTCTTTTTTTTTTTTATATATTCTACGCAGAGACTCCCACACGCTTAATGAAACCTCTTCCAGGGTAATTTGCATAACTACATTATAATGCATACAACAATCCCAAAAGGTAAGCATGTGTGATCTTAAATCTGTTATTTACTGCTTCCTTTTCAACCGTGCGATCATTTCCCATTGGGATATCTATCCATCATTCTGAGTTAAAAATTCTTCTTTTTAGATAAATACCATTTTACTTGCATACATTACTTTGTGGCTTTATCAACTGACGATTGCTGTTTTCTTTTTTTTCTTTTTTTTAAAAGCAGCCTCTAAGACAGCCCCGGATGTTGAGTGTTTTGACAAACTTTGACATGTCACATTATTAATAAAGCTTTGACATTTACATTACCTAGCCTTTCCTAGAAATGACTGTGAACAAGCCCTAGACCAAACAGGCTATTAAGGTGTACTTGCTTTTTCAAAATTAACTGACAGGGCAGATTTCCTTTAGCTGATTTCCTCTTTTCACGGTGAAGTTGCGCAAAACAAATAATACAACAGTTATTTTATCTTTAATGTATCTCTTATGGAGAGCTTATTTATGTATCTGTCTGCTTTTCTGATTGATTTAAACATTTATTTAACCAGGGGTACTGTATATAAGCCTCTAGAGATGTAGAATTTTATTATGCAACAGTGAACCTGATTAAAGTATAATGGATTAGAATGACTGTGTTTCAGCCTTTGAGCTGAACCAAATAACCCAAATTAATTTATTATTTGGCTCACTGTAGGCTGGTGTCCTTGAGGACTTCCTTTCTTTGAAGTTACCTTTGTATGATTGACACAGAATTTTGATGATGTATGCCAGTGACCTTAAAGTTCATGGTTGTTTGAAAAGAAATAAATCAAAAATGTAACTCATAGAAGAGGCACACAACAAAGTGGCTGTTGTTATGAGTCAGTTTTGTATTGATTGTATGCGAAATGCACAACCCACCAGCATATTGTGCTGTCTGGCAAACTGCGGTACTAATGACATATGACATTACTAGTTCATTTAGAAACGGTATGAAATATATATTATATACTGACTGTATATAAGATATTGCCTTTCAAATTGTTGATACAGTATATGTAGTATATATGTAGTATGAAGATTAGGAACACATTATTTGAGGTTTCTGAAAGATATGTCATTTTTTGTTAATTTTTCTCTTATGATTTAAGCTGTTTTTGTCCATTGGTTCCTGAACAGAGAACACAGTTTTTGTGGTCTAATGTCATGCTTGATACATTTCTAACCTCTCAAGTCCAGTCAGTTTGCTGAAGTTTGGGTATAAGAGGGGGGAATTCAATTTGAAATCTTAATTATTTCAAAATGGAATAAGACTGAGACCTCACTGCAAAGGAATGGTCACTCTAGAAATTCACCAGAGCCACAATAAGAAGACGACTGATGGAAAAGAACCTCAGGGAAATATTGTTAGAAAAAATATAAAAAAAAACAGAATGTAAGCTGGGACTAAATGAGGTTAATAGTTTTGTTTTCTGGCAATGTGTGAAAAGGACTAAGATATATTTTATTATTTATTTATATTTCTATAAAAAATGCGTTCTTGTTTTTTTTTACGAATACATTGGCTAAGGACTGTATATATTTAAAACAAGTAGCATTTGCAAGTACTTAATTTTTAATGATTACGTGCAATTGCATGTGCTTTACCTCAATATCAGATGCCTCCTGATGGTTATTGGTGCACACAGCTCTAAAAGTGTTAAGAGTAAAGTCCTGGTATATTATGTTAAATATTGGCTTTTTTCTGAGATATAAAGAATGAATAAAATGGTGGTACATGGAGCCCCTATGTCTTCATTTATGTTCTTTTTGCATCAAAAAAATCAAACGCCTGACCTTTCATAGAACAGAGAGATGCAACTTGAGTCAATAAACTTGTTTTTCCAGATAATTCTGTTTAGTTTTATAAGAATCTGAACCTGATTATCTGAATTACATCTATATATGAATAGATATATGATTGCCAAGGATTTTTAAATCCTACACTGTGCCATCACCACACACTCACACCCAGAGACAAGTGCTACTGACACCTTAAAAGAAGCTTTTTTCCTAAAAAATGAGACATTTTAAATAATTGATCAAAATTCCAGTTCCAGTCTCGAGTATACTGGACTGTTTCTTGCTTACGCAGTTTTGAAATAATTGGAGTTAAGCTATCGAGCAAGAATGGAAATAATGAGGTTATGGATCCAATCCTGTTTATGTGTTCCTCAGACATCACAGCAAAGGAGTTCATTGAACTGAGAGGGAAGCAGCGGAGCCGCTACGAGTTGCTGGTTGACTTCTTGTCCGAGATGCTCTCTGTTCCACACGATGAAGTCAACATCTTCAGCTTAATGGATGTAAATGAGCGGATGCTGGATGTTCGCTTCGCGGTGCAAAGCGGACACTCTCTGCTCCAGCCTGAGAAAATGCACGGTTATCTGGCTGCCCACAAACAAAAGGTAGGTCACCTTTTCATGTTGTGTCTCTTTTAATCCACACTGACACATGAGCTATGTACTCTACAGTCCTGCCAGCTTGATTGTTTTGTTGTCTGCTCTGTTGGTGACTCTTCCCTTGATTGACTGACACTCTCATAAACTAACCAACTGCACTCTATGTGGTAAATCAACTTTAAAGTCAGAGGTAAGTTGAGCACAGAAAAGTCTTATATTTGAGAGTAAGACTTCAAAATGGGGTTGTGCTCTATCTTTAAATGTATTCCTTTAAGCTATACAAGAATCCTTGACTCAGCTGTCTACTTTCTTAGTAGTTTATTTCTTTGGATATTATAGTTTATTGTCTGTTATTTGTAATTTTTCATTGACTAGAACTTACATTTCATCCAAACCCTCAAACAGTACTAACACACTAAGTGTGAAAAAACAAAACAAAAACAGCTATATTACTCATCATTCATCACTCATTTAAATGAATGATGTTTTATGAAAAGTCAATGTCATTAGATGTATTTTTCCATTTAAAAGTATTTCTAGAGAAGGAATTATGTCAACATCAAAGATGGCACTGAAATAGATGGATTGTGGTCATTTACATCTACATAGCAGCACTTTAATTTGCAAGGACTTCTTACAGAGGCAAGACAGCCTTTGGCTTGATTTGTTGTTTATAGCAGATCATTTGATTGGTGGGTTTCACATATGTTTGTTTTGAAACAAACATGTGAAAAGTACAGCAATCTTTCAGATATTACAAAAAGGGAATGTTAAGCTTGATCCTTTCTGTGTCCATTTGAAACCTTAATAATGATAATAGTTGACCAATTACAGGTAGATGCATAAAACAAATTCAACTTTGATCACTTCGGTCACTTGGATGTTTTTTCCCAGCTGCATCTGCGCTAAATAAAGATTTTATTTAGCAATGAGCACGGAAGCCTAGGGCGCGAGTCTGGGTGGAATCGCCGTGGGTGCAGATCTTAAAATAAAATAACTGAGGCAGATTTTTCTTTGAATTCAAGGATGTAGGTACTTGGAAGGGGAGCATGAGGCAACATACTCATAACAACATACTCTGGTATGTTGTTATGAGTTTGAGTGGTTTTAAAGCCTCATGCAAACCCATTCTGCAGTATTTTTTCAAGATTCTCACCAGTTTATAGATCATGTTAGATGATATAGGTCATGTTGATCTAACACTTAGTCAACATTAAAAGTTTTTCAAGAACTCAAAGTTTGTGTTGCTGTGTAGCTTTTGAGATTCACTTTATCTTCACTTCCTAACTCTTTCTTTTAATGTTAATTTTGAGCTTTCGCATGCCATATTTGCTAAATATGATGTCAAATTCATTTTGAAATCATTAAATAGAGTTTATAAATTTGGTCGAAGCAGTTCACCTGTGAGGGTTCTTTTCAGAAATGTATTTGTGTCTCTTTTAAATATTCTCAGCCAACGGTGATCATCCAAAGCCTGAAAAAAACGGTTTATGTCTTACTTTCCCCTGGGAAATGCGACCTGGTTTTGCCCCATTGTCCGCATTGAGAATTATACACCCACGGAAGAATAAAATAAATAAATGTGCCTGGTAAATTTTCTAAAATTCCTCAAATATTCGCCTGCCAGTGCAAAATGTTAAACCGCAAAGAGTTCAGTTCAAATTAAAGTCAAATCAAAATGATGGTTTTTTTTAACAGTAAAAAATCTGTTTATCAATTTCTTGCTGAATTTACTGGATCAGTACTTGATGAAAAACCTCTCGAGCAGCGATGATCAACATGTCTTGGGGGTTATTAGTTTCGAACCTCCTTTCACCAGTGTTTTGGCAAGTTGGTCCCACAACACTTCCAGGAGGCGAGACAGTGATCTCTGATGTCCCAGAGTCACTTCCCTAATGTCAGCCATCACCACTCCTGCAGCACAACAGTCTCTTCTACCACAAAGAGCACTACTATCAGCTACCTCCTCGTACACTTTGCTCAGCATTATCACATGACACCATCACACCACCAGTTCTTCCAACGATCTGGTTGATCCCGCGTTGAGATTACTACACAGCGCCGTGCCAATTGGCTGTCACATCTCCGTGACACGTTCCAACCGGCGGCGAGATCTGCAGAGTAGATCATCCTGGATGCGAATGGGGGTCACATCAATTATTGACTGTGGAATGAAAGATCTCTTATTTTTGTTCATGAGGGTGCTTTGTTTTTTATTTTTAACGTTATGTTATTGTTGCTTACATTGAAATAACATTGAAATTTGGCCTGAGGATCAGAAATGGATGCATGGTTGATATGAATATTGTAGGCATCCAGCAAAAATTAATAAAAATGAATAAATTGCATGTTTTCATTTTTCTTGAGTATACTTGAGAAAAAAAGAAACACAAGAAAAAACAAAATACAGAAAAACTACTGGCTGTATGACACTTATTTTTACTATAGTGATTCTTTACAATGAAGATGGTCTTTAAAATATATGCATATTTATTTTCATCTATTCAACAATACATGTTTTGATATATAGCATTTCATTAACAGGAGTTCAGACTAAAACAAATTTGAATTTTTCAGAAAAAAACATATCTCTATAGTAAAGAGTAAAACCTTAAGCAGAGTAATACTTGCTCCCTGGGTACTGGCTTCAGTCAGACCTCATTTCACGTTTCACAAGTCTGAATGGAAGTGGGAGACCTATAAGTGTGTGTGTGAGTGTGTTTGAGAGTCATCGACAGAGGTTAAATTGTGTGCATTTCACAGACGAGGGGAAAAGAGCAGAACCGGTGTCCTCAGTGGGAAATATGAGCTGAACTGTATTGCATGTTTATGTTTTTTTTCGAGAAAAAAAAAGAAAAAACATCCAAGTCTGGTCATGATCGTGCTGGTCACTTTGGTTGAATCACCACACAGCCTTTTAAAGCTTCTCCTCTGGAGGAACTCCAGTTCCGTGTGACAATCTTTAAGGGGAAAATAAAGATTATACAGGCAAAAAAAGACCTGCGGTTTATGGATAAAATTTCAGAATGAGCTTGGCATGAGAGAAGCACAGAGAGAGAGAGAGTGAGAGATGTGAAAGCAGAGAGGTATAGGCTTTCAGGTGTGATTTGTGAGGGGAGCACAGAGCATTTCATCTGAATTCAGCTAAGTTCTCTGGAGAAGACATTGATCAGAATGAGATGTGAAGCGTGGCGAGAGAGAGGATGAATGAGAGCCGGAGAGACGGAGGAGGAGGAGGGGGGTTTGTGGACAAGAAAGAAAGAGGAAGGGCACAGTGGAGGAGATGGAATGAGGGGGGAGGGGGCACAAGATAAAGCAGTGCTTATTATTAATGGTTTCGATTCTGCAGTAATGCCTCAGAAGTAGAAGTTTCTTTTTAAAAGAAAAAGTCTTTACACAGTATATCCTTCTGTTTCTCCCTGCTCTTGCTCAATAATGAAACTTATCCCTCAGTGTTTTCAATCCAGCTCTCTCCACTTGACTTTTAATGATAGTACACTAGTTTTTTTTTTTTTTTCAAAACCATTGGTATGGCACTTGGATACCAATGTTCATCTTGTCATTATATTAATGTAGTCCTTAGGGCTGGAAAGAGGATTGCAAGAGCTCCTAAATGCACTGGAACAATGGTCAAAGGAACAATACATCCCTACGGTCTTTTATTCCTTCTCAGACGTACTGTTCAATCTTTGAAAGATTCAGTGTTTGGCTTTCTGTGCATTTCGGATTGTGCACATTTGGGAGCCTAGCTACAAAGGATAAGGAATAATGCCCTTTCTGCAGCCATTGTAAACTCTGCAGGTTCCAGGTCTTGAATGTAAGGCGAAATTATTTCTTAATAAATGCATTATTGAGCTGCACATTTGAGAGAATGTAGAGTATTTGCTATATGTTTGCATTGCAGATATATTGTAGCTATATCAAGCTTTGAATCACTTATCATGAAAACGTTATTAGCTGTTAACTTTGTTTGGATGAAATAATGTGACAGTTTATTGTTCCTGTTTGAATTAATTTTCCGACATCAATAGACAGTAAAAATTAGATGAACGAATTCACAACTGAAAATGGTACACACTATTTTATTTTAATCTACCTTAAGAATTCAAACCCTTACCTCAGCTCAACTGGAGTTGATTTAATTAGTGTATTTTTTGTTTGTTTTTTTAAAAAAGCAAACCAAAGTGATTTGGAGGACAAAAACAAATGTTATTGTCAAGAACTAAAGCAGCGTAACAAATAAAAATCACAACACTTTTAAAAACGATAAGCAATAACTGTTAAATATTAATATTAGCCATAAAACAATGAATTAGTCTAACAAATTTAAATGACAAAAGTAATTTTCTTTGATCAGTCTTATAAGCAGAGAAATAGTTTGAACCCTTTACCCAAATGATTCCTGAAAAATAAAGGCTCCGCTCTTCCTCTCTAGAAAATTGGTGGAAAAAACCTTAAAACAACCAGCTTATGCTTCTGAGAACATTATCTTTAATGTTCTAAACAATAAGATCTTGAAGAGGTTGGGTTTTTTTCTCCTGAATACGCCAAATCTGTTTCTCTAATGGCTGCAGCAGTCAAAATTATGGCTGCAATGTTTTGGATCAGTGTTTAGGCACACAGTTGAAATTGAATAACAGTTGTCCCGTGTAGAAGTAATAAATCCTAAGGCCAGCTTAATTATGCTATTTTAGCACTGAATGCAATGATTCTGGTTGCATGCCACAGATTAAAGACTATATACGATCAGTTTAAAGACAAATACTGTTCTAAGGGTATTCCAAAATTTGTCACAATAGTACTTGAAGACTATAAAATGTCATCCAAATAATATTTATGTTTAGAGAGCGAGTTAACATGGCCAAAAAAACAATTATATACTTTTACCGAAACATAAATGTATGAAAAAAAAACACAATTTCTACAATATTTTACAATATTTTACTTTTTTTTTAGAAGTTCTTTTAGCCATAGTAACTAATTCAATTACTATTCCAGTAATTTGTAAAATTGTTCAGAATTTGAAATGAGGTCATTTCAATCCTCACCAGATTGATAAGCCAAAAGCTGCAGATGTGTGACAGCACTTTGCTCAGGTCTTTCACAGGAAGCCCAAAATCACAGATCCGGACATCAATTGATCATTTTCCTCCCTGATGGCACGAGTATATTCCAAAATGACAAAATTGCCAGTCATGACTTTCAAATTATGAAAAAGTGGCCCAGGGACCATTAAGCATCATTTTCAGACCAGATCTATCTGGAATCTATTGGTTCAGTGCTGGTAAGAACTGACTCGAGTCATCATTTCAAGCTCTGGATACCTCTGGGGACAGAAAAATAGCATTGTGACATTTTATAAGGTATTGACATGGCAAATTAAAAGTGTGCCATCATCCAACAAAGTATTACTATGAATGCAGTCTTTTGGCCTGGGAGCCACTGACATAAGAAAATAGTTGTGCATCAGCTAAGAAAATTAGTCATCCAATATCCAATAAAAAAGAAAAACAAAAACAAAGAAATAGGTTAACGGGAGGGTTTTCTCAGACATGAATCGATTTATTGATATATCTTGGTACTGATACTGACAAGCAGGCAGTGTTTCAAGCTCAACAGATAACATCGGCGTTGAAAACATCATGCTTATGCAACTTCCTCATATGTCATATTAGGTGAAAATGTAGAGTACCATTACTGGATGGTTAGTCATTACACTGCTGTCACAGTGAATGAAGTCCAGTCAGTCCAGAACAATGAGCATAACGTGGCCTGCTTTCATTTTATTCACAATGTTTTGTTTCTGTGAATGCGATGCTGCTTGAACAATGTCAGTCTTTCCAACGGAAATAGTATATTCAAACGCCATTCGACACAGACACACACATTTTTGATACATACCTACACGTATGAATGAAGGCAGCAGTATACAATGCCATACATGGATTGGGATGACAATGAAACATGTATAGACACATATAGGAAACATACATAAGTACATACGTGAATGGAGGAAGGCAATGATATATATATATATGTAGACATTATCACATGTGAATGGAAGGCAATTGAAGTTGTGTGTATGTTGTGTGTATGTTGTCCTCAACATTCTTTTTTTGTCTTTATAAAATCAACTGATGGTTACCTCATAAATTTTCATAGATATGTTGGGTCTTGTCTGACAACTGTATTTACTTAGAATTTGAATTATGTGACCACCAATTTAATTTATATTATTTGTTGATGTACTAAATTGCAGATGAAGGATACAGTGGTCCAGCACAAATATACTTACAATTATTATTACAATTATTATTATTCCCGTTTTAGGTGTTCAGCATTTAACCTACATATAAATTCCCCCCTTTGTTACATTTACTAATACTATTAGTTGACTGCACAAATTAAACTTGAGTCTTTCTTTTAAAACAATTTCAGGAGAAAGATTTTGGTGAAATTATTTATCCTCCAAAAGACTGGGAAATAATGTGGTTATTTCATTAAAGTTTGTCCTAAGACACAAGTAAAGATTAAATACAGTCATTTGCAAAGACTTTCAAACATTTATTTGTTGCTGCAGCAGGCAGTATTTGTTACCAGGCTGCAGTATGTATACTTTGTCTCTGTGCACTGATTCACCACGTGCAGTGACAGATGGCTGTCTCTATGCCATTAACCCCCCCAGTCCTACTCAAGACAACTCTTTGAACTGTGAGGGCTCTATTTGAATGTATGTTTTTTTTTTGTATTATGTTTGTTCTAAACCTCATGCCGGTTTCCTTCTGTTGTTTTTTTCCCTGTTTAGCTCCAGTCATTCCTTCAAGTCGGTGTGTTCCAAGTCCGTGTGGATGAGTGTACGAGTTCCAATTGTGCTGGAACGGGCGGCTGCACCAACGTTTTGAGCGTCAGGGACATGCCCACGGTGGTGGACTGCGGGACTATGAGTCTCGTATCAGTGACGGTGGAATCCACCGCTGTGTGCTCCTGCCAAGGTAGAGAGCAGCAACATCAATCCTGCTCTACATATCCCAGAAACCCCTGCTTCAATGGTGGAGTGTGTGTGGACACGCAGCACGGCTATAGGTGAGTTGATAAATAACTTCTATGTGTACTGTACATATGAATTTATGGCTTCTATATCCATGTCTGGGTGGATACAATCAAACTATGCCCTTTTTTATTCACTTTATCACAGTTTGAAAAGTTAGAACATTTAAAGGAGACATATTATACCCTATTTCAACAAGTTAAACTAGTTCCCTGGTGTCCTAATGTAATGTCTATGACAAGCTTTGGTCAAAATACAATAAGGATGAAGCACAATAGCAGTTCAATCACCCTGCCAAAACAACCCTGTTCAGAGCACTCGGTTTTGAGTGCCTTTCTCTCTAAATGCAAATGAGACACAGGCAAGCGAGCCACTTCTTCCGGGAGGTGTGCTGAAGTCGGCATGCTAACGCTACGCTACGCTGACGCTCACGCTACCACGATGTCCGTCTGCCACAGATAGGTGGAATAAGCTGAGGTGGGTGGCAACATGCAGGTGAAAGGCTGGAATATTATAATGAGCTAGAGCTAATGACGTCATAAACTACGGATTCTTGAAACCACCTGATTTATCTCCTGTATTGAGACTGAGGCAGCCCACAAAAACATGACTGAGTCATTTTTTTTCACACTTTGCCTGCTGATAGTCCCTCCACAGTCCCAAATGTACATAATCAAATGATTAAAAACTTGGTTTTGCATAATATGTCCCCTTTAATGCAAGCTGTCATCTGCATTATGAAACATGAAGAGGAAATTGCTGGACATACACAGGCCAAGCATCATCCAGTATCGCATTAAAACAAAAATCGAATGGTCTGTTCGTTTGCTAAATCGTTTCTTCCCTGTAGAGTAGCAGGGGGGTGCTGGAGTATATCTCAGCTGTCATTGGGCAAGAGGCAGGGTACACCCTGGACAGGTCGCCAGTCCTTTACAGGGCCACAAGGAGACAAATAACCACACACACTTATGCTTACTCCCACAGGCTCCAATAATCCTAAAATCCATGTTTTTGGACGGTGGCCAAAGTATCTGGAGAGAACCCACAAAAACACAGAGAGAAATCACAAAGAAAGGCCCAAGGCCCTTGGGGATTTAATTCGGAAACCCTATTGTTCCGAGGCGATAGTTCCAAACGACCACACTGCAATTGGATAAACTTCAGGAAATTAAAAATGGAGTTGCCTTATAGTTACTTACTTTATTATTTAGGGAAATATTTCCTTAAAAAAAACAAATCTCTGAAACAAATTAGGATGTCTTTACTGGAGCTTGGCTCATGCAAAAATGATGCCTAGTGACAGCTGGGATGGAGTCCAGCACACCAGTAATCCTACTTGGACCAAGCAGGTATAGACAATGGATGGATGGATCAAATTACTCTGCAGTGGAGAAGGTCAGAGAGAAAATGAAATCCCTTTCCCTCAATAGGTTCTTTATTTTAACTTATGAGACAATGAACGCAGTGAAGAATATTTGGAAACAAGATATTCAGGAACCAGGGGACATCTTGATACTGAATGTCAGATTGTTGGTAATCCTTGCCTACACACATGGTTTAGCTACAGACTTCTGATCTGCTGTTATGCTTAGCTAAAAATGACTGTGTAAAAAAGGCAGTTTGATTTCACCCATTTTCAACAGGAAAAGCTCATATTCGTGTGTTTCTTTGTTTGAAAAAAATGTTAAGAATTACTTAATTAAATCATTTTGGAATCAATCACAATCATTTACTGAGTAACATTTAGTTCAAATGTATTGCAGCTTGCATGTTTTTCAAAGGACTTTTTCATTGTGAGTAGGAACATTTTAACATCCTGGTCTTTGAATAGATCTGCAATATTTCACAGCTAAATGAAAAGAAACAAAACGACATGTTAAGTAAAGGTAGCCGATTTACTCTCTTGTTTTTAATATTGATGAGCTATAACTTATTAGTTGCCCAAAGATATTAATGCAGCAATGCTTCCGCCCTTAGAGATATAATTTCCACTACAGAAAATAGATCAATAAATGAAAAATCTCAGGACCTCAGAAATTAGATTCTTTGAAACCCCTGCATGTGTTAGGGCCAAGCTGAGAGCAAACATAAAAAGAGCACTGTCAGTAGGCCGGTCCTGAGGTAGAATAGTGTCAGTCTGGGACATGAGATCATTTAATATCTTGAAATGTTATGCTTATGCCAAGGTCTCCCCTCTCCCAGATATTACAAATTCTTGGTTTTGGACTTTTTTTCTTCTATTTGCAGGCTTTCAGACTCAAGCAGTTTTTTTTTTCATCTTTCTTTATAGGCAAGATGCATATCCTTCAAGTCATTCACAGTTTGATTATCGCTGGTATTGACAATAGAGAAAAATCTTAACACACAATGGTGAAATAAAGTCAGAATGTGTTTGTTTTTCATTTGTTTGACGAAAGAAAAATATTTTACCAGAAGCAGCAGAGCTTAGAACAGTGAGGAGACTGTGATACAAAATAAGGAGATAGTCTGGGATGTGTGCTTTTATTACTGTGTAGTAGACAGGGTTGAGTTTAGACGAAACTTCCTCTAACTATATCAT
Organism: Menidia beryllina; assembly: GCA_013363375.1. NCBI lineage: Eukaryota > Metazoa > Chordata > Actinopteri > Atheriniformes > Atherinopsidae > Menidia > Menidia beryllina. The sequence continues at coordinate 18,714,681 of JABUIW010000020.1, forward strand.
ACTTAGTACAGTAAATTGTCAAATAACTGGTATGCTGTTTAACTCCCAGGTTTTATCTCTTGGACTCAGACTAGTTATAAATATCAGAAGATGTTGCTTCTCACAATTGTGTGAGAATTACATAAAGACATTCAATTTAAATGAAGATGTGTTTCATTTTCGTGCTAAATTAAATGTTGAACTCTAAAATAGCTGGTAAAGTATTCACATACATCTCGCATACATCATCATCTCATGGTTCAATTTTACTGCACTAAGGGTTTGGGACTTCATATCACACCACATGATATTATTTAATCATATTCTTTGTATTGTTTTAGTGATGATGTGCCGAGATCCGAACTTGTCTAATTAGCACCTGAAATTCTGATCCTCGTAAATGCCTACACGCTCTGATATAGCAAATGATGTTAAACAAAACCTTAGCTCCAAAAACAGTTCCACCTGAGTGGCATTTAATTTGTCCTGCATACCTATGTCAAAACCCTGCCACTCGTTAGTTTGTGTCTGAACGCTCGTGATTTCAGGAAGAATGGAAAAATAACAGTCGTGTTTTGAAGAAGCTTTATTGAAAATGATCCCTGTTGTGACTGGTCAATAAGCCCAGAGTGTGTTCACCGAGTAGATTCTAAATCTGCAGTTAAAACTCCAACATATGCTGTGAGTTAAGTTATTTAAGTCAAAGTAAATGATAAATCAAACATGAATAGTGTTTGCACAGCCATCGCAGCTAACCCCTGCTGATGTGGTGCAGACAACCGGCGACTGGTGCTCTAGAATTTTATTCCTAGCACTGAAAGAATTCAACAAAAGATCGCAGCATATTATCCATCCATTGTCCACCGTCTATTTGCGGGGGTAGCAGCCAAACCAGGGAAATCCAGACTTCCCTCTCCCCTGCCACTTCACCCAGCTCCTCCAGGGGTGTTCCGAGGCTAGCCGAAAGACATAGTCCCTACAGCATGGCCCGGAGTCTTCCTCTGGGCCTCTTCCCCACCTCAACTGGCTCCTCTCAACGTGGAGGATCAACGATTCTACTCTGAGCCCCTCCCAAATGACTGAGATTCTCACCCTATCTCTTAGGGACAACCCAGCCACTGTGAGGAGAAAGCGCATTTTGACCGCTTGCATCCGCAACCTCGTTCTTTTGGGTCACAACCCAAAGTTTGTGACCATAGATGAGGGTAGGAACGTAGATCAACAGATGAATAGAGTGCTTTGATTTTATGCTCAGCTTTCTCTTCATCACAACAGACCGGTAGAGTGCTCGGATTGCTGCCGACTACACACCGATCCGCCTGTCGATCTCCCACTCTGTTATACCCCCATTCGCGAACAAGACCCCGAGGTACTTGAACTCCTACATTTGGGGAAAGACATCCACCCTGACCCGGAGGAGGCACTCTACCTTTTTACAGTGAAAAACCATGGTGTCGGATTTGGAGGCACCAATCCTCATCCCCGCTGCTTCAGATTCAGCTGTGGACCGCTCCAGCGAGAGCTGTAGATCACGACTTGATGAAGCCAATAGGACCACATCATCTGCCAAAAGCAGAGATGCAAGCCTAAGGCAACCAAAACGGACACCTTCAACACTTTGGCTGCGCCTTGAAATTCTTTCCGTAAAAGTTATGAACAGAATCAGAGACAAAGGGCAACCTTGGCGGACTCCAACTCTCACTGGAAACGAGTTTGACTTAATATCGGCCATGCTGACCGAGCTCTGACACCCGTCGTACAGGGACCTAACAAAGGGCCTGGTATCCCATACGCCCCACGGACATTGTTGAATGCCTTCTCTAGCATAAAACTAGCACTAACACAGAAAAATGTACCCTTTGATGAACAGTTATTAGTAAAGAAACCCAACACAACGAAGCAGATTTGTGTCCATTTCTTGATCCACTTTTCAGGTCGTGGAACAGTACTTTAATCTCTGGATTTGAGCTTTTACTGGGACAGTATAACACCTTGTCGCTTTCCTTTTTCAATCATTCTTTCCAGCATTTGCTGCTGTTTTTAGGATTAATGTCTTGTTACATGACTCATTTCAGTTACGTGTTCGTGCTGACATGCTGTGTTTGTATTCCCCCAAATATGGTGTTGTTCAGGAGAAACATCTCCAATTGTGTCTTGTTGAGTAGTAATACAATTTTACAAATGAAAAATGTGCTCTAGTTTTTTTACATTGTAAAGTTTAAGTATTTTTCTCTAATGAAACCTTAAGTCATTTTTCAAATTGCATCTCTACAATTCAACATTTAACATGATATACAATGCCTGTTCAGTCTCAGACATGGCTTCTTTTCCTTATTTTTTTTATCTTGCATATTGTACAGTCTGTGAAACACATCCTGGATGTTTTTCACCTTTGAATAATCTTTCTCATTATAGAACGGTTGTCTCCAAATAGTCTGGAAATGGGAATCTAACTATGTTCAGATGGATGGAGTAACATTTTCTTTTGTAAATTTCTTGCTGAAGTTTTATTTTCTGGTTTTAATACAAATCTGAATGCTCCAAAAAATTGCAGGCTACTTATAGGGGTGCTGCCTCTTGCTGATGAGTAATTAATCAAGCGTATTCCATTAATGCCCTAAAGGCCAGCTAAAACCTACATGCTAAGTAAGCAATCAGGGTGTTTTTTTTCCACACATCACATGTAAAATCTCAGTATTTCTTAATATTTCTCATACCTGTATTCTTCCGCTTGTTTGTCCATGTCTTTTGATCAGATCTATCAGAATTTCAATGCCTATTTGCAGGCAGTCATTGATAATTGCAGCTTCTGACAATATTTATTTCTCTTGTCTGTCAACGGTCCAAGGGAAAAAAAAACATCCATCCATCCAAAGAGTTTTCAGAATATTAATTTTATGGAAAGAATCATCACACTGCTCATGTGTGTTTTTGCATCTTCGGTTGTCATAATAGGCAGCAAACCTTTCAAAACCTTCTTTAAGTTGACATGTCCAGCTTATCATCTGTCACATAATGTCAGTTCCTGTGTGGTATTGCTGACACAAATGCGAGCAGAAATGGTAATCCTTTTTCCATGTCTACAAGAGACAGTGGTGAGATGAGGTCATTTCAATAAAACCTTGCCAACTGCAAATATTGGTGATGAAAACGCGTTGGTGATTCCAGTGGTAGAACATGACCGATTGTCGTGTTTGAAATCTGCGTATTTCAGGCTGATGTTCTGTGTGTCCTCAGGCTTGACTCTTTAATGGTGGAAGTGAAGGGCTCTTTGCAACCAATTAAATACAACATCAGTGAGTGGGATCGGGCTTTTATCACCATCTTAACTGTAACTCCATGCAAACTTTGGACATTATGATGAAATTAAGAGCCAAGTCTTAGACTGGTGCTGATTTAAGAGTAGAGAAGAAATTATCGCTGCTTTGTTACAGCAGTTCATAATTTACAGAAGTATATTCACTCTTTGTATTTAAGTTGAAAGTAGTTCTCATACTGCTCCAGCAGTTCAGTCGTGTTTCATGTAGAGATTCACCTTTTCATTCGTTTCAACATGTCACTATGGTGTTTTTTTTTTGTTTGTTACAAGACAATTTATAAGCTAAATCAGGCTTTTAAATCATAAAATAATTTACAAAAAACATTTTTTTTTGACCGAACAAAAAATCTAAACAACTTCAGGCAGAACTTCCAACCAAACAGTGCCACTTTACAGTAACAGTAAAGAAGTTTTTTCGGCCAAAAGATTTCCAGCCTCATTTGCACTTTCTGGCTTTTGAAAAAAAAAAGTTTTTGTAAGATAAAATTTACTTTACTTCAATTTACTAGTTAAATTATCATTCAATAATTATCAATCATCATTTCATTGTATTAAAATTAGAAAACTCATCTGGGGTAGATTGATTTTAAATTTACTTGCTGAATAGATGCGTATAACCATGATAACGAGTTAAGAAATTGAAGTCTCATATATAGTACGTCAGGGCAACAACCCACTGTCACAAATCGGAAGAAAAAGCAACATTTTTTCAGGGTTCGCAGCTCTTCTAACTGTCTCGACTTCATTCAGCTTTTTTTGTGGATATTATATATTTCTCATTTTCAGAAAATGTTGCATGTCCTATAAAGTGCCGCTCTATAAGTGCAGGCTCCCTCAGCCTCCTCGTGTTTGAACTCTCAGACATGAAATAATTTGATTTTAATCCATCCACTCATCCATAAGCCCATTGTCTAGCATTTATCCAAGATCACAGAGGCATTAGGTTAGAGGAAAAAAGCAAACATATGGTATCTCTTGGTATCTTCAATGCTTTCTGCTTTACACTCAGAAATACTACAGTGTGTTTGAGGTCTAGGATTAGAGAATCACATCTGGGACAGACCCTGCTTTGCGTTTCTGAGTCATATAATGGTTTGCGAGAATACCCCTAAGGCCTCACTAAAGTCCTACCTTGCCCAAATTTGAGTTTATGCTACAATGCTGAAGCAATATTGTCAAAATCCAGTATCTCTGAGGTGCTTCAGGTGGGACTTGGGCCAGCTATAAATTCCTCCTTCTTAAACTTTATGGCTTACCTAAACACTTGTGTACACAAAGAATGCACCAACAATCGTGAACAGAGTCTATGCCCTTAGCCTTCTCAGCCGTTATGGCGTTATGGAAAATTCTCTCAGGGATATGAGTCGATTGGAACGGCCTCTGACTGACATTCCCAGTTCAACTTCCCAACTTCATGGTTCATGAGGTTTGCCCAGCAGTTTTGCCACTTAAACAGTATTATGCCTTTATTCCTCTCTTCATTTGAGAGTCAAAAACAAATGTTGGCACTTGTGAGATGTCTGCAAATTTTAAATGATAACCTGATACCAGGTGCATTTATGCACCACCTCATACTTGAACATGGAGAAAGGACAATCCATGATGTACACAGAAGTGCAGGAACAAGACAGAGTTCATGGGAAGCCATTCCTCCTGATCACATCTTTATATTTTTTTCTATCATTGCACACATAGCCATTGAATTGAAAAACATGAATAAAATTCCCTGGTGGCACCTTCTTCAAGGCCTACCTAAGGACTCCAAGAAAGCTGAGTTGGTGTTTGATGCATACGCACAATCAACAGTGAGAACTCCTGCAAATTCAGGGGCTCAGCTGGGGGCTTCTGAAGGTCTCCACACCCAACTGGATTGATCTCCACCCGGGCAACTTTGGGTTATGAGAAAGTATTTTCCCTTTTTTAGGAGTATTTTTCACCTCCACGTTAAACATGGGATGTGTATGGAGATGATTCCAACTGTGTCTAGCTGATGTCTCTCCACCTCATGCACGCATGCTCCATGATTCATGTGGGTGTTTCCTATTCGGGCAAATAACTTATAACTTATGCAGATTTAACATGATCTTTGAATCACTCTACCCTGTGTCCAGTAAGAGACCTTACAAGGGAGTAACGTCTCTGACTGCACACTTCTCAGGATTATGGGGATACTCAACGTTCTCCACCGCATCAAGATGGTGGTTCTACAGAAGAATTAGGTGTTTCTGTACATGAGAAAAGGGATAAAAGTTCTGTCTTATTGCTCCATGTGTCTAAGTAGCAGTGCTGCTGTAGTCTTATGGTTGTGACTATTCAAACTTTTCTAAGGAAAATGAAAATGTACACTGAACTGAACACAGACACCTGAGCATTTACTGGCAGAATTAACACGTCACAGCTAATCAATGACGTTAAAAAAGCTTATTTTTATTTTTACTCTGCACAAAAGGCAAACGATTTTAAATCTTCAAGTAATGATACAGACATGCATATTATGTCACATACATGTGCACAAGCATATATGGCACCCAATAAACACACATAAAAGCAAATTAACACCCCAATCATAAGTGACCACAATGCTTTCCTCCTGTGACTTGAATCCGTTCATTTTACCCTCTAGTTTAATTCAATTAGAAGCAGTGAGTAAGAGAGTCAAGATTTGAGTCTGGTTGACCAGAGCCAGCATATGATGCGGTTCACTGAAAGACCTGAGCGGAATGACTGCCTGGATCCACAGGAGACATAATCCTTTACTGACTCACATGGACTCAAGGACACATTTGAGCTATTGGGCACATTATACACTGTTTGAAGTTTTCACTGACAGTCTGATCTGTTTATAAATTTAGATGATATTTTTATAATTTCTATAGCTACTGATGCTGCTCGGAAACAATTATTTCGATCAGTCTATTAAGGAAATAAAATAAAAACAACCATTTTGAATAATAATTTCTTATATAACTATTCACAGTATTTGTATGTTTTGCATCTACTCAACATAATCCTAATAACTTGTCTAATACCTTTGAAGGCATAAGGATACGCTGTCTTTTTCTTAAAACGTGGCTTCTTGATATCCCTCCATGCCCTTGGTGAAGGACTGCATTACCCCTCCTTCTCATTGTGAATGGACTCCCTGCCTAAGCAAGCATTATTGCACAAAAGATATTTGGATGCTCTTTAAAAGCCATATTAAGATGGCTATCTTAAATTAGGATCAGGCTTATCATAATTCTTCCTGCTTCGGTTTTCTCAGAAGTAAGCTTAGACTTTACATACACCTAAAGTAAACAAAAAGGTCTATACCTTTAGAATCACCAACTTTTTTAAAACTATATATTACTTGTATCGGTGGTTAAAGGCATTCATTTTTGGATATAAAAAGAGCAGCAACATATGTTCAAGTAACAAATGAATGGGAAAAAAAATGGATCTCATTTTGGAGTTGTCTGTAAGGAGCGCCAGTCTTTCAGTATGAGATTGAATTTTGGGTCCCCGTCCGTGGACATAAATATAAAGTTGCTGAATGTGGTCATCCTTTAAACTAGAGAGAATATGCAGTGATATTAATACCTCATTCTAACTTGTAAGGAACCACATCAAAGAGATGAGATTAATTTACCGTAATTTCCGAACTATAAGCCAGTGCATTTTTCACACAGTTTGAACACCATGGCTTAAACAATGATTACGACAATAAAACAATTACGACCTAATAAGCTTCATGCCACCAAAACAGCCTCCTCACATCAGACTAATGAAATTACCAAGCAGGTCGGAAAAAGGCCTTTACCATACATATTTGTGTATGTGTATTGTGTATGTTACTGGTACGTATTTGATTAAAAGTAAAAATAAATCTTTCTGTGTAACATATATAAAATAATATAAATATATCATGTTACAATGAGGAAACCTGCGGTTTACAGGCAAATGTTCTTTTTGAGGTTAGTAGGTGGGACTTATATTCAGGTGTACTCAGTAGTCCGAAAATTACGATATGGTGTCACACAACAGAAAAGAGAGGACATAATTTAAAACCTAGAATCACACTGCAGTCTCTAAAACCTTACAAGTTATATCTGTTTCTAAAGAAAGAATGTGGACCTGAATAAAAAAGCGGGAAACCTTTCTTTGTGATGCATCAACTATATGACAGACAGAGAACAAGGCGAAGCAGGCGAGGTTGTCAAACCGGGAGAGCAGCTGCTATGTGATTGACACATTTTCAATCACGTTACAGTACCTGAGCTCTGCAACATCTGCTGTGTGACTCAAGGTTCAGAGGAGAAGTGTAGATAAAATGTGGGACGCAAGGAAATAAGAGAATGAAGATGAAAATGAGGAAAAAGGAAAATTACATGAATGCTAAGTGAGTCTTAAAGAAAAGTGATGATGATGGGTTTTAGGCAAAAGAAACAAAGGAGTTGGGGACAAATAGGACAAGCAGTAACTGGCGACCAAAAAGGAAATTAATCTCACTCTGGTGAGAAAAAGGAAAAAACTGAACGTGTATGATGAAACAAAAAATAGGTATAAAATGTCAAAGAAAAAACATGCCATCAGAGAATAGAAAACAGTGTGTGCATGTGTGTGCATTTTGGAGTGTAGTTTTCTTCTTCAAAGGCTTTTAAAATATGACAGCATCCCAAACACATACAAACACTCAAACAGATTATGGCCAAAGATTGAAGCAAGAACATGCAGATAATCAAAGCACTGGGATTAATAATGAGATTTGGGGAGTGAGAGAGTTGATGGGAGTGGTAGGATTACGGTACTCGGTCCAATGTAAAACCCAGTTCCCAGCAGACAATGAATGAACAACACAAAGCTGCCATAAGAAGATTGTCAGACTGTCTCAGAATTAGGGTGACTTTACAAAAATGGAAATAAAGGCAAGATCTTAAATTTTGACAAATATATATGTGTGTGTACACATATATACTGCAAAAATAGGTAGGTTATCGTCAACTGATTTTATCCATACTAAAGGCTAAATTAAATACAAAAATAGTACTGAATATTCCTTTGTCAGACCACTCAATTTGCATAAATATTTCTGTCTCAGTGGAATTTTTTTTAAACCACACCTTTTTAGGATTCCCTTTTTCATCCAAAATACAACAGTCATTACAAATCCTTTTTTGAGAGACAAGGGAATAGATGGAACACACAGGATTTGCAGTGAAGCACATCATGGCTTATAGAAGAGTGTTGCTCAACATGCTGATCATTCTCCATATCTGCTTATTCCATGTCAGGCAAATGTACTTTTTTAAATCAAAATTATTTTCCCATTTTTGTGGCTTGTACTTAAAAGAACTTGTGTTTTGATGATGCCAGTCATTGCGGTGTCCCATATATAGTTAGACATAAATAGACCAAATTAGAATAGTCATTCACCTTGACATAAATGCATTCCGGAGTTTAAATCATGCATTCAGAATGCTATAATTTGCTGATTATTTTTAAATTTTTTACCATGTTTCCAATTTTCTACGATTACGTGTAACCATACATACAGCATCGCTTTAGAACTTTTTATACTGACAAAATATGTTGATAAGGTGTGACCTTATCAACATGTTATGTTATTCAGTTTTGGTTTAAATTAACAGAAAGAAAATTAACGTTTCATTGTGAGCCGACAAGCCAAATGGATCATCATTACAAATAAAGACTAAACTTCACGTGTCCCACACCAAAATACCAGTCTACAAGTGTGAACACTCGGTGTGTCACGTGAGGGAATATATTTCCATTCTATTTATGGTCTCTGAAGCCATGGAAACATGTCGGCATGTGTTTGTGCAAGTGACTGTGTCCTCTTCCAATGGACAAAAAGCAGAGACAAGGGAACAAGCTTCATAATAACGGACATTTAGATGAGAAATTAGCTGTCATCAGAACGTCAATAAGACCCACACTTTTAAGGGTTTGTGTAAATGCATCATGGATAAAATCTGAAGATGTTGGAAGTCTTTGAAAAAGATCACTATAAGTTGAACTAACAATCACAACAACAAGACAAAAAAAAACACTTATTAGGGGGAGAAAAATACACTTGGAGCTTACCATGTATCACTAAACCATCCATGAGTGAGGCTTGAGGCATTTGTGTACATTATTCACATTTCGTAATTGTTGGCAATCTGTAGACTGGAGATTTTTATTTTCCTAAAAGAAGACATAGTTTTCAGCATGGAACTGCTCAAACTCTGCATTCCCTTGCTTCAATGTGGCTATTGCTAAAAAAGCAACATAACTCTTCTTTACCACGCATAGGTAAACAAACCTTTGTGCCGAGGGTTCATGTGTCTTCATCTATTTTCTCTTTTGTTAATTTAACAGATAGATGTCCTCGTACAGATAGATGTCTTAAAAAAAAATCCAGAATGAATTTCTCCATGAGTGATGCAAATCGGCAAAAAGAGGCCAAGCAAAATCTTTTTTTTTTTTGCTCCCATGTTTAATTTGACTTGCCATAATTGGAATGCAATACAAAATATTTGGTGATGAACGAGATATAAGGTGACGAACTAGATCTGAGATACGAGTACAGCATTTGGAGTTTTAATATAGCCATTTAATCAGACAGTGTAAAATATATTTAATTTTTATTTTTCATTTTAATAGAAAAATGTAGAAACTGGCAAAAAGTTTACTTGTGGTAGGAAAATGTAGGATAAGTGGAGAGAGACTGACATAAAGTGGATGAAAGGCTGCTGAAGAGAGGAGCTGAGAGGTGCAATTTGTTATGAAGTCATGGTACAAATTAGATGTCTAATGTGTGGAAATACAGACAGAGGATATTCCTGATGTAGTGATCCCCCCCTGTGGTTTTAACACTAATGAGAACATCTGTATCAGTGGAACATATGGAGAGTGAGTGATCGCCAAAAGGGGAGTGCTGCGTGAAAGAAGAAAATGGATTGAACTGGAAACTTTGAGTTCAAATGTGCTGCAAAAATATTTGGAAAAATGAAAAACACTATAGTGTTCTTAACGTACAGGGCCAGCGATTTCTGGATACTGCAACTAAAAAAAAGGAGACTTCCGTTTATTGCTTCCACTACATTCATCTAACGTTGGCTTTTGATTTCTCCTTTTTTCCTCCCAAGGTGCCAATGCCCAGCTCAATTTGAGGGACCTGAATGCCAGCAAAACAAGCACAGTTTCCATGGCAATGGCTATGCCTGGTTCCCTCCTTTGATGCCCTGTTTCGAGAGCCATGTGTCGCTGGAGTTTATCACAGACGTCGCTGATGGACTGCTGCTGTACAGCGGGCCTCTAGCACAACTGCAGACCTGGGACCACGAGGACTTCATGGCAATTGGTATGAAAAATGTCCAGCCTATGTGTCCCATCTGACAATGATTTGAGTACTTAAATTGAGCTGAGACAGAGGATACTTTTATCCTTCGTTTCAGGAGAAGGTAAATCTATATTAAGACAGAGAGATAACCGAGCTTTGGCACAATGCCAGATTCCCTCTAGATAATATTTGATCATTTCATATGACTGTATACCAATAGCTCCTCAAAAGTGGAGTTTATGCCCATAAATTTAGTTAGGTGAAATAGGAAGACATTTTTGAAAAGATGCTAGATAGATTAAGACTGAGTATAGATGACAGCTAAAAAAACAAGAGAGAAAAAAGAAGTTTAATCTCCCAGGTATTTCTGTTCCAAATAGATAAAACCAATCTTTAAAGTGTCAAATTAAAATGTTGACTGTCCATTCATTCTATGAAAAACAATAGAAACAGCAGTCTTAATGTTTTCTCACAATTAATTTTAATGCCATAAGTTACTGTCCCTCCCTGTGCTGGTGTCTCTCCTAGAAATGATTTAATAATCATATATATGTCAAAAACTTAAATTTACCCAGTTAACTTTGTCCACCGTGTGACTGATGAGTGGGATCTGGTCCATTTCTGTAGTGACACATCTATATTTGGTTCTTAGATGGAATGAAACTGAGGGTATCATCAACAAAAATCAAATATCATTATTAAGTGTTTGTGCTCTACTTTTGCTCGATTTTCAGCACAGAGAGATGTTGTTGGAAATTATCAGTTTGAGATTGAACCCTCTTTGAATCAACTTGGCACATTGCTCACACAGATAAATCCACCGTGATACATACTGTGAAATTTGAGAAGCACGAGGGAAAAGACCTGTAAACCGAGCATTGTCGGGGTACCGATTGTGGCTCTTTAGGGAAAACGATGAAAACGATGAACTTTTCTTGCAGTGGGAACGCTTTTAATGCTTGAGCACGGTAAAGCTTTCAAATAGATCCGGGGAGGCGTGAATTACAGACAGATTAAAAAGCGAGAACAAAATGTGTTTGAGATTTTTTGGTATATTTAGTGTTTTAATCTGATTGACTAACACCTCCGTGTCTCTCTCGTTACTTCTTCCCGTTGCACCGGTGCCTGCTCTTGGGAGAGATGATGTTGTTCCATCACTGCCAAAGTAATGTGTGTGGGAGGTGTGGTCTGCCTAGAGCTGAATGTTTTGTGTTTATGCGGATCTGCTAGTGTGTACAATATGAACAGGTTTGCAGTACAATTCCTGAATTATTTTCTCTGCCAGTGTGTGTTATTGGGTCGTAAAGATTTAGGATTAGGTTAGTGGAGTCGTTAGTGGAATCACTGTGCAGCGTGTAATTAGAGTCAGGCTGTACATATTTAGATCTCTAATTAACTTGTTTCAAGGTTGACCTACTGCATGTACTAAATGCATCAGTAAACCCAGTATGTGCTGCAGCTTAATATCAAATAATTACAGTAAGCAAGTATAACAGTATACCAATTATCATTTCATATCATGGATTTTTTTTTATATCTATATTTATATACAATGTTTCTTCTCATCCAGTCCAGTGATTGCTGGGAAATGCACCGTTTTTTTTCACAACACTGATTAAACATGTGGAATAAAAGAAAGAATGGCTGACAAACTATTATTTTATTTTATTTAATTAGTCTTTACCATAACAGAATTGTTTATAAAGGGGGAATTTGTAGATTTAATATCCTGTTTTGGGGCCTGTATAGATTTTTGGTCATTTTGATATTTAAAATGAATTAATGATTTTATGTTAGTAATTATACCATACTAATGCTCAGAAACCTCTTAAGAAACTTTAATGATAACATTAATGACAGCACTTACCATTGTTGTTGTATCAGACGTACTGGCTGATTAGTGTCTCACTTCTATTAGATGATAAATTATTCAATTTTGAATTTTAATTAGATTTTTATTTTATTTTATTGTATTGTTTACTGATCATTCATCGATCTATCAGACATGTTATAAAGTGCCAGTAATTAGTCAACTTAGGATTCTTAAGAATACAAAATATGACACGAAAAAAGGGAGATCAGTGAGTATTCTGAAACGTAATTCTGTTCAGTGATTGTTTTGTGCATATGTATCGGGGAACTCAAGATTCAAATACAAAGCAATATAGGGATACTAAAAAAACATTTTGTCGGTATCCAATAGATAGTAGATGTTAGTAGATGTGCACAAAATAAACAACTGTAAAAACTCTAGGTGCAAAGTAGTATAGTTTAGTCTTAATATTTCTCAGTGTGTTTTCTTTACTTGAATCAAATCTTCTGCTCCTCCAGACTGACTGGCAAAATGAGAATACGGATTATTCAAGATATACCCAGATAGCTAGTAAAAAGCAAAAAAGAGGTTGTTATGATCCTCTTCTGTTACATGAGCATAACTGAATTATTGATAGAACTAGTCAAGCCAGCCCAGTTTATGCCAAGCATGCTTAACTGTTTAGATTGATGCTCAAGAAAACCATATTATTCAAATGCAAAACTGCAAGACAAATTACATAAACTGGTAATTTACTTACAATTTAAACACATCATGATCTGAATGTGAAAAGTATTTATCTGATACTGGTGTGTTACAAAACATATTACTTTGAATATAATGTGTTAGAATAAGATGTAGACGTGTTGGATTTGAAGTATCAGAGGTCCACAGTAACACATTTAATTTTAAAGAAATTCTTTAACAGTCTGTCATGGTTTCCTATTTGATAATGACAAGAGGCATTAATTTACCAACAGAATTATTTTTCTGTTAATTTCAGTGTGAGAAAGCATTTGCGTGCGTTGGAGAGACGGTTTGTGATGTTGGCCATTGTGTCTGACCATTGTGTCTTTTTTTTTTTCCCTCTCACACGTACACATGAACACTTACTACCACACACAGACTTTCAGCTTCTTATTAAGATGCTGGTTGGATGCTCTAAAGCCACCCACTCATCCACCCTTTTCCTGCCAGAGGGCAGCTGTGCCAAACCGACCCTGCTGTGCAAGCCTTAGAAGGTGTAAGGCATGCACACGCACTAACACAGAGTGGGAGCATAGCAGGTTACAACATCCAATCTTCAGCCACTTGGAGAAGAGGATATTACATGGCTTTATCACAGTTCAGTACATGTGCGGGGCATAACATAACTAACCTAGACCCACCTTTTGTGCTCTCGCTAAATGAGAACATCAAGGCTTAAATTTAACACATGAATGTGAATCCTAACATTTACATATTTAGCTCAGGAAGACCATCCACGTCAACTCTCACATTGTTCAAGCTTATTTCTTGCTACACATTTTTATGCATGGAGCGCATCCAGATATCCACAAAGAACAGTTCAAAGAAAAATGCATTTTTTTCTCTAAACATTTGCGCATATAGATTCTAAACATGAACATAGGGTAACCTTTTAAAACAAGTCATCTTGACGTTCAACTCACACAAACACCACTCACACAAACACTCACCCAACATCGCTGCGTATATATGAAAACACCTGAGGGTATTTTAAGATCTTTCAAAAAATGTCAGATGTCATCATTATGTCTGCTGCAGCACAACACAATGCAAGTGTGTCTTCAACGTGTACCAATTTAGCTGGGTTATATCACAGGTTGAATAAAAAAATTAGAAATATTATCACCTGTTAACCTTTTAGAATGCAAGTTGCATCTACAGTAATAATAATAAAGACTCGAGAGTCTGAATTCTGAGCATTTGGCCGACCCCCTGCTTACCACTCAAATAGACATTTTATCAGACCCTCGTGTTGGAATTTGAAAGAACAAAGCACATGGCATATATGTGTCCTTGATCTGAGCTCTTCATAAGTAAACTACTCCCAAACGTGGACGTACCAGGTCTACTTGCTCAAGGCAGAGTAACTCCCCCCCGTTTCTAATAAGCGTAATGTTTTGTGTTTGCCTAGATCTTCACCCCAGGTCTATTTGCTTTGCATGGCAATTGAGCATATATGATATGGCCGCATATCTCTGTAGATGCAAGCACTTCTCATTCTGTCCATAATTTTCACGATGGAGACACGATTTCAAGGCAGCTATGCTATGGTGCTGAGGTGAATAGTGAAAATGGCATGCAGATGCTGGGGTTATGTCTGTGCATTTTGCAAATGATATTGACATTTTGGCATCATCAAAGGAAAACCTTCAGCTCAGAGAAGTTTACAGTCTCACCTGAGTAACAATGTTTGTCCCAGTGGCAATACTGTCCTTAAACGGGCTTATTTAACAGAAAATACCCTATCCCTTGTATGGTCTTCGGGTCAAATTGACCCGTTTCAAATTTTTACAATAAGAAAAATGGTACGAGTATACATTTTTTCTACCTGAAACTCAATGGCCTTACCTTATTTTCTGTGATGAACATGTATAAACAAAAAAAAATATTTGAGCACACATGCTACTATACCCCACACATTTACATCCTTCGTATGGTCTTCGGGTCAGATTGACCCGCATACACAGAGACACACAAAAACATGCCCACAAGACACACAGACAAACAGAAACATGCCGACAGACACACACAGACACAAACACACACACACGCATGATTGTATGCTCACGCACACGCATGCTTGTATGCGCACACACACGCACGCACGCACACACACACACACACACATAATGTTGCATTATTATAATCTAAGCAGTGAGAAGCTGTTTGCTCTCACTTTCCCGCACTCTTTCCCACTCTTTCCCGCACCCTCTTTCATGTGTCCACCTGTAAACCCCTTTTTTTCGAATGATTGTCCATAACATTTGATACATCAAACAATTTTCTCGCACTGTATTCCTCGCACCTGCCCATCAAGGGGGGGACAAAAAAGATAAATACCACTGCATCACAGTACAGATTCTTCCACCCTCAGTATGACAAAAAGATTTAGCTGTCAGAGAGCTTTGGAGCTCATATTTGAAGAGAGTCAGGCACACAGCAATGTGGAAGAAGAAGATGTCTCCGAATTTGAGGATCATTTAGATATCCATTCTGATTCTGAAAGTGATTCTGAAACTGCAAAAAGTACATCTGTGGTACACATACTGTCAAATTTTGTGATGCATGTGTTTTGTAAACAGGCATGCCTGTCATTTTTCAAAAGCATCAACCCTGTTGCAAGTATTTCATAAGATAAAAGTTATTGATTGTTGAAGTTCCAGTTTATGTATTGAGAGTTTGCATTCAAAGTAATAAATGTTAATGAAAACATTGTCCCACTTAATCTTTTCCAAGATAAGCATGATCACATAGTGGATTTTTAACATGAATTATAACCTTATGACAAAAAAACGAATAACACTTCCATTGTTAATTGTGTTCCAGGAGAGACTGATTGCATTCCCTAAACATATAAGTTATCTCAATTGTTTGAAATGTAGATAAAGACAATATTTTTAAATAGATTATGAAGTAAAATTTTATTTCACAATGGTTTTTAAAGCCCTATATATGTCACGGGTCAATTTGACCCGAGGGATACCAGAGGGTCCCAAAAGTGAAGACAATACAAGGGCTATAGTCATAAGAGTATGCTAAAAGCAGATCATACCCCCTGTAGAGGTAGCTAAAACATTAGAGCATTACGTCTTGGGCTCATAAAATGTATATACACCTCAAAACCTGATTTAAGAGCAGAAGTTTTTCTTAGCTCCTAAAAACTGGTACTTGTGTTGTACTGCAGGAATTGTGGACAGTTAATTATTGAGATGTTGAAATAAGGGTCTTTTCAGATTTTATCCTAAGTTAAGTTCTATCCCAGCACAAGAGGTTGTAGATGGCAGTTTTCAATCCTTGTTGTTAGAAAATGTATGAGTAAATTGCTTCAATACTAAACCTTATTATTTTTCCAAATGTTTCCTGCAGTCAAAGGAAATAGATTGCAAATTAGAGCAATATTTTGATTGACAGGTCACAAACATGATGCTAAATGGGCAATTCTGACTGAAATACGCTGCTGGTTTCAAAACATCTCATTATGGACGTGATACAGCAAGGCAGCTGAAAAAAAACTGTCTGTAAACTGTAATAGCAACATGTAATAGCAATAGCTCACTAATCAATACTCACTACACCTACATATACTCTCACAGACAAACTTTTGATCAAGGTTAGCATGCATATGAATTACCTATCTAATTGTACCACACATATCAAGTTTCATGGAGGACATTTAAACAAATTGTTTTCTATTATGTTACCAAGGTTAGCGGATGGATCCAGACACACAGATCAGAAAATAAAGCAGGGGGAAACAAGGAATTAAGGTTTATCATAAGAAATAAGATGAAGCAGGGCAGAACCGGAGGCAAAAACCCCCTGAAAACCTGTACCTAAATTTTGAGAAAACTAAAACCCTGGAAAAATCAAAACCAAGAAACTGACTTGAAAGGTTACATAGAGGATGACAGGGGAACCGAAATATAAACAGTAACATATGGTAAAGATATGACAAAGAACAGAAAGGCTTAGAAGCATGCATAGATGCTTCTAAATTACAGAAAAAAAAACATTCTTTGGACGGATGAAACTGAGATCAACCTCCATCGCTATGATTGCTCTGGCAGAGCATTAAAATGTAGAAAACCAAGGGTCTGGTGATCTCATGAGTTCAAGACTTCAGGTTGACTTCAGGTTGTCAGTTTTTTAATATGTCCGATTACTTTTAAGCCCCTGAAAGGAGGGAATCATCATAAAAAATGATTTTGCTTTCACATTTTTATGCAATGTTGTTATTCAACCCCCCCTATCAAAGTTGAAAGTCCGCACTTCAACATTCATCGTGGCATGGCACAGAACCAAAATTAGAATGAATGTATGTCCAAATATTATGGACCTAGTTGTACATCATACTTGATTAGTTTTCCATTACATATGTATATTATTATTATATTTGTTGAATGAACCTAACTGCTTGTAACTGATCATTTTCCATTACAATTTCTTTAAAAAAAATATGCCATTTAATTGTGCAATTTTTGCTAACATGATTAGATTTTCTTTTAATCAATGACCCTTAGTTTGCTTCTATATTTTTATATTTTATTAGTATATTTGGACATTAAGATAGGTATTCAGGATATAAAAAACTAAGGCACAGTTTAATATATTGTTGTATTTCAATCTCGAATGAGTGGTTGAATAATTTTAGCCATGTGGATTTATTAAAGAACCATGTTTTCCATTCGTCTTTTTTTTAAATAATTTGACTATTCTATTCAGAATGACTCATTAATTTAGATCAGACTAAGGTTTCTGCTGAGGTTTCAAGGGGGAAACATTCGCCCTAATAAGTAATAATCAACACAGTAATTTATTTATTTGAGAAAGCATTTCTATGTCTGATTTTGTTATAAGGTTTATTTTCACACAAGACTGGGCATTGGTGTGGTGGTCTACATTGTCACCTCTTATTAAGTTCCTGGTGTAAATAAATCCCAGCCCAAAAACATGCACATTGAATTAAATAAGTTGAGGTTTCCAAACTGACTCGAAGAGTGTGATCTTGTCTGCCTCTTTTTGGCCTTGAACTGTCTAAAAATAGGTGGATGGATTTTAGGAGTAGCACTCCACTGATCAGCCGAGAGACAGTGAGACCCCCTGAACAATTTGTTTGCATACTTTGATGTGGAAAGGCACGGAGGAGGGCTTCATATCACTGAGCATGCACTCCTACCCATCCTTTAGGTGAAATCTACTCTAAGGAGGATCAACATCGATAGGGCAATTGGACCAGACAGGGTGTTGGGTGGTAACACTGAAGTCATGACCTCAGAGGTGCTCACAGATATTTTTAACCTCGCATTGCAACAAACTGCACTCCCCACATCTCAGCTCCATCTCCAGTTCACCGGCGCTCAAGACCACAGCAGTTAAATCCCATAATGATTGTCACTCAGGTGCTTTAAAACCACATTGTTATGAACAGAGATTTTCAGTAACGAAGTAGAACTACTTAAGTACTGTACTTAAGTACCAAAATGCAGTATCTGTACTTTATTGGAGTAGATATTTTTTCCCCTACTTTTACTTTTACTCCACTAAATGTTTTTGATTATTTCAATACTTTTACCCCGATCGATTTTTCACGGCCTGAATCGTTACTCGTTACTGAAATGTAAACGTAATGATAGGTAGCTCTGTCAGGGTTTGTGAAGCTGGCTCCTCATTGGCGATTTGAACGATCAAGCAAAGCCTATAAAAAAAAGCCTCCCAAAAGATTGTTAATTATAGCCTTTAAAAATTCCCCATCTAATATGAAGAAGCATATCAAGGTAAGTTAAAAAATACAATGACATATAAGCTAGTAAATAAGCGCTAGTTCAGTTCTCCCTGTTCACTCAGGACGTAGCGGATAATGTAAGCTAAAGCTAACCTAGCTGACTAGCTGTATGCTACATGCTAGCATAAAGGGTCAGCTTATGATTCTGACTCTGGAATAATAGATAATAGGAGATGAAGTGCTGTTGATTGCTAATGCAGATGTAGTTTTCTGTTTTTTGTAAACAGCTGTATGGCCTTTCACACGTTTGAAATAATTTAAACAATATCTATCAAATTTTTGACTGCCTTTTTTAATATACACAGTATTGTACTTTTACTTATACTTGTACATTCGATACTTGAGTAGCAATTTTTGAAATACTTCTACTTGTAATACTTAAGTACCAAAAAAATTCAGTATTTCCGTACTTCCACTTAAGGATGGTGTTGAAAGAATACTTCTACTTTTACTCAAGTACATTTTTTTTACGTAGTACTTGTACTTCTACTCCACTCCTCTACTCCAGTACTTTATACATCTCTGGTTATGAAGTGCTTTGAGAGGATTACTATATCTCACACCGTCCCCAAGGATCCTGACAACTATTAGTTCGCCTACAGCAGAACTGGCTAGAAAAGATCTACAGAGGACGCAGTCTCAGGGTTTCTCACATCGCTTATATCAGTCAAACACACGCTGCGTTTAAGGTTGTTTTTTCTGTTGATCTCAGCTCTTCGTTCAACACGGTAATCTCTCATGAAGTGCTACAAGACTTCTGTGAGGATCTGAGACTACCCACTTCACTTTGCACATGGATTCTGGACTTTTTCACCATGTCAAGATCAAAAAGAAAATCACTACAATGCTGGCCAGAGTACACTAGATTTACATAGATGTGTGTTTAGTCTTAACCTCTTCACTTTGGTCTAACACCTCTAAGACACCATGAATTCTATTAGCACTGTAATGAAGTTTTGTAGTGGGACCACTATAATTTGACTGGTCACCCCCCGATTTGGAGACACACTATAAGAAGGTTTAAAACATCTCATAGAGTGGTGTATAGAAAATAACCTGGTGCTAAATAGTGCCAAGAGAAAGGAGACCATTGTGAACTTTAGAGCAGTGTTTTTCAACCACTGTGCCTCGGTACACTAGTGTGCCGCGAGTGATGGTCAGGTGTGCCGTAGAAAATCATCCTATGTCACCTAATTGGTCTAAAAAGATTTTTTGATAAGGAATTAATTATCTGCAAATAATGTGCCATTTTTGAGTGTCTTTGCTGTTCTAGTGACTGGTGGCGTAATCATGTAATAATTCCTTACTAGATTTTGTATTTAATTTTGTACATTGAAGTGGACATGGTAGGAGCAATTTGAAAGAAGAAATATAAAATATGATAAAAATACATTTTTGTGTTTACTTGATTCCTATTCAAGACACTTAAGATAAGATAAGAATAACTATAGTGTTACTATAGGTGGATACAGATTAGGTTGACATTTTTGGTTGGTGGTGTGCCTCGTGATTTTTTCAATGAAAAAATGTACCTTGGCTCAAAAAAGGTTGAAAAACACTGCTTTAGAGGATCCAGAATGACAGCCCTCTCCCCGCTACAGTAGTAAAGTAGCGGAGGTTGTGGAGGAGAAAAGTTATCTGGGTCTTCACATAACCAGCTATGTCATTCGGCCCCTGAAGATATCACATCAGTTATAGAAAGCACAACAGAGAATGTTTTTTGTTTGTTTTTTTTCCCCGAGAATGTTGATGTCTTGATTGTGTGCTCAGCTCCAGCTAAACCTTTCCATGAGATACAATAAAGCATCCTCTGTCATGATGACACAGC
This sequence comes from Menidia beryllina, assembly GCA_013363375.1. Lineage (NCBI taxonomy): Eukaryota > Metazoa > Chordata > Actinopteri > Atheriniformes > Atherinopsidae > Menidia > Menidia beryllina. Next base: position 18,735,473 of record JABUIW010000020.1, read on the forward strand.
ATGGATTCAGCCACCAGGGTCACTGCCTGTTAACGCTTTTGTTTTCTGGGAGGAGAAAATTAAATGAAGCATGAAATTCAGAAAAAGAGGTCAAATAGCAGCACAGAGAGAGCAAGTGCTGTGTAAAGACTCCCTAAACCACTCTGCCATGCTCTAAATCCAATAGTATTTTTGTAATATATTCATACCATTAAGGAAGAAAAAAAAAATGCATTTCGAAATCTGTTCAATCAGTATATTCAGATACTCAAGTTCAACAGATAGTTATTGCTTAACTAAACTTCCACTAACGGAAGCAGTGCTAAAATTATAGCAATTTGTTCGGTTAGTATCCAATATATTATTTCATCCAACTGGTGGTGCGCAACAATATCCACTTGATCACCCCAGTCAGTCAGGATGAGAGAAATATACGTTTAAAGAAATATACAAAAATCCCCGTTCAGTTGTATCGGTGGCAAATGTTGACAAAAATCCAGGATGTGAACTGTCACCTCGCAACCTTTATTTTTTACGTGAGGTAGATATGTGCTCATCTACAGAGTTGTATAAGGATTAAGGATTTATCGTGACACAAGACTTGCCCGGTGCACCCACGACTCCAGAACAGGAGAAATCTGGACACATGACCTTTTACCACCAAAGCCTTTTTTTTTTTTTTTCTTCCAAATGCCTCACTGGGAAGTGTTTTTTTTAAGGTCACAGAGCTGTTCTGTCCCAACACTTAAAGCCCTCTTCACATCCCATTTTGACAAAATTCCCTTTCTAACATAATGATTTCCCCAGGTGATTTTTTTTTTCCACAAAATGTTTCAATAAGCTTGGAAAACAATTACGGAGCACTAACTTAGACATGGTCAGTTAATTTTCATTGTAGCTGTCAGCTGAAAGATATATATAAAAGCCAGTAGGATGTTTTGAGCAATTCTTTTGGTAAATCCAGGTGATGCTTTTATTTAACCCTGTAATGCCAAACATATCATATTTGATACATACGGTTTCTGAAATGTTTTGCGTCTGACACCTTTTGCATAATTTAATGGTAAAAACTTTGCTCAAAATCCTATTGTACACAATCAGATACACCTGATAACAGGGGGCAGAAGACTACACAAAAAATAATCTTGACTTATCGCATAGTAATAAATTATTAATATTAAAAATTTATTTTTGTTTTTTTCTTTTTACATATTTTGTTAAAAGGCCAAATAAGGAATTCAAACCAAAAAAAAGTCATTTTCTGTTTTGTTTTATTCTTGGATCAGGCTTTAAAGGGTTAATTATTCATTTGGCTCAGACTGTGTGGGGTTTAGCAGACAGTATGTATACATATTATACATGATTTTGAGACAAAAAGAACTAGAGATGTTGCTTCCTCTGTAGGAGTTTCCTCTTCCAGTTGTGATCTGCCAGCAGCACTGAGCAGATACAGGTCAGAGTTCAAAGGCCGGGGCTCACAACAGAGCTGTAACCCTTCCTTGGTTTCATGTCTAATCAGGGATGGAGATCTCTCACCAGAAAGGAGGGAAAAACAGCACAGCCTGGCCGAAAACATCCCTCGGACTCGGGTACATGCAGAGAGATGATGCTGTCTTTCCACTTAGTTTAGGAGAAATGTGTCCAAGAAAGAGGGGGCCACTGCTGTCACGTGGATTAGACAAATAGATTGATTCAGAGCTCCAGTTTGCTGCATTCACACTTTCAGCAAAAGCATGTATTCTTATGTATCTTCTTGTTCATTTTAATGTGCACAAAGATACTTAATTTAATTTTCAAACAGCTTTTTTGAAAAAAAATCAAGAAAATAAAACATAACATATACAAACAAAAACTTGTCTGTTTAGACAAAGCAGTTATGTCTAATAGCAGTCGCGTCATGACTACTTTGACTTAATTTTCCTTACTTTATATTTCCAGTAAAGTCAAATTCATTATGTGCGATGCAAATGTTTTTTCAACTGGTGTTTTTGCTTTAGCTGATTAACACTTAAAACTAATTGCGAGTTCATTAAAATCAGTGTGTAAAAGTACAAACAGTTCAACTTTATAGAACAATCTTATTAGATAGTTTAAATCATTTACCTGATTAAGGATGTTAATTAAATAGGTTAATCAATTCTGCCCTAACAGAGGCTGAGGCGGTTGCAGCAAATGTTGAAGCCACAGCTTGAATGACTGGTAAAGGAGTGTGCTCATCCAGTATGCAGTTTAATACGTAATGCAACCACTTTATATGCTCTGACGTTTCAGTCATGAAGCATTAGACAATAAAATTAATCAATCAATATGTTCATCTGTACTGAAATCCATGTAATACAACAAGCTAATCTAAATCTAAATAAAAATCCCACTTTGGCTGATTTTTGTTGTGCTTTTCTATATATTTGAGCACTATGCTTTAAATTGATATACTTATTTGTCAAAATAATCTCGGGGAGTAAATGTTTATTCCTTAATTTCGGCTTGTTGTACTCTTGTGGACGTCGATCATATAACTAGCTTCCTCTGCTCCACGTGGAGATCATCAGGGTATCGATTAAACAATAAACAACAAACATGACCGGGAGCATTGGGGTTGCTTGTACACACGAATGCAAAGTCAACCAGCCAGCAGCCGGTTCTTTTCCAATCAATAGGCAAATTAACAAGACAAATTAAATTTGTGTAATTACAATCCCAACGGGGAGTTAGATAATGTTGTCCTTTTGAAGCCAATTGAACGCATTATCCTTACTTAATATAGCCATATTTGTTTCCATTTCCATATCAAAATGAAAGACTGACTGATGATGAGAGACAATGAACAAAAAAAAAAAAGAAACGAAAGGATCTAGAAGTAGCACACCAAAAAAACACTGATCCACTTTGGCATCATATTGAATTTCCACAGAGCTGTGATGTAGCAGTACCCCCCCTACCCTGGCACAATACTAGCTTTCTAATAGGAACTGCTGCTGAGTGCAGAGGTCCAATATGCATCTACTGCAGGGCTGGCTAGCTGTCTGACAGATCGTTTATACAAGAAGCTCTGCACTTTATACTTGCTGTTTCGCCTGCTGATTTGCTCACAGACTGACTTCTGTAGGCTGAAGCGTCTATGGGACTGGTGTCCCTGTGTGTTTATGAAATAGGGGGGGTGCCGCAATATGATTTGTGATGCTGTTCATGCAGTCCATATGCTCTCGGTTTGACTCCGTGTGTATCCTGAGGCCGTCAGAAGAGAACATATTTTATATTTAAGAGCCTTCATCTCTGTGGGAGTTGAAAGTCACCTTGTAGACAAAGCACACACTCTTACACTCTCTTCCTTTCTTCTATATCCTCTTTGTATGCTTCTTTTCTTTCTCCGAGTATGTGGTAATGAATTACATATGAGTAGCAGAAAGGATCCATGTTTGTATAGATGAGCCCTTTAAGAGCAAAGTCTTGTCCTAACTCTGTTTCTTCAAGAGCAGTTAAATGACTTGCCAGTTCTTATAAAGGTTCCATTTGGCCTTCCAGCACATTGCTCTACTTCCTACACTAAGTTTCAGTCAATCATTCTTTTCTTCTATTTAACCCGTCTCTTTTTATCTCTCTATAGGGCTCTTTCGTTGCCATTTTTCCTCACATGTAATAATTTTCCAGGGTTACGAATCAGAGGTTCGTAGGCGGGAAGTTAAATTAAGTATTAGTAATTTTTTATGGTTTTGGTTATACAAGTATACGATACCACCATTTGAGAACACCCTTGGGACAAACAGATCACGTCCATGTTGATCATGCCTGTTAATGCCAACAACCCTGTTCCCCCTCACATATGTTTTTGTCGTGAGCAACTTGCAGGACATGGTGGGAACAGCTGGAGTCTAATGCTACGAATTGATCTCGACAGCTGTGATAAAATGCAACAGAAATACCCCCAAAAACTTTGAGCTGCATCCTTACGAATATGCTCGAACAAAAAGGCTTGGTTCTTTATTAACAGATTGCATTAAATTATAGATTTGCCAGATTAAATGCGGCCTTCCTATTTGTTACAACACAAGCAACAACAAATTCAAGTTATACACAAGTTCAGCTGTTACAAAACTGTACAAAGAAAAAGTTAGAACGTGAATAACAAAGTGTACAAATAAATGTTTATCTTGCATATTGTTGGATTTTCTTAAAATACACTTGCATGCAATCTGATAATCAGATTAATATTTGCCTGTATTGTTTCAGAATATTTGCTTCCAATCAGAAATATTTTTTATCAGTTTCAGTACATACCTGGAAATGCACTATGATTTGGCTTTTTGATTAGCAAATTAAATTAATTATATGAGTTCAAGTCATAGTTTTCATGACTTGGATATTAAGCGTTTTGTACGAAAAATTGTTAGACTAAAAAAGAACACAAAATACTATGTGATGATTACACGAGCATTGGCATTCCATATTAAAAAAGCATGATGTAATGTTTTTTTTAACCACGGTATGGGATGAGAATACCTTCATTCTGAATAACAGAATGTTTTTTGGTACGATGGCTGTATTTTTTCAATAGTTACTTCAGAAAAAGTTTAAAGTTTTCCTGCTGTCAACATAAACATTCAGGTGGGGAAAGTTTTAATGTAAGACAGTGACTGCCTGTAGCTTAGGATTTCATATCCGCCCATCCGGAGCTGTACATCCCAGGATCTACACACTGAAGTAGTCTATGTTCTAAAAAAATAAAATAAAATCGGAATTGTTTAATGTCTTGAAAAAAACATACTCTTGATTATTACTTCAAGGTCATGTATGATAGCTGTAGATGGTGTATTTTTAGAATTTTTATATACTGTACCAGATATGGTTTGCCCATTATGTCTATTGTATGAGGAAATGCGTATTTTCCGTCCAGCTGTCCTCAATGTTTGGTTTTAACTGCGTAAGGTCCTTGGTTTCTTTCAATTAGGTCTCTCTCATAGCTCTCTTTACTGTAAATGCATGTTTAAATGAATGAATGAATGAATGAATGAATAAATGAATGAGCAGTCAACCTCCAAATAAAACATACTTTTTTTCATGTGCTCACATCCTCATTGTTCTTGGTCCCATTACCACATCTGAACTAGTAATTTGTGGTGCAAGAAGTGTGCCAATTATATTTTAATAAAATTAGATAATCTAGATCTATTTATGGCAAATTAATGGATTATGATATGTAAATAGTTCAAATCTATATGGTTCCACACTTTTTTAAAGAGGGCTAAAATGCTTCATATAAGTATGGAAAGTAATGTGAAACTGAATAGATGTGTCAGTGTTGGTTATTGTCAGTTTCAGTTGTTGTATGGATATATTTATACTTTTGAACATGTGCATTTCTCTGGTTAACCAACCTATTAATATTGTCATTGATATTAAATAGATATTTTATCATAGCAGGACGCACTAGTTAATGTAGCCCACTTTGCCCCTTTAATGATTTCCTTGTACTCCTTTTGTGCTGCCATTACGGCTCTATTTTCTCTCTCCGTTTGTTCTCTGTATTGTTAATTTGTCAATAAATCCTGTCATTCTCTGTCATCTTCGCTGTCATCAGTCAGCAAATTTGTTCGTCTCTCAACCTCATTGATAATCCACGCTTACCCCTAAACTTTGTTCACCCCACTGTCTTCTCTCACCCTCCGCATTTTTAAATTCACTTCTTAATGTTGCTTGTCACCTTCACTTACATAATTCTTTAATTGTTTTTTCTATGCACACCCTTTCCTTCACTTTTTTAAGCATCAGAATTGCAGCCCCTCTCCGTTTCAGCGTTTTTCTATGACATTTGATATGCATATGTGAAAACTGGGATTCAATATAGGGAAATATTTTGCAGAGGGAGGAGAGGATGCAACATTGAGGGATGGAAATTGATATTGTGAGGGATAAAGATTGAATACCTGTGAAGGGTCCCCAATAGTACACTGAAAGATAAGAGAATAAATTACAATATATAAGTTGGGAAAATGTAGGGCTTTTGATACAGCTTTTATCATAGATTTACTCTACTCTTGGTGGTCAGTATGCTACCGTCCGACAGTAAATTAAAAGTAATTGGATCATTTGTGTAGAAACCCCTCACTGTGGAGCTGAAGTGGGAACAATCAATTTAGAGGTAATGAAGCGAAAGGTAGACCGAAAAAAAATAAAATTTACACTTGTTGCAGACAAAAAGATGACGAAAAGATTCCTTTTCATACCCTTTGAGATGTAGACCTCGTTACAATGGCACTTGACACCTAATTTCATTTACATCTGCGTGAATATCCAGATATATCTTCAGCAATGTCATTTACGGGCTAGTATTGAGAAAATATTCATCTTAATGCTTCTCATAACTGAGCCTGATTTAAAAAGAAAAACGTATTTCCATGCGACGCAACAAAATGTCAAACGTCAGGAGAAAGCTTTGGCGAATTATTTGAAAGCATCTCAATGTAAAATATCCGTTACAGTTTATCAAAGAGGGCACCAAGTCAGGAGGTAAAATAGAGAGACATAAGATGAAAAAGCACTGATAGACGGACTGGCGGTGAAAGAGATGCAGCAAGGGGGATGACGAAAGCTCAGCTGAACTCAAACAGAGAAGTAAGAGCAGCAAGGTAGGAATTTAGTCTCGTCAGTCCCTTTTGACTTCAGCTTCAAGCTGCACCGGCTTTAAAAGGAAATGTAAGAGTTTTAAGTTAGCAAAGTTCATGGGGAATTGTTTCTTCATTTTATTCATGGTAATTAGCATTCTGGCTTTAACTGAAAGCTCAGTTTTTTCTGACTAGGAGTTAACAGAAAGGAGCCAATAGGGAGTTTTCAAAATTAAACTTGATAGAGAATGTACTAGTGCAAACGGAATTTCTAATTCTAGCTGTGGTTGTGTGGGAGTGCAGCTTTGGTGTGACCGTGGGGAAAATTAGAAACAATAAGCGAGTGGCCATGAACTGTGACAGCATATTATTATTTTTAATTGAAAATAGCCAACAGAGACATGCTGCAGCATTGACATAACATCTAGTTCTAACACAATTATAACATATTTTGTGAAGGCATCACAGTTGCTTTGGTCAATGTTCTGCCAAACTTATGAAATGCCTTTTTTCAGTTCCAAGCTACTACAAACTCCACAATTTCACATATCATTTTCCTCTAACGAGAGAATCAACCCCTTGAAGATGTTTTCTTTTTTTTTTATGTAACTGCTCTGCGTCTCTGTGAACTTTTGAAGTTTGGCATACATAATGATGGATTGTGATTGCAGGTTAATAAACATGCATTCCCATAATTCCTTACACATGGTGCAAATCACACAAGCTTTCTTCAACACTTCATTAACTTTTAATTTCCCAATTGAGTAAGTCAGAAAATAGAATGTGATAACTTTGTCTGATGTTCGGTGACTGCCATCAAGACAAAAAAATATACTACAACAGTATCCGTGCAGTAACCCTCATTAAAACTACTATACAGAGGAAATCCTGACCGTTTTGGGCTAGTACCACACTGAGAGTTTGCATACTTTACATATATAGCAATTTGCACATTAGGCAAGTTGCAGTGGTTTCTGTACTTTTCAAATTGCAGCTCTTAAAGCAAAGAAAGTAACTCACCCCCACTGCTCCCCCACCTTCTCTCATTTCATTCAGAGCTAATAGATGGAACTCCCACCTTAAAAATCAACCATGGCTCTGGCACAGTGGTTCTACAGTTGCCAGGCAACGTGAACGTGGCAGACAGGCGGTGGCATCGGCTGGACGTCCGCAGCAACAGCAAGGTGGGACAATTCTTCCGTTTAACACCACCCGCAATCCATTTAGCAAAATAAGTTGTTGTTTTGACACTGATACAATATCTATTCAGATCTTTGACCGTCCGTGGTTGATTTAATTTGGCCATTGAAAACATATAATTTAGCAATTAAAATGTCTTTGAAATAAACCAAGTGACATGAAAATACATTATCTAAGCAACTGTTTGAGTAGTTTTAGCCATGAGTTTCTGGGTTGCAGATATGGAAGTAAGAGTATACTGCACTTATGCTGAGTATATTGCCTGCATGGTGCATAGAAAGCTAATAAATCACAAACATAACATAGCTGTTGTGCTGAATAGCAACCATTTGACTTGATGAAGTGTCAGTTTCACACTCTCTGAACATCCAGCCTGGCAACTGTTTGACATCAACTATCAAGCCTTAAGATAGTTGTGTTTGAATATTTGTCTTGCAACTGCATGATTTTATGAAGAGAGGCTGTGTCTTGCCCACAATTTAAATGCTTATTTGCACAGTCTTAATGCTTAAAAAGGCATTATGAAATCTGAATCCAAGGGGAATGTGATTAGTGGGAAAGAAAGTTTGTTTTCTACTAGATGAAAGTTATTTTAATGGCTCTATTAGTATTTTTGAAAAGGAGATGACGGACACATGTAAATATATGTGTGTATCTGTATGTGTGTGTGTAAATTTAAATATATATATATATGTAAATATACATTTATATACATATAAACTCAACTCAAGGAGACTATTTTAGTTCAACTTCATGTCAACATCATGTGCACATGACTAAATCATGTCATGTCACCCATTTGGTTCCATCTTAGTGTCATTATCTCTCATTTTTTACCTTCCTTCCTCTGGGGTCAAATAGGAAAGATTGAAGCGATTTAAAATTGTAAAACTGCTCGGTACAGTACAAAGGGAAGCAATTGTACAGAGTGAGATGCTTGATTGCAATAACCTTACTTTGCTTTTTTCTGTCTATCATAATTTAAAGGGAATTAAATTATAGTTAAATTAAGGTAATCTTCATTTGACTTAGAACTGCCTGAAGATTTTCACCTCAAAGGATTTGCACATAACCACTACTTTACAGCTCTCTCAACTATCAACAAGACTCTTGGTGATCCTATTTTTATAGGCTTTGATATAACCCAGCCTGACAGCTTCAAGCTTCACAGTCTCAGTGTGAGCTTAGGACACCTGAAAGCTGTCTCGGTCTTCTTTCTGCATCAAACCCAAAAGTCTTCTGATCAATGTTCCACTCCAGTAAAAGTAGAAGACTGAATCTGATTTTTGTCCAACACTATCAGAACCTAAATGTGAATAATTACGCAAATTGCATCATTGCATAGTAATCATTTATTACTTTTTTATTAGCTTATTCATATTTAACGAATACGTGTTTTCAGAAATTCTGATATTATTGATGATGATATTATTTCTGTTATTAGAACGTAACTTCAAACTTAACAGACATAATTTAGATTTGTTATATTTCTTCTGATGCCTCAGTCACTCATACATCATTTCATATATAGAAAAATAAAATAAAAACATCCTAAACATACTGTAAGTCTCTAAACTCTGTAAATATTATGGATCGAGACTTTAGTTATTACAACAAGGATTATTCCGTATTACAGTTGTATTATTCTGAATCAAACATGAATGTTGAGACTTGTCCTGAATTAACATTTGGAGCTTATCCATCCTGGTTGTTTGACATCCTGAGATCAGACACAGCAAAGACAATCCTGCTCTCTGGAGATTTCACCTTCTCTAAAACAATACTGTTATATATTTTACCAATGGAAGTCAGCCCGTAAAATAAAAAAATGCACACAAATATTGCAGATATGCACTTCATAAAGAAGATTTGGCCCACTAATTGGCCAAATTATTACACAGTAAGAATGTTGTTTTCGTTCCTATAATGATGAACATGTTGTGTTTTTAGGAGGGAGGCAATTGCTTAACATGCTCTTATTTATCAAAAATAGTTTTTTTCATAGTTTTCTATGATTGTTTTGTTTTTTTAGACACCAGATGTGCAAATGGACTTGTTTGTTTTCGGCGTGTGTATTACCGGGAGACATAAAAGGCAGTCTGACAGAAGCTAAATGAAGGGAAATATTCAAATGAAAGAAAGGCGAATAAAAAGCTGCTTTCTCTATAAATGTACTTATGATAGTATGTGGACTCATTGTGATGCTTATAAATAAAGACTTTGTATTCTTTGATTGCCTTAATTATATACAAATTACCATGTTTTTTTTATTTTTTCTCTCTATTCAAGGAAGTGCGTTTTACGCTAGATCGCTGCTCCGGAGCAGCAGTGATGGAAATGGAGGGTCTGGGCAGCTGGTTGACCACGGAGGATCATTCTTCATGTGAAGTGACGGGTGTTACACCCAATACTGACAGGTACCGTCAGACTTCTGAGCGGATAAATATAGAGCTAATGTTTTTAAATTGATCTGTCCAAGTGTCTGTTTTAAATTGGCTCCGTACATTTATCTATTCCTCTCGATTGGCAATCAAATCCTGGGAGGTACTTAGATTTGATTCATGTTTTTTTATATGTAATCTGGGTCATTGTAATGTTTTCTTGACAAGTTAATTCCATGTTGTAAAATTATTATTTAAATAATGAATGTTTAATCCTGGTTATCTTGAACAAACTGCACCTTATAATGGCAGCCTATGCAGTTTTGTTATCCAAACAGCAGATCATATATCTAAATATGCTCTCACAGACATAGCCATCAATAGACCTAAATTCACGCAACATTTTGTACCATTCAGTCAGTGTCATGTAAGCGTTGCCAGGTCTGAACAAGGGTTATTGATGTTTTCACTTTGTACGCGTCGATCAACCATTTCAGACAGTCCCAGATACTGTTGGATTAATTGAAAGGAGTGTTGGATTAAAAGGTGTAGAAAGAAAGCAATTACCGTTCCTTTAAAACCAATTATTACTTGCATTTATCAAGCCGTGTTACTCATTGATTACTTAGAATGACATGTCAGGAGAAATAAACCTTAATTGTTGACATGTTTGATTTCCTGGATTGAATGTTATGAGGTTGATAAGAATGCAGCAGCAAAGGCATCAGCTGTTACAGATCTTATGGAAGATTTCTTAGTTTTAATTCATCTTATAATCACATGTAAATGATACCTAAGAATACTGTCCTATCAAGTTTAAGGGTCGTAGGAACCTGTTGTTCAATTTTAATATAGTTGTTTGTCTATTGTGCGTCTTATAGACACCTGAATATGAGTCAAGTGCTCCAGCTTGGTGGTGTGAACGAGGACATCCCCTACATCTACCCTCAGCTTCAGCACAAGCACTTTACTGGTTGCATCCGCAACCTCATTGTGGACAGCAAGGTAACAGATTTGATCATAGAATGTTGCACACACACACACACACACACACACACACACTCAGGCACACCCGTTCATGACCAAAAAAATGCACTTGGGCATCAACAAGCATCAACAAACTCAAACCCACACCTGCAAACCTGCAGATAAATGGATTAAGAACCGTTTTTGACATTCACAGTGCCCTCGTGTCATGTGAGAGATGTTTTCAATGTTTTTAACCACATACCCAAAGCATTTTTCAAAATCAGCACACATGAGAGTGAAATGGAATACTTGCCTTAAACTGCTCAGTGTGACTTCAGCCCTCTGTTGGTGTGTTGGTGATAAAAAGTCAAGAATTCCATGTTCAGCCATGACAATTCAGGCTTAACCCCAACTAAACCTAAATCATGTGCATGAACGGAGGCTTCTGGTATGCAGTCTGTGTAATAAACCAATAGACTTGTAGAGCTGCACATAATGGTGAAAATTGCAGTTTTTGTTGAAATTTCAAGCTAAGAAAAAAAACTGTGACCTCAGTAAAAATCCCGTTTGATCAAACGTCACTGTTGTATTTCACCTTTCATTGGCAAACACTTCACACTGAGTTCATTAAATCCCGACTGAAATTCTGTTAACAATTAAATGTTTGAAAGGATGCTTTTAGCGTTGGACCTCAGGAGTGTGAACACTGCAAGAGCAGACGACTCTTTCAGTAAATCTTTCATATGTTCATTGAGGAGGAGGTGAATAAAAGCACAGCTCCCACGTTGACACACGTGTATGATCAATCTCATGTATGTCTTCAACACCAAAGACAATTTACTCTCCATCTGAGTAATATACTTTTTAGATGATTTTTTATTTTCTTTATCCAATTAGCACAGGTAAGAAGGACTGCAATTTTGATAAAATCGTTCAAGATTTTCTATCCTTGAGTTATTTATTGATCTTACTTACTGCATGAAAAGAAAACCCTCAAGACCAAAACTTTTCAAGTAATGAAAGGACTTTATTCACAAAGGGTCTATATCAAAGGGGCATGTTATAGAGTCATTTTTACATTAAATAACTACACAGGTTCAAGGTTTATATTAATGTAGACACACTTGTAGTTGACCAGTAGTGAAAAAAAATATTTAAAGACAGGTAAAAACTTGGAAAATAAAGTTGAAATTGATCAATACAAAATCATGAGAATATAAAAAATTCAAATTAAGTACAAAGACACACAGCAAGGCTAGCGTCTTATAGAACAGCTTGAACAGGTAAACGTCAGGGCAGTTCTATATCTCTTGTCATTTTACTGGACAGATGTAATTACATCTTATGCATGGATCAGTATTCTTCCCAATTATGGCACAATGTCTATTTTTTAAAAATTACCAAAGAAAACAGTTCAATGCATGTCCCTGCTGTGGTTTGACTGATATATCTTTCAGACAGTGTGATCACAACATACAAGTCTCAAAGTATTTGCTGTGAAATGTTGTGGAGTTATTTTAGTTGCTGATTTTATGACAATTTTATGAAAATCCGGTTTTCACTGACCAAGAGCATTAGAAAGCTTAATATTGTCTTGAGATAGGAAGAGAACCAGTGACACACCTGTAGAAAAAAGAGAACTTTATATTGTTCAGATTCAAGCTGACACTTTACTTTATTTCAGTTGTATTTATATAGTGCTAAATCACAGCAATGCCATCTCTAGACACTTTTATAATGCCAGCTTATTAGAGGACAATTAATTATAACACATAGCCAGTTATTAAAAAAGTGTCCTAGCTACAGAAAAACCAACTGATTGTACCAACATGTCTTCAGTCCAGTTTCCTATCCTGACTTTGCACAAGATGACAACAATAATTTCACATGTATGTGGAGAGTAAAGAGGGCGGAACGAAAAAAAAGGTTTGTCAAGGAAGCTTCCCCAGGAGTGTCTGCCTATAGCAGCATAAATGTGAGATGTTTCAGTAGATCTGTGCGATCCCTGAATATAAGGTACCAATAATGAAAGTTTTAATCCTAAACTTATACGCAGATAGGGTGTCTTTTTTTCCAGAACAGCTATATTATGACGGCTGTTTCCACCAGAGAAAGGCCTAATAACTAAAGCTTCCGCCCCCCATTCTGCTTTTAAAAACTCCAAAGATTCACATGTAAAACTGCAGTCTGGGGGCAAAGTGCTCTATTTGGGAAGTATTGCATTATGAGATCTTTAAGCTATGACAAAGCTCGGCCATTAAGACTAAGCTTTATATGTGAGAAACAGAATATTGAATTATACTCGGAAGTGAACAGCGAGTCAATGACTAGTAATAATACTGGTAAAATATGATCTCTGCTGCCCATTCCCATCAGACCTACATTTCGGATCAGCTGGAGGCTTTTCAGGGAATTTATGGGACAATAATAAAGCAATAAAGCCCATTAATAGAGATTTGCAAAGACTTGCAGTAGTTCAATCTTAAAACTATAAGTGGACTGGTTACTACTTGTACATTAGTGTTAAACTACAATGCAATGCAGTGATGTACTTAAACGATCTGAGCAGATGGAAAATAGACTTTCCAGTAAGTTCAGAGACAGTTGAGTGGTATTCCATCGTGCGTCATTCTGTGTGTGTGTGTGTGTGTGTGTGTGTGTGTGTGTGTTTTGTTTTCAATTGCTGCTTCTTTTGGTTTAGACACCCTATCACATAGAGCATGTATAGTTCTTTGTGTTGTGGACAGCTTGTGTTTGATGGCAGAGAAGGAAAGCACAGAAGCTGCAGCATGCCTTACTTTAGTAGTAAGTTAAGTTACAGCACACATCACTTATTCAAGTGTCTTTCTTTTGAAATTTGGCCAAAAGGAAACTTGGCTTGGCAAAAAAAAAAGTTTTCTTAGCGCATACAGCCACCACACATGAATATTCAGTGAATCGGGGTTGTTATTTTAAGACAGAATGTCAAAAAAGAGAAGTCAGTAAGTGGTTATGATCACGGGCCTACTACTCACAATCTGTGATTATTTATAATTGGGCATCAATGATGTTGTTGTGTACCATACACAACAAACTTACAACAAACTCTTATTCACCCCATTTTCTGTATGCGGATTTGTATTAATTTGAATGAAATGGTTTTTGTGTAACTTTTCCGTCACAGGCTGTCCTTTTAAAATTGTAATATGATGTTATATCTCCCTAGTAAGGGCATAAAGGATACATGGTCGTCATCAAGATTTGAAGCTAGCGGCATCCACCTTAGCAAGAGATGCAACAAAAGGCAACACAAACACTGTGTATTAATGAGAAAAAATCTGCATATTGTGTGTAGGCAGACATGAGGATAATACATCTCAAAAAGCAAGCAACAGTAGGCGTACTTATGATTAATATTTGTGATGGACGTGTTCCGGCATTGTATGAGTTTTCTGTTTTTTTTTTTGTTTTTTTTAAATATGTTGTTTCGGGGGAAGCTTTTTTCCCGCTGAAAGTGTTAATGTTTCACTTACATTGCCATGGCAACATTCACTGTTTCGATTTCACTGTAATTGTCATTGGAGTGGTAAGGGTGACTTTTATATTTGCAAGTGGCTTGTCTTTGAGCCACACACAATGGCGGAAAAATGTTGGCACCATGAAGAGTGCAATATGAGGCCTAATTTGGAAAATAAGAGATGATTTTTGCAGAATTGGTTTTGGATAACGAGCGTTTTTTTTTTAAACAACAATTTTATAATCATATTTCTTTTCTCCTCTGGCATTCAATGTTGTTGTAATTTGCTCTGTCCTTCTCATGTCATTATTTCTAGAGTATTTGTATCTTTTGTTTTATCTCTCCAGCTTAGATTTCTTTCCCGAGTTTCTCTGTGTTTTTTTCCCACATCTCTCGCTTCCTGTTATGATGGTTTGCACTTACAGCAATTGGACTAGTGGCTTTTTGAATGCTGATTATACTTTAATTTGCAAGACACCTGAAGTTGTAACATTCTATAACATTGTTAAAAGACTTGACCTCTAAGTAAAACCTGAATCAGAGCATCATATGCAGATGTGCTGAATGTGCATTCATAATTATTGAGTTAAAATATATAGGATTTTTTTCCTTTTCTTTCTAATTTCAACTATTGGCATCAAAATACCCTTGAGAGTTCTAATTAAACAAATAATCCCCACTTTGAAAAAAGTCTGAATAAATAAATAACCCCATTTTATGGATTATCTTCTTTTTATATAAATAACAATAATCATTTCTATCAGAGGAAGCCAACCCTTCCAAAAAATATTACATTGTCTTAAAAAGGAAAAACAATTACTTCATATTTCAAGAAACAATTGACGGTTACTGAATGGGAGTCTTTCCGAGTACTGGCTCTTTGTCGGCAGCTCCTTGCAGCTCTCTTTAGCACTCTGAAAGGCACTTAGACACCAAAGTGTATCCAGGATTCAGAATTCAGGACAAAACGTAGAAAACAGGTCACTCCTTCGACTCTTAAGGTTGAATAAAAAAGACACAGCTGATTATTCTGGTTTAATTTTACACAGCTGTAGGCTTGGTTTGGCTTTTGAATTTTGTCATGTTTATACCAAGCACCTAGATATGATATGGTAGATATGATACAGCCTCCAGTGTTTCTGCCTGAGAAAATGACACTGTTCAGTTTAATTTGTGAAGTACCATCTAGACATTTTGGAATTTTGGTCTGAAATAAATATTACAGAGATACAAATCAGTTTCACACAAAGCAGCATGGTTTTTTGTTTGGTGTGAATGTTTGAGATTATCTCCTTAGCATTAAATGAGATTACAAGAAAGCATTAAAAAGGTCAGTAATCCATCTTTGATGGAGGTCAAAACTAATCAATAGTTCACTGTTCACATTACTCAAAGTCAGCTTTTTCATTGTGTTGCTCTCTGGCATCTTCTCAATAGAACAGAGCTCTGTGTGTTCTGGGTTGGTAGAGAGGATTTTATAGGTATCACTGTCTTTTATCCCAGTCATATCTGAGGGATGGATATTAAGTATTCAAAGCTTCCTGTTCCTTTCAGCTCACTGTGCTATTGGGGACGCTTCTATTCCATCATAGGAATGGTCCAGTATTGAATTTCATCACTTTAAAAAGAGATGATTCAGTGTATAGACATTGGGAAAGTAAAGAAAGCCCTTTGCTCATGTACTTCAGACCACTTTAAAGTCTGATCAAAGTAGAAATAAGGGTGGATTCTAAGCATGTGGCTTAACTGAAAAATGTATAATGAACACATTCAGTCAAACACAAGTGACTGCTGTAGCCACGAATGTAAATTAGATTTAAAAAAACATAAGAAAACAAGTTGTTGGGAGATTGTCCACTGGGAGATGCTGAAGTAAGACCTCGGACCAATGTCAATTAACTGCATTGAAAACAGCAAACACAGTCAAGTTTGTTTTCAATAAATCAAACTTATTATACCAAAAGCACAGCGCTTGACAACAGGGCTTGGCAGTCTGAGGTTAATGCATTGTATTGTGGCTATCTGTAGCACCCTAGTGAGTGTGCTCTGGTGTGATTTCACCTAACTGCACCAGGGATATCTGGTTTAAAAAAAAAAAAACTCTTGACTAACAAAAAAATGTTTAACAGTCCAGTTGCATAATTCAGAGTAACTGTGTTCACTGTCTTTTTACATTTACTTTATTTATTTTCCTCACATGTTTTTCTCAATTTATTTATTTGTTGTTTTCTATTTGCTTCACCTCTCTTAAGACCTTAGTCCTATGGTTCCTGTGTCTTACCCATTGCCCCTTTTCTTTCTGTAACTGTGTTGTCACCTTCATGTGACACTCTCATGAAGTGAGTATCACAATAAATGACACCCCAAGTGTGTTTTAAAAATACATATTTTTAATTTTCACACTTGTGTTATGATTTACCCCTGTGTTTCCATCACCCTTCTGACACCTTTTTCTTCGCTCCTGCTTTCACTGTATTTACAATGCCTTCATCTCCTCACCTCTATCTTTTCCATTCAGCTGTATGATCTGGGCTCCCCGGCCGACTCACAGTCCAGCTCCCCGGGCTGCCTGACCACAGATAGCAGCTGCGTCAACATGGGTTATCCATCCTGTGGCCACCGGGGTCGCTGTCACGGAGAGTGGGGCTCCTTTAGCTGCCAATGCGTGCCAGGATACACGGGACGCCAGTGCGAAGAGGGTAAGCCAGACCTTTTTTCTTTTTTTAATTTATAAAATAATTGTTGCAGCTGAGCCTAACATCTACAACAAAAGAAAATGAACTATGTTGGCCGGTGCCCATAAAAGGTCAAGCAAGAATGTGATACCACAGCGAAAGCGGTAACACCTGGAACACATGTATTTCATGTTTGGGGAAAGAAAAAAAGCTTTGTTTTAAAGGGAAATATATTTGCTACATTTTGTACCAATTAACATTTGCACGGCGTACATTGTATATAGCGTTAGGAATTCAAAGTAGCTTTTGAGTTTAGATCCAGAAGTTCAGGTAAATAGGATGGTCAAGAAACTACAAATAGGGCACATCAAAATCTCAATGGTAGTACCAGGGAAATTTGTGTGTGGTTGTGCATCAGAAATAGCTCCGCTCTGTTTGTAATATCCCAAAACCTGGTATTTCAATCAATCCATCCATTATCTATAATGCTTATTCGCAGTGAGGTTGCGGGGGTCTGATGCCCATCCCAGCTGACAATGGACAAGGGGTGGGGTAACCTGGACAGTTCACTAGTCCATCACAGGGCAACAATAGGGACATACAAGCACACATATTCACATTCACTCCTTGGGGCAATTCAAAGCATTCAATTGGACCTAACATGCATCTTTTAGCTTGTGCCTTTTTTATGATTCAGGAGTGAACAGCAAGTGAAGTCGCAACTATTTCTTCTCTTTCATCAGTCATCAACCATTTACAGGATTTAGTTGTGAATGCAAATGTTGTGAAAAAGTGGTTAAACAATATTAAGAAAGCTGAAACAGAAACACTTGAGACGACGATATCTTTACAGTGGTACTCGCATACATTTAAAGAAAATGTGGTAGTTTATAAGAAGATAATTTCTTTAATATTTTCCCAATTAGCTGTTGTGAGAAGGAACAGTGGTCACCTGCCAATCAGAAGGTTGGTGGTCCAACTGGTCCAAATGTGACAATGAGGATGTGATAATGAGGATGTGTTTTGTACATGGGCAACGTCCAATTAAAAAACACATATATCCTAAAACAACAGATTAGAAATGTCATTAATTTTCTTCTGTTTCTGGGGATAAAATTTAGCAAGGACACAAAAGGACATTTTTACTAGAAGATGTGATGGACAAATACAGTGATATCAATAGCAACGATGATAGAGGAAAACGGGCAGAAAGTTGGAGATTTATTTGAAATGTGCTGAACTGTTTCTTAGCAGGTTGACACATAAAATTTTATGAAATCATTTTTTGTCAATTTTTGCTATGGTCTTTTTTTTCTCCCTGCTTACAATTCTAATCTAATGTTGTTTCAGATACAGCGGGCACAAATCTGGAGTAAACATGCTCATAAACCTTGACAATGACAGCCTCCCGTTTAATTATCATCTAACTTATACTGTAACAGAGATAGATACAGGAGAGGACAGCACAAGTTTAGGAACAAGTTCAAGAACTTAATGCTTTGAAATATATGCTTTTTGCGTTTGTTAGCGATATCATCAGCTTTCAGAGATACTAAATGCAGATATTGCATGTTTTCTTTATAGGAATTGATATATGGGTCAAGTACCTTTCACTTTGAGGCTTCTTTATCACTGCTGTCTAATTTGTTAGCTGCTGAGATAGAGCAGCGAGCAGCCTTTTTTGCAGTGTCCATAATAAGTATCCTTATGGCCTGGAGAGGAATGTTTCTCGGTGCTTGTCTGTGTTCGCCGTATGGCTGTGGAGGCGTTCGCCTCCCTGCAGCTGTTGGAGGAGACTGTGAGACTGAGATCGACTCTTTAATGATCGTGGTCCTGCGCTGCCTATCACACACATCCTCCAGTTGGACGGGCACACCTTAAGTGATGCTTTCTGCTGACTGCAGCACACTGTTCCAGGCTGCTTGGTACCGGCCTCACAATCATTTTAATTGACAGTGCTTGGTCAAGTGCATTAGTATGTTCTGCTAGTACAGAAAGTACAGTATTATCACCATTAAATATGTTGTGCAAAAATGTATTTATCTCTATTCTCAGCCCTTCTTTATAACAGTCTGAATCACTATAACACAAACAGGAGGCACATAGACGAACTTTCAGTGAATCATTAAATGGGTGAATAATGAAAAATTATGAATAAATGAATGAACAAACAGCAATGAATCACTCTTTCAATTCATGAGGTGACTTGTTTCATGACTTGGTTCATAGAGCAGCAGATTCTGAAGCACTGACCAAGCAGGGTCACATGGTTGATTTTGGCAACCATCAGATGTCCTCAGAATCAGGACATCCTCTGCTTCTAGTTTGGCAAGACAGAGTACAAAAAAGGCAAACAAAATAATAATGTTTTATTGACTTAGAATTAATCTTGTTTGAGACCTTTGCCTGATATCTCTATACCCTAGTGTACATTCACCACACTTTTTACTGAACAATCTATCTTGAAATAGGAAATACCTACATTCATCTGCAAATTCTTAATCGTATTAATGATTTTGTGATCACAAACCAAATGTAAACAACACTTTTAGCGCATTAACGATCATCAGACATTTGCTTAAAGGCAAAGTTAGCCCTACCTAATGAGATTCTAAGTAATAGGAACCACGTTTCACCCAAGTTGAAGTGTAGGTAGGGGAAGGATGTCTTAATTGTAATTCTAATATATGTGTCTTTATTTTATATGCACCAGAGGTCCCTGAGTATTCCTTTGATGGCCACAGTCATGTACATTACAAGTTGGCTTCCCTATTACCTGCCAGAAGAACATGGATCCAAGTCCTGGTCCGAACCCGTAAACACAGCAGCATTATCCTCAGTCTGGTCTCCAGGGAGCAGACCGAATACCTGCGGCTGGAGGTAAGTCTTGTATGGAGTGTTTGCATGCACACCTTGGTGTAAAAGGCAATGATGCTCCATTTTCAGATCGACATGATTTTTGTCATAGCTTGGTCAGTATAGATCTGGAGGTCAGCATCTTTGTCAATAAGCTGATTTTGATTTTGAAGTCAGCGTATTTTGTCCAAGGACATTCAAACACACCCTAATGTGGGAAAATTGGGCATATCCAACAAATTGTCTAAACCCTCTATTTACATATTACCGCCTTCCCCAAATTATTCCTATGGGCCACACATACATGCACACAGATATAGTTTGACCAAAAACCTTTGGAAAATATTTGACTAATGATGGTGGTGAGAGGGGCTGTAATGTGTAAAGTTTAAGTCCACGAGAATAATAAATATGAATAATACATTTTATTTTTAGAAAGCGCCTTTCATGCCACTCAAGGACACTTTACAGAGACCATCATCATCAAAACATCTTTGAAACATAAGAAACATACAATAAACACATTCAAAACATCATGAATGAATAAATAAAAGTGTAAATAGATAAAACTGTGCAGAATAAGGGGAGAATGTTAGAGTTAGGGGTGGTGGAGTGGGTGAGAAGTTTTAAACAGGTGGGTTTTGAGTTTTGTTTTGAAAAGACGGAGAGAGTCGGTCTTCCGGATGTCAGATGGCAAAGAGCTCCAGAGTCGGGGAGCAGAGCGGCTGAAAGCTCTGGTCCCCATGGTGCTGAGGTGAGAGGGGGGTGGAGAGAGGAGAAGGAATGAGGAAGAGTGCTGGGGTGACTATATGGAGGAGGTCAGACAGGCATAGAGGGGCGAGGTTGTGGATAGCTTTAAAGGTGTAACGAAGGATTTTGAATTGGATTCTTAGAGTAACTGGGATTAAGTGAAGTTGCTGTAGGATGGGGATGATATGGTTGGAAGAAGGGAGTTTTGGACAAGTTGAAGCTTATGGAAAAGACTTGTGAGGGAGACCGAAGAGAAAGGAGACGCAATCTAGACGGGCGGTGACAAGATTGTGGACAAGGACGGAGGCAGTGTTGGGGGTGAGGGAGGGAAGGAGTCAGTTGATATTACGTAAGTGGAAGTAGGCAATGGTGTTATTGAAATGAGATTTGAATGATAGAGTGGTGTCAAGGATGACACCAAGCTGAGGGAAGGGGGAAACTGAGGAGCTGCCGATGAGAAGGGGGAAACAGTCAATTTTAGATAGTGTGGATTTGGTGCCAAAAAGAATGGTTTCTGTTTTTTCACTGTTTAATTTGAATAAGTTGGAAGTGAACCACGATTTGATTTCAGATATGAAGGTGTTGAGGGAAGAGGGTGGGAGTTTTGAGTTTGGTTTACTGGAAAGGTAGAGCTGGGTGTGATCCACTATGTTGAATTTATGGACGATGGTACCAAGGGTGAGGAGATAAGTAATGAAAAGAAGGGGCCCCAGGACATAGCCCTGGGGTACACCTGTAGTGACTGGGGAAGGGTTAAACTTGAAGTATTTTAGCTGGATGAACTGTGTGCGGCCTGAGAGATAGGAGTGAAACGAGTGAAGTGGGGTGTGGGTGATGCCAATGGAGGAGAGTCTACGAAGGAGTATGGGGTGGGAGATGTTGTCAAAGGTTGCACTGGGGTCAGGGAGGATGAGGATGGAATGTGAACCGGAATCAGCTGTTTGTGAGTTTTATGAGTGCATTTTCGGTGCTGTGGCGGGTGCGGAAACCAGATTGAAAAGGGTCATAGAGGGAGTTTTGTGTCAAGTGGGTATGTAATTGGGTGGCAACTCTTTTTTGCGGTCTGAGCCAGGTTGACATTGTTCTCAAATTTTGAGAACAATGTGATTTAGCCATATATGATTGTTTTCTGATCTTGATTAAGGGACGGTGCTACCTACAGACAACCAAAAACTGATCAAACTTCCAACCTTGGAAAATATGTCCTCTCTTTTTTAAAATAAAACTTCAGGTTCAGCTGAGACTGTAAGGTCATGGTACCATTTAATGCATTTCCGATAAAAAAACAAGAATTGCAGTAGTATAACAAGAGCAACATTTTATTAGTGGAGGTCAGAACAGCTGTGATACAATGGTTAGTGAGGATAAAAGAAAGCAGGATCAACAGAAAAAAATATACTTAGATAACCAGATTAGGAGGTAGACAGAAAGTTGGCTGTGATCTTAAGCTAAACATTTTTTTTCTCCTCTGACTTTTTTTCTACACTAATTTTGTATTAGCAACTGAATGAAATAATGTTATTTTTCATACGATTGTAAATACATTTTTGGATATTGATGGAATTACTTTTTCAATGCAAAAAGAAGACAAAGAAGGGGAGAGAATGCATACTGGATGAAGTGCCAGGGTTAAGTTCAAGATAACGTAAACCAGGTGAAAAACAGAGACGATCACAGGATACATTCAAATGCCGTATAATCGTAATGTCCAGTTGTTTGTCTATTTAAAATAATTATTTGACTTTGTCTTTTCAACCTTTCAACGTCCTGCACAACCATTCGGTCGAGCACACTCTTCAAGGATTATACTTAGTCGTAGGATATACTAGAGGAAGTGCACTTACCTTAACTGAATCTAAAATGATGTTTAGGTATATGATGCCTTTCCTTTTTAAAATGTGACACTTTTACCATAAAGTGTCACCCCAGCTGAAAATAAAAAACATTGATTCTTTTTGTTATTGTTTAAAAGATATGGGAAAAAATTGCAAAGAAATAATTTCTTGTCCTTTTTTTCTAAGAACATGTTAAAGGGTTGATGAAGGGACGCCACAAGGGAGCTTCTCAGATCAGTGACTTGGATTAATTTTATTCACTTGCTTTAGAAACTGGTGTACTGCTAGCGTAAAAATTTACTGCAATCTTTCAATAACTTTCTGGTGCTACAGTTGAAAAAAAACATCTTCAAATCTTGACTCAACTGTAGTATTATTTGGTCAATATGTCTTTATATCACAAAATGGCAGATGCACAGTGCAATGGTCTTCCGCTGTTCGGTCTCTTTTTCACACTCTCACGACGTTATGAGCCTCTGCAAATGGAGACCTTTCCACTGCAGACACATGTGCAGTCCTGCGAAAAGCTAACAAGGCACGGGCTTCAGTGATGATGCTACCTGTTGGTTGAAACCTAAGTGGGTGAAAGGTAGCTTGAGCTGTCAGGATGGGCTGGCAACATTCGATTTCATATCAAGAGGTTAAGGTGTCAAAAACCATAACAAGCAAAAAAGTGCTGGTAAATAGCACTAGAACAACCACTTCACTGGACGGTTGTTATTGTCTCTGAAACCTTTTTTCTCTCCCACAAGAAGCAGCTCTTTGGGAACTTTGATTTTTGTGTTTTGTGCTTTTGACCAAAGCTAGAGGAAAATAAGTACGCAACAGAAGTATGTGTTCCATATATTTACAAGCCCTCCTCCAAGTGGCAGCAAAATGCTCTTACAAAAGTGTTTTAGAGACAGTGGAGAGCATATACAGCTCTTTAGCCCTTCAGTTTTTTTTTTTGTTTGTCAGACATAACTCTTTGGGTTTATCTAAAAACAAAAAACCTTTTAAAGTATACAAGATTGATGTATTCTGGTAGCAGGCGTACATCATGAAATGATTATGTGATATGATCATATAATTTCATAAAACTCCTATACAATAATTGAAAAACAAATTGTCTAATCGCAGACCACGCCCATTCAATATAAATGTAAATGAGAACACTTGTGGTTTTAAATTAAATTCTGACAGTAAAGCAGCACACTGTTGGAAGCAAACTGAAATACAGTGGCTCCTCGATTGTGTATTAGCAGGCACAACAACTTAGACCTGTGTTGAAATTGCAGCACCAAGGCGAATCCGTGAAAAGCATTATTTGTGTGCTTTTCCACCGGTTGTTCTTCTCACACTCTAATTGCTCCCTCATTTTTGTTCATATGCCAGTCTCCATGTACCGTCTCGATTTGACTTATTTTCTCGATACCTTTCCAACCCTTTTGTCAAGCTGGTTCCTGTTTGACACCCCACGCTGTGACTGCATGCGCTGATCTGACTTCATTGTCTGAACAGATGAGGATTACTGTTTCGATACCACCGCTGCCATTACAGTCCAACGTCTCCTACGATCCCCATCTGTCATCCATCCGTCTCCTGTCTCTGTTCATCCATTACTGCACTTCCTCTTAAATATCCTACTGTTCCCTCAGCACAGCCACATGGGGAGCAAGTTCACTTAATTTATCCGTCATACAAAGTACATTTATTCCTCAGTGCAGACAGCATGAGAATATGTATAATCCTAAGAAATAGCTACCCTGCTGTGAAATATAGGAATTTCTGCCTTAGTCTTTGCAGAAGATATTGGCATATGCTAAGAGGAAGATGTTTTTCACCGCAATAGTTGTGTTTGCTTTTAATCAAAATAAGCAATTAATGTGAGTTACTCTTGGCTAGATATACTCTCTGTATGCAGGGGACTCTTTATTTCAGTTTTGTTTATCCATGGTTGAATGAAGCATTCAACTATGATTAGATTTTTTTCAAAAGCCCCCCCTCTACTTGCCTGAAATCTTCCAGAAAAACTTTATACTCCCACCGGGCTGTATCGGCATTATAATGTTCAAATTAATGTTACTCTAAACTCTTACTTTTCAAACCATTCACTTGAAGTCACAGTTTTCATATGCAAATATTCATTGCATCGTGTCACATAATGAGAAGTGTACATAGTGTTTGTATGCGTTATATGTCATGATTTGTTGAGCATGTATGTTTTTAATTTTTTTTTTAGCTATCACTGACTAGTTACTATTTATTGTTATTCTCAGTGTTACCCTTGATTGCATTGTGGTGTGGGGTTTAATACTGAAACCCAACAGCCAAACGGTTACTTGTTCGCACCTCAGCTGCAACCTTTGTATATCTGCTTCCTCCCACCATCCAAAATTATGCATGTTAAGTGGTGTTTCGGATAGTAGGAGTGTGAATGTACATGGTTGTTCATCTCGTTTAAGTTTGTGTAAGTATTCTGCTAAAAATAGCAGGGATCAGTTCCAATGTTCCCAACAGCTTTGAATTGCATGAAGTGGGCACAGTAACTGGAATCCAAAGTTTATATGTACAAACAACTGTATGTTTGTACATATAATATATTGATTGTAAGTCATACATAATGTGGCAGAACTGTTATTTTAATTTGTAGATAGATGGGAATGCTGAGTCACACACTTTCATACACACGTTGTGTATGTAGACACACCATCAAACATATTCACTCGCATATCACCAAGGCAGCAGAGGAGGAGCCAAATCGAACCATACTGTTCAGCTTTTAATTGCTGTTAAAAATTGAAAATAAGTTATGGAGAGAGGCTTGATATAGCAGACAAAAGTGGGAAAAAAAGCAGACAATGAATCTGATAACACGGCAAATAGAGATCAGAATTCATGGCTGCCCCTTTATGACCGAGCTCTCCCTTAAAAAAAACGTGGTATTTCTATATTATGCAGAGAATGTGTGGGAAATCTAATGGTTGCAACCCACGTCTCCTCTTCTGATCTCTCGTCTATTGTCTCTGTTTCTCTGCCCCTCTCATCTCAGTCCTCTGTTTACATGGCAGCCGTGGCAGACAAATACGGAGGGAAGAAAATTATGCACAGTGGGACACTTGAAGGAAGAGTTTGAAATTGAAATGAGGACAGCCCACCCACCGTCCTATCATTCTTAAAACAGCCTTCGGACTTATTTTTTTCTCAATGCTGCTCAGCCCCACACCTCCCGCCTTCACTCATTTCCCACCCCTCTTTTTCTCGCTGGTGCTTGCATGTGAAAACATGCTGGAAGAAGTCGTGTTGTTTTAAATAACTGTTAGTTTGCTGTCCGTTTAGCATCACGGCCTTGACAAATCATGTTCAACCCATCTTCTGAAGTGGTAGCTACTGTAGTTGTGCTGAAATGAAAAGAAAAAACTTGAATCTTTATTTTGATTTTCACATTCTCTTTTTCTTTCTGCCTGTGTACCTTACATCACTTTCCTCCGCAACTCTTCCTCAAAAGACATAGTGCACTGTGTGCACTGAACATCTTTGCTGCCGTGGCAGCAGGGTGTCAATAGATTGCAAGTTGAAATGTCAGCTTTCTTATTGCTATACTTCATGTAAAATTTATCCATGGCCCATGGCAACAGAACAAATGAGGATCACCTTTCCTCCTGGGCTCTGAGACCGTGTTAACCAAATGTTACATCGGCTAAGTAGTTGAATATTTTCGGATGGATATGCAGTCTTGAATAATATTTAGTGCGTCTATATTTATTTTTCTTCCAAATAAAGCAGCTTTACTTCAACCATTTTTTCAGTATGGGAATTGTTCAGTACCTCTGTGTCTGGCCAACTGGCCAAATTGGCTTATTGATCCAATCTTTTACCGACTAAGTGGAATATTTTCCTTCTTTTGATCTCCTCCAGTTTTAAAATGTGAAACTGGGTTTCAAGTTACTTCAACATGCCATTTACCTCTTGTTGCCTCTTGTGACAGGAATTGTTTTGATTTGATTTACTGAGATTTGAGACCTCTGCCTCTGAGACTTTCGCCAGCTTTCCATAGAAAAGCTGAATTTGATTGGATTTGTGACCTGAAAAGACTGAAAGCTTGCATTTCTCCAGCCAAAGGTAGAGATATTACTACTGTTTTCAATGAAAACTGCTCTGAATAACAACTCTTCATATAGTGTTTTTTGTTTTTATCCATATGATTAGTTTTATGCAAAACCGTGACTTTTTGTTTCCGGATATTTTCTTTTTTCCATAACAACAAAGCACATATATAACTGAGCGTCATTATCCTGTCAAGACATCATATATATTTGTGTTTATTTCTTGTTTTTAGTACAAAAATTGCTTCCAAAAAAACTAGAATTTGACAACTACATTCCAATAAGGTTGGATAATGTCTCTGATATTGTGTGTCATCGTACCTTCCTTTCAGTTACACTTTGAAGTTTTTCAGAAATGATGGTTTTAGACTGTTGCAGCTTTACACAAAATGCCCATCCATTCTGGCTATA
The DNA here is from genome assembly GCA_013363375.1 of Menidia beryllina. Classification (NCBI taxonomy): domain Eukaryota; kingdom Metazoa; phylum Chordata; class Actinopteri; order Atheriniformes; family Atherinopsidae; genus Menidia; species Menidia beryllina. The sequence goes on from JABUIW010000020.1 coordinate 18,762,709, forward strand.
TGCGAAATTTCAGAAGCTGATCAGTCGGTGATCATCATTGTCTGATTGTCATGTTCATGATGTGTCATACATTTTCGTTGAAAGACAGATTTTAACTGTGTGCAGGCAAGTGGGGCACAAACAAAAATAGATTCCTGTAAAAAACTTGACAAACATGTTCATTAAGGAGTTATCTCTCACTTTAAGTAACTAGGCTGTTTCTGGTAATTACATTAATCGAACTACATGTTTTTTTCAGTTTTTAAACAATGTGGACAGTGTTAGAAGCGGTAACACTGATATCTTAGTAGAATATAAAGAAAAAAAAACTAAATTATTGATTTATAATTAGCTAAAATAAGTGTATATAGTCATTTGAAGTCTTTAGTAGATGGCCATTGAAGTTTTAATGATCAAAACATATATAAAGATATTAATAAAACCTATTGTTGAGGTATGGTCAAAAGCATATATTGATGGTTTAAAGGTTTTTGTGTTAGCTCAGAGCTGTAGGACTGAAGTAGTTCCAATACAAATTAGATCATGCCCCCTATTTGTAGGCACTCAACTAGTCTTTACATCTGTGACTGAATTTATACAATTTGGTTTCTAATGATGCTTGTAAAATCATTATGACTAAGTGTTAAAGGAATACATGGTTCAACAGGGTTAAAGATAAATTATGTGTATGTTATTGCTTTTTATTGATGGGTAAGGAGTTTTCTCCCAGGCAAGGTGAAATACTGTCCGTGAAACATTCTTACATCCTTTAGATACAGTTGGTAGATCTTTTTATCTTTTTACTCTTTTATTGCTGTCAGACCCACACTCCTCTAAGCCTACTCTTTCATTTTAGTATTGGCCATTTTTACATCTTGCTTTCTTCTACGGTAATCTTACTATGAAATTTTACACATTTTCATTTCTTAATATTGAATTGAACAAGTGACCTGTAAACTTCTTTTGGTTAGAGACATTATTGCAGACGGCATTTGCAGGCTGTGGGGTGGGGACAGAAATTATTTCTGCTCTCACTAAGAGCACGGATGGCTTGTGTTCAGGGAAAATAGTTTTAGATGCAACTTTCCAAATCTATATTATTGTACCTTTTACCTTTAACAAACAAATCTCTTTTCTGGCAACGCCCATAAACTGACAATAACTATTCATCATTTGTACCGTCTTATATTTTATTCAAACATAACAGAGTCTAACCCTCGACATGCACTGCGTGGGAGATTAAAAACTGCTTTGTGCATTTTAATCAATCTTGCAACAGATGTCAAATTTACACTTTCATCCACGTCAACTTTCATTGATTTTCTTTTGGAAACTGCACTCTGACCCTTCTTAACATTGATTGGCCCTGGCAATATGTTTTCTAAAGATAAAAGCTGTTGTGCTCCTTCCTGTGTATAGTGTTAAATAGCACATGGATGACTACCAAAGCCTCCTCTTTTATTTGGGTTCTGAACACTTGTTGAAGATAAGTTTTACCCTAAGTGTTGACAATTGATATTTCTTCTGAACACTTCCTTTCTTATTTACTTGCTAATGGTTTTCTAATGATTTACCGGTGTTTAATGCTATTGGTCATTAAAGAATTATTAAGCACTTGTCATATATTCTTGTAGCAGTTTGACCAACAGTTAGGATGTTATCCAGATATTCAGCAAACTTTAATGTAGTTTTTTTTTCTAATGTACAGTCTTTGCTAAACTTATCTACATATCATGTTTCCATTGCAGATCTTTCAGGGCCTTCTTTGTGTTTTCTACAATCTCGGTGATGGGGACTACAACCTAACCCTGCCCAGCTACCGTCTCGACAATGGAGAATGGCACGAGGTCTTCCTAGATCGGCACGACAATGAGATGACGTTGCGACTGGATGGTGGTGGAGGACAGCGGGAGATGACCGGATTACGGGGCAGAAGTAGAGAGATCATTGTGGACCCCTCTGCGGTGATGCTGGGAAACATTTTTCCGTCCGTAATCAACAAAAGTTTTCAAGGTGGGAGGAAATTATCATATCTTACTATCAGATCTAAAAAGGTTTACTTTCGAGGTACAATGAAGAGATTTCTACCAAATTTGCCTTTGCCAAAAATGAGGATTTCATCATATGTTATTTATAATATCTTTATTGGTGTCAAGATACACATCACTTATTCTTTCTGGCATTAGGTATTACAAGACAAATATGAAGGGTTTCTTTGAATGCAAATAAATATGAACTTTTTAGCTCTGTATCAGTTCAGTATACCCTACTCTGTGTTAACTCTTGTCAGCTGTCAAATAAATCTAAGAATTTGAATAGGTAAAGATTTTATTGCCATATACCCATAAAGGATGTCATTGCCCCGGTAATATTTTTGGGTAGGTCCTTAGCTTTATCACAAAACATACTCTCACTAAACTTTTCAATTCAAGTGCGAAACATTGAACGAAACAATATTTTTCTGCCACCTTTATTATTTCTTACCCCTATGATTTTTTTTAATTATAGGATAAACGTAGATTCATTTATAACATATGAATTCATGTATGGATATTTAAGCGCTGAAAAAGAGACTTCACTTGGGTTGACTTTTACATATTTTCCATTCTTAAATTGTGGTTTCTTGACTAAAATAATTAGAACCAGAGTTTACACATACATGGATAACTAGATGACAAAAATGCTTACAGTCATGCTTCTATAAGTCATGGATTTATTTCCCAGTGATTGTCAAGAACTGCTAAGGCTAAGTCCCTTTTTAAAAATGCATCAATGATATGCTCACTTCTCAAAATCTATCTAAGTATAATGTGTGCAGCTCTACTGATATGTATGAGAGTGTGGATAAATAAGATGAAGCTGACACTCATAGGTTACAGGGCATTGGGTTTTTGGACTGTAATATTGGACTTTTTATTTTTCTTTAAAAAAAGCAGCCAATAAGCTAATCAAGATATGACCTAGATCAAAAATATTTTTGTGTAAGGTTGTAGGTTAATACACAGTAAATATGTTGATATTTTCTATTCTAATAGGAACATGTTAACATGAACAAAATGATACAACACATACATAACACATGCACTGTGTTACTGTGTTAAAACAGTTCTTGAATAAAAGAAACTGAGCTGCCCATTACAACAGATAATCTCATCCTCTGTTAGCAGTCACAGACTTTGCATATATTAGCATCTAAATGGCTGGCAAAACCTTTTTTTTGTTTTATTTACTTACAAGCTTAATGTTGAGGGTTCAAAACCAGACACTTGCTACTGCTGTGTATCTGAGAAGAAAAAGCAAGAAATAATTTGCAAAAAGCAAAGGCTCAGGTAAAAGCAAAAGCAACTGTGATATGGTTAAAGCAAAACCAATTGCAACTATAAAAGCAGTGGGAAAATGATCAAAGCTATAAAAAAAACTATATGAGGAAAAATATGTTTAAGATGAGCAAATACAAAGCAAAATCAATTAAAAAAGGCTATAGTAAAAATTGTAAAATCGATGCCTGAACTATTTTACAAATTTATAATATACTTTTATCACATATATACAGTATATATATATATATATATATCAATGCAATGTGATTATGAAATCATATCAGAAGAATCATTTCATTGTATAAAATACCGTAATTTACCATAAAAACATTTTTGCCACACTTTGAACACTGCAGCCTATAATACGTAGCGGCTAAAACATTTTTTTTTTTTTTATGGCACCAAAAACAGTAGACCAATTAAATTTATGAGTATGGTAAATAATGGAATATTTCCACATCTTCATAGATGTGTATTCTTTTTTTAATTTCTGTTAATATTTAGTCATTTCCCATTCCCATATTCCTTCTTTCATTAATTCTTCTTGATTTTACCTCATTAACTTTCTTAATGAATGCCTCAGTTCTTTAAATAGCCAACCCTCAAAACTGACCCAGATGTTTCCCCTAATTTGTGCAGTACCAGTGCCAGAAAAAACAATCACACTGAGGCATGCTGATGCATTGCCTCACCATTTTCAAGCAATAGAAATTCAATGTAAATTTATTATTTTCTGTTTATATTTAACACATAATTTTCTAAATGCCTATCCTTCTTCTGGTTCTGCTATTTTTCTGGTTATCTGAAAAGACCAAAATATTTTATACATCTATTTCTTTCTGCTGACCATAACAGAAAAATATATTGAATAGTGTGTTAAAATAATTGAAAATAATGGAAAATTGTTTCACGAGTTCCTGTTCCAATGAGGGGACATAAGCTGAAATTTTCACATTTTGAGTTCTATAACAAAATTATTTGAGTAGATCATTGGGAAATGTTCAAATTATACTGCGAAGTACTTGTTTTGTCACTGAAGTTAAGTGAAAATGTCAAGAGGGTGGATCTTGGAGGACTCAGTAGCGGAGATATGTGAAACAAGGGTTTATTGGAACAAAAACGCACTCAAACGGAGTGGATGCTGACAAAGTTCAAAACAAGGCTGTGACAAAACTATGAACAAAGTGACAAAGCAAGATTACCATGGCTGTGGCAAAAGTATCAAAACAAAGTAAACAAGACTATGTCAAAACAAGGTTAACAAGACTGTGGCAAAACAAGGCTATGACAAAAACGTGGCTATGGTACAAAAACAAGACTATGGCATGGCTGTGACAAAAATCATGGTTATGGCAAAGTGCAAAAATCAAAACCTTATATGGCAAGGGGTGACGAAAACAGAAAGACGAAAGACAAAAACACACTCGCACAGGACATGGGAAACGAGGACTATTTAAACACATGAGGGAGGGGAACCCCAGGTGTACACAATAGGTAATCAAGACATGACGAGACACCAGACATTCCCCCAGACATGGCAGAAAAGGTCTATATGCCATAGTGTGCATGACGCATCCCCCTGAATTTCTTCGAAGAAGCTGTACAAAAAATTGATTTTCTTATCAATTTATATGCTCTTTCAAGGCAGGACTGTGACATGTCCATGTGGTAATAAATGAATAAATTATTAATACAGCACTTTATTGGCTCATCCAAATGCATTGGATTATGGGCATACCTGGAGCTGTTTGAGTGGAGGGGAAGTCTTGATCTTGGTGTGGTACAGATATACAGTAGGTGCATTATTATCAACTAGTCTTTTGGGGTTATAGGTAATTCTATTAGAACCGTTATAAACTGACAGAGGTTGCCCTTTTTTCAATTAGAAAACTAATTTCAGCCAGTCAATAATAAAACAACTTCAATAATATTGCAAGCTCAACAAAAGCTAAATGACTGACAAATACATTTATGCATTTATTCGTCAATTATTGGTCATTAGATTAGAATAGATCAGCTCGATTGATCTCACAGTGGTGAAACTCAGACGTTAGCTGACATAAGAAAAAAACACTGAGAAGGGATTATTGAAAATAGGTCAAAATTAAATAATGTTTAAATTTTACATTCCTTTGGCCTTGGGAATAAAAGATCTATACTAGTTTTCTTACCTGCACTGAAGGTGTAACAGTCTACCATTGAAGGCTGCTAAAAACCTCCTCACTGTTATCCTGGACATGAGAAGTATTTTCCACAATGTAAGTTTGCTTGGCTAACATCCTCCCTTCACACACCTCATCCAGTGCTGATAAAATTCAACAATAACCCTTTCATTTGACACTTCAAAGCCACTTATCCATTTCAATACAGGTGAATAGAGACTCCCTTTTTCTCCCACATCGGGGAAATTCAGGTAGAGGTAGATGGTGGCCCTTGGTATGCATAACTTTGCAAAAACAGGCAATGACGGCCTATCATCACTCCTCATACATTCATGCAGCTAAAACATCTCATATGTTGGCTCTTTTTCCCCTCCCTATGATTTTAAAGAACCTAAATGAATGTGCCATTTCTAATAAATTGTTTGGCCCAGTTAGAGTGACTTCTGGTGTGATCTCTTGCTGCCTGACATTAATTAAAAGATAGATTTTGATTGTGCTGTTTGTAAAGTAAACAGTTAAATCCTCAAATAAAAAGAAAAAAAATTCAAATAAATTAACAAATTAATAAAAGAAGAATAAGAGCAGTGTTGTGTTTGTTTGAGTGGGTGGCTTAAATATGTAAGTATCCCAACTTTAACCCGTAATCCATCTAGAACATGGGATTTATTTGCTAACCTCTGATGGTAAAAATCTAAAATTCATTTTGTATCTGTGGGGATGGATTCTAATTTAACAGTGTTGTTCTTGTTCCACATAGCCCTTTTTAAATTGTGTTTCTTCCTGCAGGCTGTATGAAGGATCTACGCCTCAATGGCCGCTACATGCCACTGGATAGCCAGCCACGAGACGGAGTTTCTCAGGTCGGCGTACAAGGGCTCTCTGTAGGATGTTCATCAGATTCCTGCAAGAGGAACCAATGCAGCCCTCCCTTTACCTGCGTTGACTTGTGGAGAGTACACGAATGCAGGTACGCACATAAACTTGCCACATTAGCAAATCTGGACACTTTATACACACACACCCGCGAGCACTCACTTTTCATTTTTTTGACTCAAAGGCATGAAGAAATGCTTTTTAAACCAAACTGAAGCTTTTGAAGCCATATCTCAACTTCTGACATTGATATTATTCAGTTTTATAGCCAAAGATGTGCTTTAATATATCCAAGGCATGGCTTTTCACAGAACAACATAAAAAAGAGAAGCAAAGGACACATCCATCAGTTTTTTATAAACCATAAACCTGGTGAAGTGTTGTTGTAAATCCTATGACAACCTATTCATAGCAATACAAGCATTTATCCTAATGGGCTATGTAGGATCCTCTGCTAGAAAATAAGGCAGCCTGTTAAAAAAAACACGTGATATAAACAAATCATAAAACCAAAACTTGCATGATGATGACACACACTTATTTTTGAAGGTTATAATATCTCATCTTAAGGCAGCATTAATTCCATAATTTCAACACAAGTTCTGTAATTTTATAGTATTGAAGTTCATTGTTTAGACTTTATTTAGACATCCTCCTAAAACATAAGAACATAGCAGTGTTCCATATTCCACATCTTCAAGATGCACAGCAATGAATGTACCCCCGCATCACTGTCAGAGAACAATATATATATATTTTATAGATTGCTTGGCCAAGCACAGCTTGCAATAAGACTGTATGTGTTGGCGAGCAACGGATATCAGAAAGTCTAACAAAGTTCTGAAAATAATAAGAATTCTTTAGAGCCTCATCTATGAAATAGATATACAATAAAGGTAGTACCTTCTAATAGATTTCATTTTTCATTTTTCTTGCATCATTCTCATTCGTCTTTTTCTGCTGTCCTCTCGTGCTTACAGATGTGAAATAGTACATGCAGTAACCCAGTGACTGCTGGGTTTCATAGTGTCTCTGGATAGGATTTCCATTGTGGAACAATGAAATATGGATACAGATCATTTCATTTCTCCTGTCACATAAATGTTTTCTCCATGGACCCTGAGCTATAGATCCTGTCTTTTTTAAATTATTTTCATCTCATATTTATTTCACAAATATATATTTCTTTATTAATAACTTTAGTTCAACAATAATTTGCTCCACTTTCTCATTGTTTGTATCATTTTTAAAATACAAGCGCACCCTTTTTGATATTAGGTTAAATTTACTACATTAAATAACTGCTTATGCTTGTAAGTCATGGTAAAGTTGTTTGCATAGATGCGCATGTCACATTACTGAATTGGCTCAACACAAGAAGTCTTAATTAATTTATCATGCTTTGGTGGTTTAAAAAAAAAGTGTAGCTTTTTGTACATGTATAGCATGTTATCACATTTGCTAAGCAGTTTGGATTCTTTGTACAAGGCAGTGGATTTGTCAGAACACTGCTTTGCAGAGGGGATTGTGTTTAATCTCAAACTGAGTAACATGGAAAAAACTGTTATTACAGCTGTGGTTTTATGGTGGTTTTTTGCTGTTCTGGCTGTCAGCAAGCCAAGCAAAATCATTTTATATCTCGCTCTATGTCTTTGTCTTTTCCACAAACTGGGGAAAGCCATTGGCAGCGCATGGACGTAAAAGATAAAACAAACAGAGAGAGGGACCGGTGCACCCATTGTGCAAGCAAGGAGGAAGTGTTTAGCACATATATAGTATTGCACACTGTTATAGAAATCCCTGAAGACCTCAAATTCTTATAATAATACCCTTAACAGAGCGTTAGCAGGATACGTCTTCTTCAAAAAAATTACTTTGTAACATATTAAAGGTAAAATTGAATCAAAATTGTATTGTATGGTCAAAATGTCTTCAAGCACATGTCAAAAAGAGAAAAAAATCAGTATCTCAGTGGATCTGATCTGTCTTTAATCACTTTTAATCTCAGTGGACAAAGATGGATGGGTCTGAAACCCCAATAAAATTCAAACTGCTCGATTGCTCGATCAACATTGTATATGTAGAACTGTATTTTTTTCACAGGGTTAGTCTGTCAGCATGAATGTTGAGCATCTAGAAGCCACAGCAACCCACCACTCCTTTCCTGTTGGACAAGCTGAATTAAACACGGTGCCCTCAGCCACATCCAGAAATCTCAGCGATTTTTCTGCCGCTGGAAACGTCAGCCCCCATTCAGTCTATGCAGCCTTCTAGCTTTTAATCTCGCCTTCCCCTTTTCCCCTCTCCTCTCTGATCCACTCACCTGCATCATTCATCCATCATTTTCTTTCCTGCTTTTTTCTCTTACAGTGGCTTTCATTCTTCCTCACAGTCAGCACGTTACACTCCATTCCAGCATTTCTTGGTTTGTATTGCTCTTATTTTGCCCAGCCCAGCTTAGTTTCTTAACACCCCCCCCACCCAGGTCTTCTCTGTCCCTTCTCTGTCCCTGCCAGGCACACGACACCTCTTTACAACACCTCTTTACTCTCCTCTATTTTATCAATATAGTACAAAGAATGTTGACAATGTCATGAATTCTCCAAGCTTAGCTGTCTCACCCTAGAACATTATTTGAATAATTTGACTCTAAATTCACACATACGCTTTCACTGAGTTTAAACAGTGATAATTAGTATGTGCACCTAACAAGAACATTGCGGAAAAAAAGTTAAGTCAAATTCTCCCTATTTCGAAGCAAGAACAGCAGAGAAGAGATGTTTTTCACTTTTTAAAAAAACTGTCATTTTAGGCATTTCTAAGTTAAGAAACTGCCAAAGATTTCTCGGATATCTCTGCTGTTCGTCCTCTGCAACCATGGGACGCTTTACTCATCTTCAATATGCAACACAGAGGAGTTATCTAACAGTAAGTCGTATCCTCGACTTTAATGATAACTCAAATCCCCAGAATCAAGCCACATTGGAGCTTGAGCTACAGTAACTGTTGACCTTCATGATGATTGGTGGGAGGATACGTCCGACTAGTAAAGCCCCCTGCTGCGATAGCCTCTCACTTATCTAGTTTAAAGTAGTACACGGGGCTCATTACTCCAAATCTAGATGGTGAACGTTGCTCAGGCTGTCATTTGAGGCACTTTTTTTTTTTAAAGTTCTGTCCTCGTCATCATTTTGGACCGGCTATTTTAGGGCAATATCTTCCATTAATTAATCATTTTTCGAGTATTATCCATTGAATTATGTTTTATGAGCCGACCCAAACTCCACCCAGAAGGAAATTGTCAGTGGAGTTACAGTTATTTATTTATTTTCGCTCTGTTTACTTGTTAGAAATTCGATAAAGATATACATTTTGACAGAAAAAAAGCAGTCAAAACGGAATCCTGCTGAAGAGAGGGACCTCGGGGTGCAATATTTCCGTCTTAAACATCAATCTACCAACTTCATCTGAGTTATTTTGTGGCTCATCTGGGATGTGGCTGCTCTGGCGTGAATTTGTTTTTTAGTGTTCTAGCTTTTCATCCACATGCAGTGGGTGACAGGATTCAGTAGGAATACGTTGATGTTTAGCTGGAAAACAGTGACGCTCATCTGCATCCTGATGGGGTCCTATCAATCAAATGTTTTCTCATTTGATTTATCAATCCCTGTCACAACTGAGATGCAACTTTTGTTTTTTGTCTGCACTTACTTTCACAAGCTTAATGAACATGAATGGGTGTGTTTCCAGGTGTGTTTTCCATGGATGAATTCGTTACTTTACTCACATTAGACAGAAACTGAAAAGAGCCCATGAATAATGTTGTATAATAGTACTCTAAATAAGATGGATGACAGTGATTTTAATTAGACTTAATAGATCAGAAATATTGACAGTGTCTCAAACTTATGACACTTTTGTTGTTGTTACTAGTTGGAGAGCTAAGCCTGTGCTCACATCAGTGAGGATTCGACAACTATATTCAACTTCTTGCAGTTTTCCATTTCTTTTTTTCATATTCTCAGGCCAAACATCAGCTACAAAAAGATTATTGAAAGCACATACTCTGGATGAACATTTTTTTAATGAGTATGTTCCCAAAAGCAACCTGTCGTCATAGACTCTTACTAATTCCATTGATTGAGTATCCACGCTCATTTAGGTTACATAACTACGCTCATACTAACACAGACTCCAGTCGTGGCTAATGATGGCCGATAACAAAGAGTGCAGAGGAGCCAAGCAGAATTGTGTTTGACTGGCAGGTGTCCTGTAATCAACGCCTACGCAACCTCCCATGATGCATATTGAATACTTGAGTGCTGAGATTGGTTGTGGCACACAAATCCCCAACATAGGCAACTGTCTTTTTAAATGTCTTTTGAAGGGATACCAAGCATGATCCAGATAGCTAGCATTAACTTTGTAGGCCGGCTCCGGTTGCCTTTGACAGGTTATTCTTTTATGTGTTTGTTGTTAAAGCAAGTAGAAAGTAGAATTTCTTTTGATGGGGATGAATGTGCTGTAGATAAGATGCTTCTGTAAAGAAATTACAACTCAATCTGCTATGCAGTACATAGAATATGATATAATTTTTACAGAATGTTTTTATTGCTACTGTTACAAGAGCAATGAAAAGCGGTTTGGTTCGCCTCAGCAGCAGTCTGGTAAGTTAAAAGTAAAACATAATAAAGGTTATAAAAGAGGAACAATATATAATAAGAACAGAGAAGAAGTCAAGTTAAATCAACATTAAAAATTCATTAAAGTTCAGCCGGCTATAAATTGTAACATGCAAAGACTCAAATCTACCAGAGTCTATTGCTTCTTGTGGGTACGAACTATTGAGTCTTGTGGTTTTTGTTCAAAGTGATCTGTAGCGTTGTCTGGAGGGAAAGAAAGAAAATAGAGTGACCGGGGTGTAGAGGGTCGTTGACGATCTTGTTGGCCTTTCGCTGGAGTCTGTTCGTGTGATTGTCTCTGAGGGGAGCTAGTTTGGTCCGAATAAAGTACTCAGCTGCCCTCAACCCCCATTGGAGGTTCTACCTGTACTATCCACAGTGTAGGAGCAGAACCGCGCTGTGCAGCAGTAGGTCAGGAGTTGATCAGCAGGTGATGGGGGAAGAAGTGCAGTCTTTGCTGTGCTTCCCACACCCGGTGAGAGATGTTTGTGGACCAGATGAGGTCAACTGAGATGTGATTTTCTAGAAACGTAAAAGGCTCCATGCACTCCACCTCCTAAATGTGGATGTAGAGGGTGGAGTATTCGGATCTCCAAAACTCCACAATTAACCCCTTGGCCTCGGTTGTGTTTAAGTCCTGGTTGTTAATTCGTCATCGTCTTTAATCACTTTTATGATGGTGGTGTTATCAGCAAAAAGTGTGATGGTGTTGCTGGTGTGCATAGGAGATCAGCAATGAAATCATTGAAATTGGTAAATCATTTTTTAAAAATAATCTGTACAATTTACACAACATTAGGCATTTTCTGATAGTAAGAGTTGTAAATAATCATTTATCAACACACCACTTTTCCCTTTTTTTGATAAAAGAATTCTTAACAAATTGGATATTGGTCTCATAAAATACAATACGTGGAAATGGTAAAGTGGATTAGTTGGAAATTAACGTAACATAACATAATTTGATCATATAATCAAAGTCAAAGTCAGTTTTATTGTGAATTTCTTTACATGTGCTAGACATAAAAAGGAATCGAAATTGTGTTCCTCAATATCGCGGGTGGTGAAAAGACAACACATTCCTGACAACAAAAAAAACAGCAGTCTGCCCAAGAAATAGGACAGACCTATATTAACAACAGGTCTAATACTAAGTGAACAAGATGTACAGTCTATATAACCTAAAGACTAATATACACATACTGTCACAGTAATAGGTCAGACCTATATAGTTGATAAGTACAAAAGTAAGAAAATAAAATAAAGTAACATTCTTAAAAGTAGCACCTGAAGATTCCTATTTAGACATGAACAAGTAATTAAAATTAAAAGCAATTAAAACACACACACACACACACACACACACACACACACACACACACACACACACATATATATATATAAAATAAAATAAGCTTGAGCAGCTCACAGGAGACCTCAATCGACAACTGATGTTATGAGAATGTGCAGCCTGCAACTCTTCCACAAACGTTGAGTGAGATACTGCATTAATGGGTTCATAAAATGTTTGTTTGAGTTGTTACACCCAAATGAGCTTTTAATTACAGTGGTACTCTCTGAAGTGAGGCAGAAAATGTGGTCCCATCTGCATAAAATCACCCTTGTTACTGCCAGTGCCACAGTCAGCATTTTCATGTTCCACCGTTCCCTCTCTATTAAAGTCTCCATCCTTTTAAGATCTGTGATTAAAGGAGTAATTAACTTTTTCCACTGGTAGGAACTGTAATAAATATTCCAAAAGATTAGATGTCGGTAGTAATGGGTCACATTTGCTTAGTTAAAGTACTATGAGCATGTAGGACAAATGGGATATCTAAATACTTGGGATATCTAAAGTTCCTTTTTTTCAGCTAAATTTGGATACATTTTACACCACATTCGGCTAACATTTTTGCATTTCATACTAACTTTGTGCATTCATGCAAGTTTCTATGCTTGGTTGCTCACCATTGTATCTCTCATAACAGAATAATGGCTGAAACCTGAGAGACTACACCATAGTGGTCTCACTTCATGCACCAGTCATATTTAGAATACATGTAAATGTGTTACTTAAAGCTGAAAACTGTTTTTCTCTTTTCTTTTTAAATTTCTCCTCTAATTCACTCTTGTTCTTCGTCCTGACTACTTTTGCAGGTGTCCTCCCGGTCATATGATCCGTGTGAATGGAACCAGGAAGTCTTGCGTATATACCTTGTGCGCCACGCGGCCTTGTCACCGCGGGACCTGCGTGGCTCAGTCACCGTCCAAATTTACCTGCCACTGCCCAGACGGTTACAGGGGTCGCCACTGCGAAACAACGCTGGCGATTTACAGGGAGGATGTGGGCTTGAGCTTCAGCTCCCTTTTTGCCATCTGCATCTGCTTTATGGCCTTACTGGGTAGATATCATCTCTATTTTCTGTTACACATATTTTTTCTCTTATGATAGACCATTTGCATCCAGTATTTGAATCATGACAAGTATACTCAAGTCTTTTACTATGACAACTGTATTGTTATTTTTTAAATTGCTATTATATGCTGCATTGCCATTGGTGCCACACTCTTCAATATAACCTGTGTCAACACAGTTACCAAGCAGCTCAAAATGACATATTTTGGAAGTCACTCAAGAAAATTACCTCTTATAAGAAGGCCCTGCATATTTAACCTTCAGCTCCCTAATGCTCTCTGTACTGTGGTCTGGCTGTCATTAACACATTTAGCAGATTCTAAATGCACTAAAGGCACTAGAGCCTCCCCCCACAACCATATCTAAACATATGCAGCATTTTTGGTGCTCAATTTCTGATCCAATAAATGAAGGTGGCCTTATTTAAAGTTTTTTATTTATTTATTGTGACTAAAATGGATTGAAGTGTCTCCAGTCTATAGTTTAAGTTTATAGTTTACTTTATATTTATTATATCACACAATTTTCCACACCTAAAGTCTATGACTATGTTTCAATTCTTTGTATGACCAGCACATTTATAGAAATTTATAGAAATGACCAGCACATTTATAGAAATTGACAATAAAGCCTACTTGACTTGACTTGACTTGACTAATCATGTTAAGTTTGGTCACTGGTAAAAGGAGAGCAATTCTTCAGTTGTAAATTTAATAGATTACCAACAGTTTAAAGGACCTATACTGCTTTTTTTGTACACCTAAATATCCAAACCTTTGAAAAACAAAAAACAAACAAAGATATAGTTTGGCTTGAAAGCGACCTAACAGATATTTAATGTTTCATCCAAAATTAGACCGTACTATCCATCATTCTAATGGAAACAGGTTAAAGTCTTCTGAGTATCTCTCTTTGCTATCATCTTAAACTCTACAATGTCACGAATTTCTCAAAAGATGAGAAATGCCATCAAGGTGGCACCATGTTAACACTTGCCAAGCTTGACAGATGAAATTTCCATTGAAGAACCTGCAAACATGTATCAGAAATTGGTATTTAAATGAAAGATAAAAATAGAGGCTTTAATTCTTTGTCACACTTTCACACAATATGCCAGCAGCGTGTGTCTCCTCATAATGTTCTTTGTTTCTTTCTTCCTCTTCTTACTTTCTTTTTTCGAATAAAGCCTTAGTCTATCGGGATCAATCTGTTTCTAGCATAGGAAGAATGTTTCAATGCTTGCTACTGCAGGGGCCCGACAAAAAACATCACTTAGAACTGGATGTAATAATTACTTTATGGGCCTTCTATCAGTGGGGAACATAAGAGCAAACAATGTTTTAAAAAAAACTAAAGAAAAAGAAAATAGAAAATAAATTGCCCTTTCCATATATGGGGAAAAAAGCAAGCTGTGTTGTAATTACTAATTTCTGTAATCTTGTTGGGGGCGGCACAGTGCTGTAGTGGTTAGCACCATCGCCTCACTTAGTCTGGGTCCGGGTCCCCGGGGGACCCAGGACTTTTCTGCGTGGAGTTTGCATGTTCTCCCTGTGTCTGCGTGGGTTCTCGCCGGGTTCTCCGGCTTCCTCTCACCATCCAAAAACCTGTGTGCCAGGTTGATTGGACATTCTGAATTGCCCTTAGGATTGAGTGTGAGTTTGCATGGTTGTTTGTACTTGTGCGTCTCTGTGTTACCCTGTGATGGACTGCGGGTTCAGGGTGTACCCTGCCTCTCCCCTATTGACCACTGGGATAGGCTCCAGTTCCCTTCGCGACCCCATTAGAGAATAAGCAGTAACGATAATGGATGGATGGATGTAGTCTTCTTGGTCACCCTTGTTGGAGCCCAGACACGACATCATGGACTTTTTGAGGTGTTAGATACTAAACACCGATTGCAGTCGTTCAGACAGTGGTGGCGATTTGAATAAATATTCTTCCCAGCTTCATTCAAACAGCTCTGCGAAAGTGAAAGATGAAATGCCTAATTGCTGCAGCATAAACTTTACTATCTTTGTGAAACTGAACAGAGCATCAGGAGAGGTATATTACCTTCAGTCCCAGTTTCCTTTCATCCCGATGCAGGGCCATGACAATTCGTATTAACGTGCCAAGCTTGCCGTTGCTTGGTAGCACATGGTAAAGCTTATTGAGCAGGTTAGTGCTGTCGTCTCAAGGCATTGACTGTGTTGGGCTCTTGTCAACCAGAATAAAAGATTAGCTTTTACTTTACCCGAAGACACCACCATCAGCATATTGTGCGAAATGCGAAGTTGCATCTTCATGTCTTTCTCAGTATATCTCAACAATGCTTTGGATGTTTGTTTGTGCATGAGTAGGAGGAATTGTTTGAATTATTTACTTTTGGATCGACAACACAGTACATTGTGCAACACAAAGAAGGCTACACAAACTACATGTGTAAAATAAAACAGTCCTGGGGGTATTTAAGTCCCATATCTTGTAGCTTAGTGTATACAAATTCTCTTCAAACTGTTTTTCCCCACAGTGTCATAAATATACATGTTTTGTGTTTATTCCAACTCTGAGCAATATGTTCTTGCTTTGCTTTTTTCTACTTGAATGGAACTCTTACAGTTTCCAGCAATTTACAAATAAGGGCGGTTCAAGCTTACACTTAATCACATCGACATTATTCAAGCATTTTTTTAAATGTTTCAAATATGCATAACTCTAAATTCTTATTATTTCCTAATATGTCACCTATAGTTTATTCAGAATTACATTTCTGAAACATTCCCAATTGTACTCATTATTCTGCTAGCTCAAAAGTTGTCAAATAGTTTGTTTAGCACTTATTTTAATGTTTTTGGAGGCAAATTTTCACCTTAAGTCTGTTGCTTTATTTAGTGTTTTATGTCTGCTAACCATTTATGAGTTTTAAATTCTTATTTGTTTCCCTCTTCCATTAAGTATAATTCTTAATATAGTTGAGAGGCGAACAGTCTCTTACACTCTGACACGGGCCTGGCTCTGCTTTGAATATCTTATCATTATATATCTAGCTAAAGACAATAAGTACTGCATTTGTAGTTTCTGTATTTGGAATTCTTCTGAGAAATTATTCTCTCAAATTGAGATATGGCAAGAAATATTCCATATTTCTATTTTAGATCTTCTGTTATCGAATGTTGTATATTGATATACTTTCCATCCCAATTGTATCATTCTCCACAATTAATTGCTTCCATGTGTCTGAGTAATGTATGTCCCATTTTATGGATGCATGACAATATGTTCTAATTACCTAATACAGCAATTTGGCCCATCTTAGATTTTGTCTGGAAGTCTATGAAACCCAATGAAATCAGATAATTGTATTTTCAATCTTCTCTTTAAATAACCAACTTTATAATACAAATTCCGGTTGTATACTGACAATATGGCTATTTTTATGGAAATTGGGCTTTCTTTATGATAAGGTTAGAAAGGTTAGGCTAAAAGAATGGAGATTAAAAAGTATGAAGCTGCTAAAACTCTGTAGGAAAATAATTTCTTGCCTCTCCATGGACAAACAGAAACCGATCAGTTTGCTGCTGTTTGAATCCAATTTTTCCCCATGTATTCCTTTCTACCGGTATTTGTCTGTTGAATATGTATGTACCTGTACATCTAACTTGTTAGCCATTCCTAAAGGACCCCTCTGCAGAGAAAGCATTGTGGGCACAGTCAAAGCGAACTGTCAGTACAGTAAAATGTTGTTTGTGTTTAATTGAGGATAATGCTTCAGAGGAGTAAAGAGCAGCATGTGAGAGCAGGCTGTGACAAGAGATCAAGGAGATATAAAATAAAACAGGATGCTGCAAAATTCTTACAGAAACCCAAGAGGGACCTGCAAAGCAGAGGAACACAACACATTGCAGAGGGATGGTCTCAGTGTCACGCTGCTGCTGGCCCTCTCTGCTTGTCTCATTTGTAATTCACAGGGCAACTCCATCCCATCCTGAGACCAGACTGACAAAGCTTAAATGATCATTTCTCCCTCTCCTTTTCACCTTTATTTCACATCTCTCCCTTCCAATTTGGCTTTGGGCTTAATATTAAATGCAACATCCAACCTTGATCCTGCTGAAGCTCAGTTCTGTTTTAAGTGTTAATTACTTGATTTGTAGGCGTACGAGGTGCTGTTTACTCAAACCTGCAGAAATTGAGATCAATGCTCCAGGGGCTCAGGTAGTAATTTCAATCGGTAGAGCATTCTGCGCTCGATTGGTCAAGCATTCCGCTCTCTGAAATTCAAGTAGGGGCAAGAGGCTTTGTTAACACCTTCATCAAATATTGCTTGGTGCAGACTCTAAATGTTTGAATAGGAACGGAAGAAGTGCAGAAGCAGTTTTTTTTAGTGAAGATTAAAGAAAAGTTCTGCTTTAAAAATGATTCCCATTGGTTCATTAGCTTTGATCTTATTGTCTAGTTTGCAATGGTCAGCGTAAGGATGGTTCCCTATTAAATCTTGTGTAGATAATTGGCGACATAGTGATTCAGCTACCTTCTTTTTGGTTATTAAAGATATATTCCCTCCCAGTCAGCAGGGCTCCTTAATTGTAACTTGCTGGTGAAATGTTCCAGCAGCTTTTTCTCCTAGTATTCAATTTTGAGGCGAGTACATCGGAGAGTAAGGGATGCTAAGTAACAGTTGCTCTTACTGAAATTACAACACTAGAAAGGATGGGATGCATTAGGGGAAATAGTATGCACAACTGTAACCTCAACCGAGGATGCAGGCTGTATCTGCAGACAAAAATTGGTTGATGTGTTTGCATTATGGGAAAACAGCAGCATATGAACAGTACACTAAATGGACCAATTACTGTTTTTCTACTCTGGGTTGTCACATGTGTGGTTATATTTCTAAATGGATAGACATTAAGTTGCAAGAAAAGCGACTACGCCGGAGGCTCTGCAATGGTTTGACGTCTTTTTTCCAAGAATATCTGGATTGATAATGTTATTGATATGTATTTCAGTTCAGGTATCCGAAAGTTTGGGGGGCTTATAATATGTGGAGCGTCTTCCATTTATTTATATAATCTCAGTGGTGTTGAGCTCTGCTTATGGCTCATGGTCCTTTGGATTTTGACAGCCAAAGAACAGGTACTGATCTTTGAGTAGTTTAGTGTACTGTTTATATTTGTAATTTGGGAATTCATCAATGCGTTGGTTTGATGCACCTTTAATCACACACAAATGGGCTACAGGAGATAGCTACCGGAGAACAGTTTGGCTGTTTTTTTTTGTCAGGAGAGGTTCTAGTTATATTTGAAAGAGATGGTGATACAGTAGATGTCAAGCAGTGCTCAAAAGTGACTGACTGAGAAGTTGGTTTTATGGTATCAAATTCAGTCTGTTGATGCCGTTCTCTTCACCCGATTTGATGTAGGTCCCATGAGAAATTGGGGTAGTATATGAAACAGTACAATAGTTCCACTCAAGGACCTCATTAACAATTTCTGAAATGTAGTTTGATGCCTTGCACAGATTAGTGACATCTAAAAGGTGCATGCATCGAACCTGTACTCTGTGTCGATGTGTGTGTTTGAGTATCACAGGATTTTGTTTTGGGTTTGTTGACCTTAAATGCACACTGTGTTAATTAATGACTAATTATTGATAGTGTGAGACTGCTAATTGGAACATATTCATGTGCAGAGACTGCTTTGAGTTGTGGCTTAATAAGTCCAAATCTTTTAATCACATCCCATAATCTTCTTATTTACAGACTCATTTCTGGCATGATCTTTTCAACCAAGAAGTAGCTTCCAAATAGCCAGTCTGAAATAAAGGTGTGATCAATGGAGTGCTATAATTAGTCAAACATTTTCAGATAAATATTGGGGTGAAAATGACTCTATATTGGAAAAATTGAAGAATTGAACAAAAAAGTCATCAGCAAAACCTTTACAGAGTGCAGTATGCATCATGTCAGGCTGAAAGTGTACCATGTCGGTGAACGAATAAACTGGAAAATAAAGAGCAGAGGATCAGGACTTTTAAACACTAACAGCAGGTTAACAAGGGCTTCAAGAGTAGATTCCATGGTTTTAGAATTATCAGAAGGCGAGCAAACAGGAAGTATAACAGAACCATCGACCAATAATTACCTGTCTTACCTGCCAGTCAACTTGCCCAATCTAAGACCAAAGGAGGTGAAGGTGAGATGATGAGAGCCAAAGTGATATGCTCCAGATGATTATGCGAAATAAATAGCTTAACCTGGAATCGCTTGAGCAGGCTTTTTCTGTCAAGATCTCAAGCGGTTGGGAGGTGTGCAGGAATAACAACTGTGTTGCTAGACTGGTAAGGTCATTTAAATTAAGCTAGCTTCAGCACCAAGATCTCACACACTTATGACACTCAGATTCCATGGATACAGCTGAAAGACGCAAAGCCATATGAAACAGAACAGTGACAAATGAATAAATTATAAAGATCAAAAAGAGAATAGCAAGATTCTGAGCTGTGTGACTAAACAGTGGTGTACTGATGGCAAAGCGAGCTGCAACTGTGTTTAAAAAAAAACAATTTCTTTTTACAGATGTTATCCTAACTTTTGTGTGTTTTTGTTTTTTATACATTGCACACACTAAAATTCAGATGATTTGTACATAATCTAATATTCTAATCCTTTGTTGACAGAAATTGATGGGCAATTTATAATGTCTCCAGCCTTTGCCTTTAAAATTGTTGTTCCCGGTTACCAGTTCAGTAAAATTTGGCCAACTGTTCAAATGGTGTTTCATGACTCCTGAAATCATGGCAGTCTGCTTTGTGAGCTTTAATCTATTGTTGGAATGTGGCAGGTTCAGAATTCACAGTTTGTCACATATTTCATTATTCAAAAGAATAGTTATTGCATTCAAAATTTTGAATTAAAATTTCTTAATTTTTAATCTGAGAGTTCATAATTTTTTCTGAAACTTCTTCTGTCCTTTATTACTACCGTGCTTTGTGGCAGCATTCATTCTTTCAGCCTTTTCTCTGTACACCATGTTGCTCCTTCTTTCAGATTTTTCATAATTTATCCCATTCACAGCTATTTCCTACTATAGGCAGCTGCTCTGGCTATAGTAGGAGGTAATATTGGTTTTGATATATGTTACGAATTAAATCGTTATCATTTTTTTATGGGGCAGCATTCAAAAATAAGAAAAAAAGGAAGAATTCATGGCTTTCACAGGGGTTCAGAACATTATCTGTTCTCCTCGAGCAGGTTTAATTGTTCAATCAGAATCACCACTTAATACAAAAATGTATTAAGTCAACTGGTACAAAATATGAAAGATACCATTGAAGGAATTGGAGGAATTACATTGGGGATAATGTTTTCAAGCTAAACAAATGCACGCACACTCGCAAATACAGACAGCAAATATTCAATGCTTGAAAGGAGAACACACATTTTTACTTGACAAATAATAAGTAGTCTCGAAGGAATTAAGACCATTTTAGTATCTTGACAGGACATATCATTGATTGTTCTGTAAGCTTTCCATCAAATTCAAACGGATGGAATTGTGACTGGTAATTGTGGTTATAGGGGAGTTTGTTGGTATGACACAAATCATTCCAAAGCCCATCAGTAAAAATCTCCTCTGTGCAGGGATTTGAATGTAACTATGAAATACAGATTATATTGGGCCGCAGTCTAAAGTGGCTACCCATATTTATTTTCCCACTAAAATCTAATTTTCTTACTTCATAAACACCGTTCTTATCCCGTTGATGAGCTCCCGTGGGAAAGTGTAGCATTGTTGCCACATTGAGCCCTCTTCGTTAATTAGATAGTCAACTGCGGCACATTAAGTAGCATTTAAATTATACCTGAAAGCATGATGTTGTGCTGTAAGATGGTGTTAGATGATGCTGCACACGTTCACCAATACCACGGTTAACAACATGCCTATTTTTTTTTTACTCTGTGTCGCTCTCCTCCAGAGTGTGAGCCTGCTGGCATGTGCTGATCAAACAAAGCCTCCGATTTGCCCCTGAGGGCCAACTTTAATGAAAAGCTTTTCTTTCACTTTTCTGAAAACGTGTTCAATTTTTCATTTGAAAAAAATCCGTTTATTGTGCAGTGTCATTGACAGTAGTTGTAATTCTAGAATGGACGTGTATGATTTCTGTTTGACCTTCAGATCTTTCAATGTCCAAGAGGCCAAAAATATATAGCAATTAACCAGACACGATGTATGTGTTCTGCAGTTCCACAGTAAATGGATTGCCATCAAAATAACCAACAATTTGAGTGTTTTCAGCAGTGTTAGTCACTGACCTGCTGTCCTCAAGTTTAGTATGCGTTTATTTAATGTTTGCATGTTTGTGTTTGTCCTTGTGCAAGAATATTTTTTTATCAAATTGAATCTTTGTAGCCCAGAATTCACTTAACTCTTCTTCTACAGGGAGTCCACCACCAACTCCTGTTGTTTCTTTGGATTTGTGTTGACAGATATGGTGTGAATCCGAAATCCCTCTTAGTCCATGCTGAAAGATTAAAATGGTGTTTTACCACCGGTCAGTGTAAGTTACTTACATCAAGTCCGTCCTACCTCGAAAGAGAGATATGATTTTCATTTATTTATTTTCATCCTCTGCTCCACAACACACCAGTGATGCATAATTGAGGCAAAGCTCTGTCAAGTACGTGTTGGACAGAATAGAAATTTCAGATGTTGTTTTCAATTATTCGAGGTCTCACGTGGTCGGCTTCCAGCTTTTTTAGCTTCTTAGACTTGTATGTTGTTTGGATTTTGACATTTTTTTTCAGTTCCTAGTTCACCCAAATCAATACGACAATGTAATGGTGCTTACAGTTACATAAAAATCGCACAAAACACTGACCAACTAGTGAGTATAGATATAGTATTCTCTCACCCTTTGGTAAATGTCTTGGCTACCATTCATAACTTGTAATGGTTTTTATTTATTTATTTTACCTTACTGGCAGTGTGAGCTCACAAGCACGAACTGGAAGTAAATCTACTGCCTGCAGCTAACATTTTATGATTTTTTAAACTCGTAATTTTCCCGTAGATATAGTTATTTGAAGGGAAGAAGCAGTGAAGTGCTTGTAAAATTATTATCCGCTATATATGGGTACCAGCCTTCGATAAGTGAATCATATGCTAGCACATTAAGAACAGTGAAAGTGAATGGACATAAAGCATGCAGAGAGAGATGGCTGTAGAAAACAGAATTATAGTTTGATGAGGTAAAAAATCCATGCTATATTATTGACTTGTGTTGATGCACTCTTAGACACTGATCTCATTGCAGGGCAGCTCTGATATTGATTTTCTGACTGAAAGTTCCATAACACACACACACAC
>JABUIW010000020.1:18785497-18870537 GCA_013363375.1 Menidia beryllina
ACACACACACACACACACACACACACACACACACACACACACACACATTCAGCATCATTTGAATTCCTTAAGGTCCAGTGCATTCCACTGCCCATGTGGTAGTCCTCCTGTGTGTCCACAAATACATCAGATCCAGGGTAGGCCTCTTAAAGGCCTCAGCTGGACAAAGGCACTTTCCTTATGTAGTTTTAGAATACCTCTCCTTTAGTAGTTAGCAGGTCTTTAAAAGCGGATTTGGGCTTTTAATTCCTCAACCCAGTTGATGTAAAAGTGTGAAATAGTTTTGCTGCGATTTACGGGGGCATGTGAAGTATGATTATGTCCGGCCGTTCGAGCCAAGGTCTCGGCCGGAGATCCAGGACTGGCTCAGGGCGTCGGCTTAATGTAATAGTTAAAGGCCGATGGAATCAATAGAAACCAACTTCAAAGAAAGTGCGGAGGGGTGAGTGGAGCGCAGGCGTAAAAGTGGAGCGGCGAGAGTGAGAAAGTTAAACAAAAAAAAAAGGAGAGATGGTCAACGCGCCGGACCTTGGAGGCTCTGTAAACAAATAAACACATAATCTTTCTTTGCAGGCTCTCACACACACACACACACTTGCACCCGCTGTCAGAAATACCGATCAAATTCTCCATTTTACTGTTTGCCCTCTAGAGAGGGCTTTGAACAGAGCACATTCATTTGTACACACTGACCCCCCGCTTCCTTGCTCACCTCCCCATGAAACTCACTCTAGATTCCTCAAACCCACACACACACGCACACACACACCGGCGACCTAGCAGACGGGATCAGCAAGGTGTGGACACATAAAGTAAAAGGACAGTAACACACCTTGTACTTTACAACTTTATTAACCCGGGCTGTGTTTTTTTTCCCGCTATGTTTGACTAAGCTTTAATGCACAGGATATTGATTTAATAAGTGCAGTGCAGTCATCCTCACAGCGGTTCCAGATCAGATTTCATTGTTTAGGTCTGTCCACGTCCCATCAAGGCCTTCTTGTGCAGTCAGAAGGAGGAATAGTTAATGGAACCCATTTGAAGTTCAACGTTTGATGTTCATCCTACAGAGTTTAAATAGACACTACTCATGAATGAAGGTAATCAAAACCAAATTTCTTCAAAAGCAAACGTGCATTATTTTAAACATGAAACAGTCTTCTTACTTTCTATTTAAAATAAGATCATTTATTTGGTGAAATAGATTCACAATTTAGCCCCCCCCCCGTCTTCACATATCCTCATGCTGTTTTTTCAGTCTTAGATCTGCTGTGCTTTGATCACGTCACAGAAAAGTACTATTTAAATTCCGTTAATAAGCATACTTAATATACCATTTGTCTGTTTAAAGCAGACTAACCTCTGAAAATGCACAATTACGAAGACTGTAATCAGCAGTAAAATGCAGTGTGGTTGTTTTTAGTGGCACAATGCCCTCATTAACTTCAGAAACAACCATTCAGCTGGATCAGCTTCTTTCCGACACTGTTTTGATTTATCAATTTGTCTTTGTCTTAAAATTCGGGCACCGGTGATCGAGTTGGTGGGCTACACCCAGAGATCTTGTTTTTTACAGCCTCTTTGCATCGATAAGACCCTCCGCAGCCGCCAGCAACATGTGTCTCCTGCCAAAACCAGTCCGTCTCCCCGTGTCTTTATCTTTCCCCCCTCCTGGTTCACTGACCATTAAAAGCCATATTGGCACTCCAGAAGCGAAACAGTGAATCTCTTGAAACAATTTTGTCTCATAAATCTGCCAGACGCTGAAGTTTTAGCGAGGGGGACAAGTTGACAGTAAATGAATATTGATTTTTTTCCCCTCTCTCTCTCTCGTGCAGTCGCTTTCTGGTTGAGTGAGTTTACTCTCACAGAGTTGTCAGAGGGTGGGCTGTTTTAATAGGATGTTATCAATTCAGCATGGAGTTTGGGTTGCTTCAGCCGGGGCGCTTACACGATCAACTGACTGTTGTGCCTCAGTGTGAAAGGACGAACAATATTGAGGTGAAAAAACTTTAATGAACCTGGTGAGACAGGGGTAGAACATCTCGAAAATCTGCGTCGGAGTGCTTTAAGATCACAGATTTTCACAGTGATGTCTTCACTCTGATTAAAGGATTCAAACACCCTGGATGTTTACGATACTGCCAGTTGAAATTAGTTACAACCCCGTGATGCGTGATTTTCTCAAATGTGATTAAAAGCTTGGCTCCTACGAAGAGTCAGATTTAAGACAAAAAAGGGTGCGACACGGAGTTGGTTATTGCCGTAATGAAGGATGTGAACGATTGAAAATCATCTTAACACCGCACTCTGTGAGTTGCCTCTTTTGTCTTGTGGGAGAGAAAAAAAACAAACATTGTGAACAGTTGCTGGATATAAATGTGCAAAGTGAAGCTGAGTGATACAGTGTGTTTTTGTGGCTGTAAAGCAGCTTGCTATCGTCAAACTCAGGTCTCAGTGGATGCATGGAAAAGTTATAGCTGTGCTGGAGTGGTAAAAAATGCAAATTGGTTAAACTGTGAACTTGTGTGAGCTCCCCACACTGCAGCGCCTCAGTTTTCAGTCCCTTTTAGCGAAAATAACCACTCCTCCGTGTTACATGTTTTTATCTTTCATGCATTTTTTTTTAAATAGATGTTAATTACACCTGTCAGATGACTAATTGTCTTACCTTCCCACTGCTAAGTGCTTTGCCACCACTGCCCTAATGTCATTTACAGTCAAACACCGTTACCTGCAGGGACTATAATCTAAAGCTTTTCATACACCCACAAAGCCCCTCATGTGTTATATATGTATGTATATATATACATGCAATTACCTCTTACTGTAGAGATATTATCAGAGGTGAAGGCATGAGGATTGCTGTCCTCGTCCTTAAATCAAAATGCGATTGTGGCAGTGAAAATAGTCAGGTAAGACCTCTTAGATGAGGTTAATTCCCTTTATTCATTTAAAAAAGTGTGAGCGTGAGGAGAGGTTCCAGTGATGAATGCTGCCTTTGGCACAGACCAACTAAAAATACAATATCTGATGCTTTGTGAGGGTTTTTTTCTGGGATCTCTCAGCTGGGAGGAGTTGCAGGGGTAAATGTAGAAGTTAAAACAGGGATTACATATCTCAACTAACCTTGAAGCGCCTTAGGCTCCCTGGGGAAAAACACAAAAATAACACAGAGGGAGGACGTTTAGCGTGCTGCGTTTAGTCTTTTGCAACTTTGACCTCACCTCAAACGAGACATGGAGGGGTGGAGTGAATTCAACACTCTAGATCCTTCTATTCCATCCATTAGTTATTTTTGAAAGGGCCAAGAACATTAAAAAAAAAAAAAAAAAACTTGTTTGCTCTGTTGCTTGTTAATGACCTGCAGATGTATTTTTTATTCTCTAGGTTGGTGCTTTTTAACTTAAAAAAAAAAAATAATAATACAAAACCAACAAGCATTGATAAGCCAATATGTCTTCCTGAAGCAATTAGCAGCCCAACATCATAACATTCCCCTAATGGTGCGATGTGGCAAGAAAAGGAAAATATTAAAGGAAAAAATTAATTTTGAATAGCTACAAACACAACTTTAGTTTTAGTCAGGCTGTGGGAATGGCAACTATACGATTAAGGTGACAGCCATGGGCCTTATTAGTTCTGTGATGAATAGCAAATAACTCATGCCAGATGTGCGAACCATCCCTGCAGCCATGTTTTTAAGGCTAGCTACAAAAAAACAAAGAATTCTCTGTCTTAGAGTGCATGATTCTTGGCTATTTGTAATTCTAATGCTTGCTTTCCTGACCCGTCACAACTTTCTATCTCGACTCCAGTTCTGTTGCTGGGCATTTTCTTCTACACTCGCTGGAGGTCCTACAAAGGCTTGAAGGAAGGCGTGTACCACGTTTCCGCACATCATGACGGTTGGGAGGACATTCGAGAGAATGTCCTCAACTATGACGAGGAAGGAGGCGGCGAGGAAGACCAGGTACGTTGCTTAAATACTCACACACCTTAAACCTTTTTCCTTAAAAGAAGAGAAAAACACTCCTTCTGGAAGGTTAGTCTCACACACTGCCGCCATATATAGTCGTTTGGAATTAAATGCACCGTTAAATGTAAGTGTTAATGCTTGCATGAAGGCGAAACGATTTTAACCGCCGAATTCTAATTTTAAAGAAAACCATTGGGTTTTTTTTGTGTGTGTGTGTGTTTTTTTCTAAGTGCTTGGCAGTGGCTACAAGGTATCAGCTTTACAGTGGATTAAGTCAATTCACTTTGGAATAAAATTCATCAGTGTGTGCTGTAATGTTTTAATTAGGCCCACACAAAATCCTTATCTCTTCTCTCCACCAGTCAGTGTTACCCACATGCACTCAGCAGAGCTTACATAATATCACAGCTTAGATATAAATGAAAATTCATACTCGCTGCACTGCAGACACTCGACAAACAAGCATACATGACGAGGAATCTGCATTTAGACTGTTGTCACACTGTATTAGATGTCTTAATTCTGTCATCTGATGGGTCCCATGTTCAATTTGTGGTGCAAACTGTCCCAAATGCGAAGATTAAAGCTCACGTTATGCATTCAGTTCAGTGAAGTTTGTTGCACTGCGCAGAAAGCAAACAATTTAGAACACATTTCATTGCAAGGCAATTTAAAGATAAAATAAACCATTTTGATATATGTCTAAGTATAATTTTATAATGTTACCACATTAGACTCAGATGCAATTCATTTTAAATGATCCAAATCAGACTGGTTTGTCAGAGTCATGTTTATTTTAATTTAATTCAGTCCCCTCCCAAGGTTTCCCTTTTTTGTTCCCAAATATAAATAGAATCAAAGTTGATCCTAGTCCAATTGGGCTTTTCTTAATATAAATTTGTTTAGTGCTCATTTTAACATACATATCATGCAAAACTTTTAATAAATATTTACCCCCTTTAAAGTGAAAAACTTAAGTTAGTGGAGATACAGCCAGGTAATGATGGTAGTGTCACAATTAGTGGTAAATGCAGTGTGGATTATGAGTGTTAAATATTAACTGGAGCTCCAGTCACTGGTTTATCAGCATATCTTCCTTTTGTGACTCCAGTATGAGCACAAAACACTCCAAGTTAGGGAAAAAATCATGGAAAAAGATCCTCACAAAAAAATTACAACTCACCGGACATGTCGTGGAGTTCAGTTAATACATCATTAAGAAATGGAAGGAGTTCTCACAAACCGACAAACTGGAACGCGTCGTCTCTCTTTAGGAGAGACGATGCGTCTTATCAGTTGGAAGAATGTTCTTTGGTCTACTGGCCACAAATTTCTTTTTTAAAACTTCTCCACCTTGCTTCAGCATCCCCGGAGCATGACTTGGGGATGCTTCAAAGCAAGACATCACACCCCGTGAGGCACCGTGAGACGTGTAAATGTAGAGTGGAAAGAAAAAGAAAAAAATCACAAAAGCCCAGAGAATAATCTGTTCGCAGTCTGTAAAAGAAGTGTGATTTAGGAGAAGGTCTTTTTTCCAGCCAGAGCACAAACATACAGCAAAAGCTACTCGGGAAGGGGTTTAAAGACAACAAGGTGAGGTAAAATATTCAAAGCCAGACCTCAATCCCATTGAGAATTTGTGGAGAATTTGAGTTGAAAAGAGCTGACCACGCCCACTTCCCGAGCTACCTGACAAAGCACAAGCTGCTTACATCTGGAAAAATTGAAAAATGGCTGTGCAGATGTGCTGTACATTATCCATTTTTGGATCATCGGTATTCTTTTGTAACAATCTCCTTTCACTTTGATATTCAAGTGCTATTTTCTTATGTTTAAAAAAGCTGTAAATATTGACAGTGATTTCATTTCTAAAAGTAATAAAAGGGTGAGAGGGGGGCTGAATCATTTGGAAGGTAAGTCGTAGAGCAAAAGTTAAAATATATTGAGTGTATATTTTGGTCATTTTTATATTGAGTCTGACCTGTATGATTATTCCATTTGAGCTGCATTGATGTGCAAGGAGACTTTTGGTGATGGTCAAGCCGCACGGCTTTTGCTTTACATCAAAGCAAATAGCATTCTGGTTGCTATTTCATGGGAAATTTAGTTTTTTTTTTGTTTTCTTTTTCATGTTTCCTTAATCTCTGTCAAAGTACGGGCTTTTGCTCTAATCACCTCTCCTGAAACACAGCCCTGATGCCCTGCATGGACTCATACCTCTGTTTATTCTCCATGGTCTTCTTTGAAATCTCAAAGGAAATAAAAATGAAAAAAAGCTCTTGCACCCTTCACATAATCAGCTTTACAAAGCTACCCACTCCTCTTCTGTGTGGATCCTTTCATTTCCCTCCTCCCACACACACACACACACACACATATATATATTTTTTTATTTTATTATTTTTTAAATCTCTGCCATGGTTACAGTGGTGGTCAATGGACATTAGCATTGAAGTGAGTGCTTCGAACAGTTTGTGAACTGCAGATCATGAGTTTGTAGTGGCTTGAAAGGGAGAAGCGCCATCTCCTTTTTTTCACCTCGACTTATATTTTGTCTTCATGAACCATTCCTTTTTTTTCTCCCTCGCTCACATATACACACACATGCAGACATTGACCCACACACGGATACAGAGAATTACACATTTTTTAGAGACAGTACATAGAGGTGTGATAGGAAACTTAAATAGTAAAGGTGATTCTTTCTCTGCTTTCTTCATTTTTTTACTTCCTCACTGTCATATTTCATTCTTGTTCTGCCTTATATCTTTCCCCGAACACAGCCGTGCTTTTTCCGTCCCATCCCCTCTTTTGTGTAAAACGAGACTTCACACTTTGCTTTTCTTTAAGCGTTTCGTGTGTATGTTTGTGTGCGCAGAACGCCTACGACATGGCCGAGCTGCAGAAGTCCCTCCAGCCCAGCCCGGCCCAGTCGGTCCAGTACTGTCGCTCCCGGGCCCTGCACCACCCGCCTCCGCCTCACCACCACCACCACCACCACCACCTCCTCCACCAGGCCACCTCGGCCCCGGCCTCCGCTCAGCCTCTGGAGCACCTCAGCCGGACGTCCAGTTCCACGACGTTACCCCCGTCCGCCGCGTCCACGGCCTCGACGGCCACCACCACCGCCAGCCTCCGTCGGGACGTGCCCCCGGTCAGACCTCCGGCCCAGGGCCAGACCCGCCCCTCCGGGCTGGCCCGCCGCTCGCTGTCGTTTTCCAGCCAGGACCTGGCCCGCTACCTGTGCGAGATCATCCGGGACGCCGACCGCCACCCGGACACGGGGCCCTTCGACTCCCTGCAGGTCTTCTCCACGGAAGGCGGGGGGTCGCCCGCCGGGTCCCTCAGCTCCTTCAGCTCGGCGGGGCTGGACGGGGGGAGCGCGGGGGACGGGGGGGGAGGCGAGGCGCGGAGGGAGGAGACGCTCGGGGAGTGGGGACCCCGCTTCGAGAAGCTGCGGGCGCTGTACGAGCGGGCCGAGGCCAGCGACCTCTGAACCCCCCGAAGCTCAAAAGCGACGGTGACTCTCATATCGAGCCGTCGGCGAAAAAAAACACACAAAAAAAATCAATTAGCAGACGCTTAGCTGCAACCGAGGTGCGAAAACGGCGAGAGACTGACTGAACAGTCTCACTCCTCACCCAGCTGAGTGCTGACAACTGACACAAAAGGTGTCGCGTTCGCGGGATGATGAGCCCTGTCAATCAACATGGTGGCCTAACAGACAAATGAAAGTACCCCTGTGAAGAGCTCTACTGTAGAGGACTCTCTCTTCCAGGAGCAGACATTAACATGACCACAAGTCAGATTAAAGGCGTCCTGTCTGGGCTACTCACAATGATGACACTGAGCTTCACTGTCAGAAACATCAGTGCCAGTAAGAACCCCTAACTTTGAAAAAAAAAGAAAAAAAGTGAAAGGCCTGAAATGTGAAAATGATATATTTAAGGCTGTATTTTTAACACAACGTGGAAATCAGTACCCATAAAAGTGTATTTTTATCACCCTCCTGCTGAAAGGAGACAATTGTAAATAGGAGACGACGCTCATTCAGACAGTGAAGATGATATTTTATCATACTGAGTAGCCCATATAGTTCGGAGTTTGACCCGTCACTATAGTGGACACATTGTGTTCTTGCTGCCTGGCTGTACACAGCTTATCTCATTGTTTGTACAAGGGGGTGGGAGGGAGGGTGGGTGAGGGAGAAGAAAAAAAGTGCTTCGACCATCACTGGGTTCCAGGGTGACATTTTTTTTGCTGTTTTTCGCTAGGTTGAGTAATTCCGTATTGGTTGGATGTTTAAAGTTTCAACGTTCTGTGGGTCGTGAGACACGAATCTTTCTGCTTAGCACTGCACCCGCGTCTTCATTTGATTTCCTATTCTCGTTTGCAGCCCTCCGCCGCTGGTTCCCGGTCACCCGAAAGGGGGATAGGTTGGGGTGTGAAGAAAATTCAAACAGATTCGTAACAAAGAAGTGTGAGTGGACATGTGGACAGCAGGAGGGAGGAAATGCTTGCTCTGTTGCTCTGTTCTGCATGCGCTCCTCCTCAGGCATACTAAACGTGGCGAGAGACTACTTAAACAGACAATTGCTTGATAGAATACAAACTATGTCAAGAAGCTTTCCAAGGTGACTACCGAAGAAATACAAATGAAGGAGGAAGAGAATTTGTGTTAGGTTATGTATGCAAGTCAAGTCCCAAATAAGTTGGGACAGAATGTAAAAATGTTTTTATTCAGTTTTACACACCACACCCTAAACTTTTGGGCATTAGGGTTGTAAAAAACATAATTTCTATGAAGGAGCTTTGATAAAAAGCTCACTCAACGCTGTGGTAAATTTTCAGCAATCTGGCAGCTTTTACCTGCTTCCTTGTGACAGTAAGGCATATGGATCTTATCTTTTTCTAAATGTTTTGACCCACTGTCTTCTGCCTTTGGCGGCTGAACAAGTGAGAGCAATTTATTGAAAAAAAAGAAAGAAAATGAAACAGGAAAGAGGAAAGAGGAAGCAAAATATAGTCTCAGGAGGAGCAGTTCAGCTCACCTCTGATGATGTGGGGGGGGGTTATACCAACTCCTTACTTTGTAAGTCGCCCTGGATGAAAGCATCTGCTAAATGCATAAGCATAAAAATGAAAGAGTTGATCACAGGGTGGAGTTTGAGTCAAAGAACAAACAAACGAGTGTGCCGTAGTGCAGCAACAGTTAGTTTTACAGCCAACTGCCCTCCGGTTTTTCTACCAAGACAGCTTCGGCATCTCCTGGCAATACAAGCAGCGAGTTGAGCTGGAAGTAGTGGCAGCGCTGTCATCAAGAAATTGTTTCCCTATTTGCCTTCATCTTGGCAGAGCGGAGTCTGTCAGCGGAGCAGTTAAAGGGGTAGGAGCGTGTGAAAACGCGTCAGGCTACTTATCCTAATGGGAGCTGATGGCTCGCTGTCATACTGGGAAAAAAATAATAATAAAGGACTGCGTGGACTTTGAGAGCAGTTGACAGAGTCGAATCCCAGATCTACGCTTTCCGGAAACGTGCTATTTTCAGCCGAGGAAACAACGCTTTTTAGAAATATAAGAGTGGTGCCTGAAAGGCTTACTCCCTTTTTTTTTCTCCTTCCTTTATTTCCAAGACTGTAGGGATTTGGGGGGTGCTTGTATTTTATTCCTCTGTTGAGAGGGGCTGAGCCACAGAGGTGAAGAGATGAAGAAGTTTCTGTCTTTACTTCTCTCTCAGCAGCTGTGAGGAGCAACAATTCACTTCCCACCAACATTCATTTGTACCATAAAACGGCTTCATAAATGTTGTGTTCTGGGTGCAGGCTTGTTGTGAACAAAGTTAATGTTTTTACCTCATTTGTAAATACAGAGATAGATTAAATATAAGTCTTGCTTTTGGTCAAGAAAAAGCGACATAGGTTTGAAATGTGCAGCTTCAGAGAAAATAAATCTAACAACATATTTTCTATCAACATGATGGTGACGAGCTTTTGACAGTTATATAAGTGTTTTGTATTTGCTTTGATCCCTTTTTTCTCAATAAAGCCATTTATTTGCATCAGACTGAACTGAATCATTGTAAAATGCATCTTAAAAGAGAGACTGGAATTTTAGTTTGTGGAAGTTTAATAACACCAGAACCTTCTTTGCTTCTGTGGTTTGTCTTTTTTTTTCATACTCTTCATAGATTGAAAATAAACTGTCATCTGGATAGTCACTCTATCAACCCTAAACACATACTCCCTGTTTTCCGTAGGACAAATCAGAACATTGGACTGTGGTCTCATGGCTCTCACAATCACATGTTGAGGGTTAAAAGTGATGATGAAGGTCCTGACTGAGCATCTGTGTGTGACAGAACGGACTGGCAACACATGAGTGTGCACTGCGAGCAGAACGAGAAAAATAGAAGACAGAAATTTCACTTGAGAAGGCTTTGCGTAATGATCGAGAAGCAAACAACATTGCTGGGATCATATAAAATCTTTTATTGGTTAAACTGCATTGTACAGATGTGTTTACTAATACAACATCTAAAAGTGGGCCTTCTTATGATACTGTGCTTGGCATGACAATATATGACTGCAGAGTAAACATTGACTTTTTTGTTTTTTTTTACAAATGTACTTTAGCTTGGTATGAAGAGTTTGGCAAATTTGTAGAGAAGAATTGGAAAGTGACCAAAGGCACCTAAATGCATTTGCAACTATTTCTTTTTGTATAAACCACAGGAGAACACGTGTATTCTGGCATTCTTGAACAAGAGAGGTTCCTGACTTCAATGCACCTGAAAAAAACAAAAAAAAGACCATATCTGCGAGTACGCAAACACTGTGGTGTACCCTCAGATGTTTTTTACATTGTGTGGTAGCTGCACATGACGCAATTACATTGTTCAGATGGAAACAGCGAACTGAAGCTAACAGTGGTCACTTTGTGTAACGAAACAACATCCAAAAAAAACAAGCTGAGTAATAAGTTTGTAAAATGAGATATAATTCCAAAGTCACACTGGACTTCAATTCAGACATTTGTCTCTTCAAATGCATACAGCAGGGAAACTTTTGTCAGAAATCTCACTTTATGAGATGCAAAGCCGTTACTTACTCTAGCACCACCCTTGAATTCCCTAAAAAACCTGTGGACTTGTTGATTCCCTCATCGGCTTTTCATTAAAATAATAAAAGAAAAGCTGAAAAAAAGCTAGTCTCTATATGAACTACTAATCCCAATATGTATGGAAATTACCAGTGCTGAGCAAACATTAGATTAGTACACCCTTATTAAGAAAGCATAATGGAATCACTTTGCTCTCGAATAAAGCAATCAAACATCTTCTAAATTAAACATCCAACATGATGGCAGGACGGGGGAAGAACAAGCTCCGCTTCCACCAAAAAAAAAAAAAAATCTGATTGCTATGCATTAGAATGAGGCCGACCCAGTTAACCAACAACACGCTTTCATGTGACAACTGTGAGCAGCAGGGTGTAAATTACCAAAGACAGAGGTCGTTTACTAAAAAGTACACGGATATAAGAACATGGGGATGCAAGGAAAAAATGGACGCTTGTTTATTGTACTGTACGTCAGCTCAGTGTTTGATTGGCCAAACAAATGATTCAGGTATACCTTCTCAATTACCTCTTTTTACCGTTAGTTTTAATAACAAAACGAAATAAGGATCTCAAGTCACTGAAAATCTGTGTTTTGGTTTGTTCTTATTCCTCTGGACGTCTGAAACAGAAGCCTTCTGAGCCTCATACACCTCCTACTCATCCTTTCTTTTGTCTTACCACAACGTCTGATATGCAAGTGTTTCCTCACCCCCCACATCCACCCCTCTCCCAAACTATTTTAGATTGCAGTGGGGGATCAGTGCAGTTGTCAGCCTGCCGCAATTTCCTCGCCACTTACATTATTCATGTGTGTTTGCGGGTGAGAGAGAGAAGAGTGAACAGGTTGAGACGGCCGTTGATGAGAGTCACGGAGCAAACACAAAGAAAAACATGTCAGCAATCACAACAGCAACGTCACGAATATCACCAGGAACCAGCTCTGACCTCTGTTTCACAGCAAAACATGAAAGACGGACACAATTAGCCTTTGTTTACCCTGAAAGGGGAAAAAAGGTAACATTTATCACA
Organism: Menidia beryllina; assembly: GCA_013363375.1. Lineage (NCBI taxonomy): Eukaryota > Metazoa > Chordata > Actinopteri > Atheriniformes > Atherinopsidae > Menidia > Menidia beryllina. The sequence continues at coordinate 18,797,624 of JABUIW010000020.1, forward strand.
GCAGCCAAAGTGTGCCATTAAGTACGTTTACGACACCGAAAAAAGAAAAGAAAAAGAATTACAGCCATGGTAAGACCAGACCCTGAACTTTAGAAATGCATGTAAACATAATGGTAAAAAAAAAATCTTAGGTCTCAAAGCCAGACTTGGCACATCCAAGTAATTGGGTTGGGGTTTGACTATTTCCAGCATTTGAACCTCAAATGAGCCCGTGTGCCCCACACACACTCCACTTTTTCTATTTTTTTTCTCTTTTTTTTGTAAAATCAATCAAATCTCTATCAACACTGCTTAACTCCCAATAAAAATCATCTTCTTCCTATATTTTTCTGTTGTGTGGTCATATGGTGCAAAACAAACTAAAAAATTCACTCACTGTTTAATATATATATATATTCTAATTGTGATGGCATTTTTGGGCACAGTCCAAGACTTATTTACCCAGTGGGAAAATATTGCATTGTGTTGTATCTTATATGTCAAGTCACCGTTTCTTAAGGCTTTTTTTTTTTTCAGTACATTTTGACAAAAATTGTTGTGGTAACTTATAGGCAACATGTGTGCATTGAATTACACAAATCTCCTGCTGAATTTTGCCTTAAATGTTCACACTGTTTGCAGAATCTGACATATTTTGGTCATTAAAAAAAAAAATCCTTCTCGTGCACATTTATTTGAACAAATATAGTGCTTAAATTAAATAATAAAACTCTACCTGAACCTATAATTGACCTGGATGTGTGCATTAGCTAAGTCAAACTAATTAGCAAAAGTTGTTTACAGTTCTTTTTTATTTAACCCACACATCCCGCTTGTGACTGTAATTTTCACTTGAAAGTCTTGGCTTGGTAGTGTTTTAATTTCCCTTTGGGGATAAACAAAATCATCCATCTGTCTATCTTTCTGAAAAAGTTGCCTTGCACGACATGACCGACTATATTGAGAAAGGGTGTCCTTCCTTTCCTTCCTGAATAGATTGTTTTTCCTTTTATAAATGAGTCAGAAAAATATCTCTACTCATGCAGAATGTTCTACTGAAGCACCCACATTCTCCTGAACACTCGCCTCTTCCAGTGTGCAAGTTGAAGCAACGGATGTCGGATATTTTGAAAAGCATTAAGATGCACGATAAGAAGAAGTAAAAGGTAGGAGTAGCCAGTGGAACCCAATAATCAAATAACACTGTTAAAAGGCCCCTGCAGACTGAGCACAGATCTGTGTTGGAACGATTTCTTCACAAAGGAAACAGTTTGTTGGTCTTCAAATTTGCTAAGATCTCAGTCATCTTCAATAAGATCTAAATAATTTCTTAAAAAATAGATCTGCCTGTTTATAAACTCCCTACAGAACTGCTTTTATTTCTCTAAACCTGTTACATCTATAAACTATCTAACCTAGTACCTTAGTGCTAATCGATCAAATTGCAGGTTTTCAGTACCAAATATCTACAAACCAATGGCCGAGTCAGAGCGGCAATAACAATATAGCATTTTAAAAAACTCAAATTTGGCAAAGGAAACCTAAGAAGCCTTTTTTTCTGTCCGTCCCCATTTTCTTTTAAATATATAAAGTCAGTCATAAGTTACATCCATCCAAGAACTAGCTCACCTTTTCCTTAGAGACTCAATTGCCAAAACTTGATTGGCCCACTGCTTTTCCACCACAGTCCACACAAACCATGTGTTTAAAGAAAAAGAAAAAAAAGAGTACATAATCACAGCTGGATGCAGCGTAGAGAGGAAAAAAAGAGGAGCGGTGAAGATTCAGTGCTTTCACGCGCTCTCTCTTTCTGTCTCACTCTGTCATTAATGGGCTGGTTCTGGTGACCCTGCTATTGCTGTTGAGTCACGTTGGGATCTGACGAGCTCTTGCCGCTTTTTTTACGCTTCTTCTTGAGCCGGTACACATAAAAGGTTTTGTTCTCGAAGGTTTTGGTGAACAGCGCTGTGTAAGCCACGCCTTCCGTCTTGACGGCCTCGCAAAAACGAGGGTGGGCAGAGGGGACGAGGTCCGGGTCGTTCTCTCCTGGCCCATCCATGATCTGACGAGAGAGCAAGCGCATCATCAAAGGCGGCGTGGAGAATGTGAGATCGCGTGTGTATCTAGTGGTTATCATTAAAGCTGAATTTTTTATCAAAGAATCATCGAGAAGTAAAGACAGTCATCAGCAGCTTTCCATCCGGTCTGATTTCACTTTGCGATGCTCCCAGCTGCTACTGACACAAACTCTGACATGACTGCAGCTTGGCATTGGGAAGGACAGAGCCGGACGGACTTAAGTCTTCGTAAATGCACTGATTTGGGAATATCGATTGCTATATTGATAAAACGTCAGTCACAGAACGCTTATCTTAAAAGGTAAAAACCAATAAATGTGACATGCATCTTGGCGCACACAGCACTACACAGGGAGATGGTGAGTTGAATTACTACTTTTTAGGAGTTAAAAAAAACCAAAACATGCGACATAAAAACAAAATAAGAACTAAATGTGTTCCATGATGCTTATTTAGGTCAAGATTTCTGTATAAATCACTGTTGTTAGGGAAAACATGCACTGCGACAGGATTAATAATTTATTTTCTCCAAAAGTGGTTTTTTGCTATTAGATGATTTGTTACTAGTAATACTAGTAACAACAGTGGCATTTACATGCAAAGAAAAAGTTTTTTCTTTTGAAAACATTTTTAAAAAGGTTATCAAACTCAAAGTAAATTTAAAATGCAGCAAGAAGAAAACTCGCAGATAAGAAAGCGGGGGCTATTGATCTCTCTGCGGAGGCTGAGAGCTTTCGCCCACAGACGTTGACAGAGGGGACACGCAGCCGAACGCATGAGAGAAATGGCACCCACGTGTCCGTTGGCCAGGTCGAGCAGGTCCCGCAGCCTGCAGCCCCTCCTGTGCCTCCGCTCGTGGCAGATGCTGTTCTCCAGGACCACGTAGTCGGTCCCCGCCGCCCTCAGGATGTCGTGCACTTCCTCTGGGGGCCGGCGAGCGTACACCTGATACACCTGCTCACACACGCGAACGCAAACATAATAAAGAATGGATTACTCTGGGTTTTAACCGAGACGGCTAATTCGGTTTATGCCTCTAAACGGCAATATTGTTGGAAGGAGAGAGCCTCTCCTGGAACTCAATAAACAGGCAAATGTATTTTTGTTTTCTCGGTGACAGTTTAATAAAGAGTCGGTTTAATTTAAATCAGAACTTGTTTAGTGAAATCCAATGTGAAACGGTACAATTTAGAAAGCGAAAACACACCAGTGTTAAACTTCAGCGGTTTCAATCATATGTAGCAAACAATACTGTTTTCTTTGTACATAATCAGTGGTAGCTGTTTGTTTCATCACTACCCTAGAAAGGAATACAACTCAGATCTGGGTGCACACAGCGGCCACAGTAAAGGTTTTCAGTTGGCATGCTTGTCGTGGAAAGTGTCACTAACTTTTGTTAGAATTGACTTATATTGACTAACTTTACAGTCTCGCTCTGTTTTACTTTATTACTAGATTTAGTACTGGATTTCATATAGTTTACGAACAGTTTTGTTCATGTTAAGAATTATACTTAGACATTTAACTCATTTTATGTATCAAGATGTACTTCAAAATCCCTCTTCTTCTTATGAGATATTAGATACACATCTATAAAATTTCTTATTAGATCTGAGTGGAACCTGCATGGATTGAAAGCTGGCCTGATTATGTCAGATGGCACTGGCCAATAACACTCGGTTGCGTCTGGCCTTCCTTCTGTAGGAGGCAGGCCAGCCCAAAAAGATAAATGTCCATCAGACCTGGAACTTGAGGCTCTTTTCTGACAGAGATTCCTATTGGCCCTTTGTCTGTCTTGTGCCATACAAACTGAAGACGAACACTGGTTTTGTCGAGTCACAGCATAGGATTTATCTAACAAAAAGAAACTGTAGTATAAATAAACAAAAGAAAGTCCGCTGGCTAATGGCCAAAAGCGTCCTTCAGATAAAGATAAGCCCATAAACAACATCAAAATCCCCAACAGAGCTCTTCTGTGAAGTTCACGGCTGACTTATTCAAACTTGGACAATTAAAGACTGAAACCTCATCAGTTCCAAGCATTTACATGATTACAATGAGGACAAAGTTTAAACCATTCCCACCCGAAATCGTGAAGGAAAAAGTGAGATCATAGTCATATGTGATGGAAATGCCTGGAACCACAGAAACAGCAGGAGCCTGAGGAAAGCGGTTTTATTTACTCTTGACTCACACCTTTATCCCAGACTCTATGAGCAGAGAAAAACTGCAGACGAAGAAGTAACATTGAAGGAGGTGGTCTAAAAGAGCCTGTGAACAGCAGATGGTGTAATGTTGATTATGTCACTAAGATAAAGTGTCTCTACACCTCAGGTGTCGAACTGTTGATTATGCATTTCGGTATATGTTGTCTACACACAAGAGTTTACTTATTGTACCTGCTGATTGTATGTGTGGCGTCCTCAGCCAAGTTCAATCTGTGGTAACTTCTGAACATTTCTACCACGCGTCTCTATTGCAATCGACAATCGAGTTACCTTTTCATATAACTTATGTGCTCTACTAGAAACATATTACAAGCAACGTTTCTTGTTTACAATACAATTCACTTTCAGGGATTAATAAGGCTGGGTGGCATGGTGGTCAACACTATCGTATTACAGCAAGAGGGGTTCCTGGTTCGAATCCCCGGGCAACTAGGAGCCCTTTTGTGTTGAGTTTGCTTGCTCTTCCCATGTCTGCTTGGTTTCCCTCCGAACATTCCCTAACAATGGATGCGTGTGTGGTTGTTTGTCTCTGTGTTACCCTCCGATGGACTGGTGTAGCCTGCCTCTTGTCTCACAAAAGTGGGAAAGTAATAAGTATAAAATAAAGCTAATATTAAATAACTAAGTCACTAAATACAACAAAATGAACTAAACTATAGTTAGCAGGTAGATGTTAACTGCAGGTATACACAATATACTCATTATAATACAAAATAGTATCTTGAGTAAAATCTGTCAATGTAATATACTGTATTTGCTAAATAGAAGAATGTTGGAAGAATGAGAAAGTAGCCACATTTTTAACTGAATTTAAATCTGGATGATTGATTCCAGTCTAGATCACAGAATCTTGACGATTTTGACATGAGACTTGGTGATTTCAAGGTGTCCCCCGTTCCCTCTCAAACGAGTGAGTAATCAACAAAATATTCCATAGAGGCTTGATTGGTCTGATAGTTTTTAAACTGTTGTATATTACTTGTGAAACATATTCTGCAAAAATGTATTCAGAAAGGAGAAAAAAAAACATGTGCTTTTCTTTTCTACAGAAAAACAAATTAATCCTAAAAAAGAACTGGGGGCATCATTAAAGCACAATTTTTTTGTAAAATGCCCTTATGCAGATTGCCTTCCTGAATACACGTACAGATGACAACAAACTCAGAGCCCCAAAAGTCTTGCACCAGTGTCGCAGATCATTAATGAGCCCCATGCCGTTCCCTGGCCTCGCCAGTGGCTCAGCATGGCTCACCTCCTGCTGAGATGCAAAACATAGACTCAGCTGTCCGATAGAGGACCCTCACATTATTTCCTGCGAATTGTGAGGAAGATGAACACAGAATGAAGAGAGGGCAAAAAACGAATAATGATGCTAATTTCCTTACACAGTTTGTCACGAGCTTTGTGTGATTTAGGACACGAGGAGGTCAGACAGAAGAACAATCACAGAGGATCCAATACTGAGTATTCATACAAAGGAAAATACCACAAAAAAATATCGCGTGTACGGAATGAGAGAATTATGTAGTTTGTAGAATAAACAGAATAAACCTGAAACGCCACATCATGCTGCTTTGTTAGAACAACCCGCTGCAGCTACACTGGTAGAAACTAAAACCGACAGCATGTCCGGTACACTTACTAAGATGGACTCAACCAAAAGCACTTCCATTTATCTTTTCTTTACAGTAATGCAGCATTTTTTGGCTCCATTTTTCCCGCACTATATTGATTCCTACTTAATGGATACACATAGTACTCGGTACATCTTCTGATCCAATATTCATTCACAATAGCACTGCAGGTCATAGCACGCTATTCTCTGGTTTCTCAACTGAGACATTAGCAGGGTTCACAGAGTTAGATGGATGGTGGAGGCAGCAAGGAGATTTGTCTGAGTAAAAAGCACTAACAAGTGCTGGAAAAAAAGTCAGACAACTCTGAAAGCTGACTCATGATTTTGTTAATGTGACAGTAGTATAGAATAGTGGTGAGTGTCCCTGCCTGTCACATGGGTGACTGGGGTTCGATTCCCCAATAGGGAGATGCACATGTATATAATATACTTTTTAAGTTGCTTTGGATAAAAGTTTTTGCAAAATGCAGAAATGTATTTATCTATCTATTTAAAATGAAAATATAGAAAGGTTCATGCCAACATAGAGGGTCAAATTGGGGATCTGCAGAGCAGATGTCTCTAATCTATTATGGCTGCCAATGGAAGAGCTAAAACCTTTTTTTGAGTTTTTCAGTTATAGGAATACAACAACAAAAAAAATCTGACCATTTCATATAGGCACTACAAAGGGAAATAAGAACAGAAAATGGTCAAAGGTTTTAGTTTGTTTTTCCAATTAGTTTGTTTTACCAAGGGGAAAATTTCTAGTATTCGAGAACACAAGTCACCAGCTGAAAACAGGAAACTAAAAGCAGACCTCAGGTTAAAAAAAAACAACAAAAGTCTACTTTACTATAGCTCTTATTCTACTATGGTAACAAGCTAGTTTGCTTCTCTCCAACACCAACCATCACATTTCCGTATCACTAAACAAATACCATCTGGCGTGTCACATCATTCCATTACATAATTATAGTATAGGAGACCTTTTTTTTTTATTTATCATGTTCTTTCAAGCAGCAACCCACCAGATTATCAAACATAGTTCTGTCTTCACAAGGTAGAATCCATGAATGCAAAGGTTAAGCGTAACCCTCTTTACATGGTTCTGACAGGTGTTTACAATCGCACCTCCGATTTCTGTTTTAACGCCCCATAACCACCGTATATCTACAAACGCATTTCCACTTACTGGGTTTGTTCTATCTCGCAAATCTTTATGTGTGATGCTGGCCCGTAGGCAGCAGTACCTGTCTGGTCCGCTCCCGCAGGTCTTTATCTTCGTAATGTGGGTGGTTGGTGAGAACTCTGCCTGTGCACAGCTTGATGCCAGCCAGGAGCTGCATGCTTCCAGCAAACACCGCCTGCTTGGGGGTCTTTGTGCTGTGGACAAACAGACAAAAGAGCATGTGAGAAGAACACATCATTCACCTCTATAAATATTCCTATTATATAATGCAGAGCTGGGTTTTTGATGGACTACCGTTTGTTAATAATCTTTTGGAGCGTAAAAAACAAGAGCTAAAAGAACAAAGGAAATGATAAGGGGGGAGATGAAAAAAGTTTGAAGGCTATTCACAGATGCATCACCAGAAAACTTCGATTGAATTTCACTCCAGTTTCTTTTCTAGTTTTGTTATCCAGCCCATGTGTCTTTCCTTTGTAATTTGCTACTATAATCAGGATATACCAATGTTGTTTAAAAGAAAGAGAACAGCTATCTAAATTGAGAGCACCGAGTCAATTTTTCTACAGACAAATCAAATAACTCAACAGAAACTGTGAACACAAATGGGGATACATATACAAGGACAAACATTTTTCTCTATCACACAACGGGGTATACTTTGACACATGGTTTGGGGAGCTGGAAGTGGAACCACTAACTTTCTCATGAGCAGAGAACTGCTCTCCTACCTCCTATGATGCACAAAGAAAGTCTCCTCACCCTAATTCCTTTCTTTTTTGTCCCAGTATATATACACAGGTATATGAGTAGAGTAAGAGTCTTCTTTTTTTCCCTTTACCATGAAGGTATCCTCGACCTGGTGTTTTGCTTAGTTTTGTGTATTTCACGACTCTACATAATAAAATTCTCTACCAGTTGGATGCAGGCCTGTACGGCCTCAGGAAATAGATCTAAACTGAGATGATAATCAATGCGATCTATAAGTTTCCTCACCTAGCTACTTCAAAGCAGTTGCAATGTTTAAAATTAGATTTGAACTTGTTTTTTTTTTTCACTATAGAATTTCTAGAAAATAATTCAGTTCAAAATTGTTAATGCAAATCATCAACTTGTACACATACGTAATGTGTAGTGATGTTCCAACATGGTGTCTGTTAACATCAGCCCTGAACACAATGTGCTGATGCATGCTTTGAAAATGTCCTCATCTAAGTTTTTTTTTTGGTTACTTAAAATGCTCTTATGAACACAGATTGTATCAAATGAACACTTCTGTTCCACCTACAAAGAGTTAAGATTCCACCTCACCTGCTCATGCATCACCAGAGCTAAGTGCTCCTGAGTGGTAATCATGATGATGACTAATGGTGAGATTCAAAGAGTGATTAGGAGTGTTCTTATAGGCCACATATGCAAGACCCGACATTTTCTGCTCAAGTTTTGTTTCTGATTGAAAGCTATGCAGTTCAATCAAGGATGTTGCACTTTTCATTTTAAGTTTCACTAAACTACTTTGGGATGTATAAGGCACGTACACAAGTGATGATCAGAGACGCTGCATCTAACTTATTCATGGTGGAAGCAAAAATGCTTCTAATTTGGATTATTTAAGAAACGACGGCAAACAGCATGTCTATAAGATGGAGAGGAAGCCAGAAAACAGCGGGAAAAACATTGATTTTCACTGAAAGATTGATAGACAAATTATTAGTGGCGCATGTTTCCTTGGAACGAATAGATCAATTTGTTTTAATCACACAGACAGATGGACAAGGATTCACAAAACAGGAGAAGCAGAATAACTGAAACCCCATTAGCGCTGGACTAGACTCAACTGGAGATACATTGTGAGTTAGTAACTTAACCTTTTTTCTTTTTAGGACGTACAAATGAGAGTGGCCCTGCCATAAAAATGTCAGAATGGGTTACATGAACAAGTACTTAAAATAAGCACACTTTATGGCTTTTTAACAGTCTATCCTTTCTGAGTGAGGGCAAAAAGGCCAGAATCATTTTCAGAGGCCGAGCTTAACCCTCTTAACAGTTCTCACTAGACATTAAATCCTATTGGAACAGCTGTTGCTGTTACTGTAGCAGTCAAATGATTTACATATTTTACTGAAAAAATTCGGGCAGACACACTAATTGTAGATTATCTGTTCACTGAATTCAAATCATTTTCTAGACAAGATCATGCTGCCGAATGTACTCAGTGTTGTTGGGTTATAGATCAAATTTTACTCTTAATTATAGATCAAAGGAATCCAGAAAAAAAGAGAATTCACCAATAAGACAATAAATTTAGAAAACTGGAGATAAAGAACACTACATTTGAAACCAAAACATCTTAAACGTCTCATGAATATTTTCTCCAATCATGAGAACAAAAAACACTTTTTTAACTGCGTGCTGCTAAGGTATATTTGGGTTAATTACCACTAAAGATGCAAACTAAAAGGTGAAGTGGTATGCTGAATACTGAAGTGCTACTACAGGGTCAGGGTGAGCTTTGTTAATTGCAGAACCCTTCAGTCTAGACATGATTTGATGCTGAGGAAAGCTTATCTTTGCTTAAAATAACCATCGGGCTCATGTCACCTTCACGCTGTGCTCTCTCTCTTAGTAAGGATGACACTTAGTGAGTGATCTTCTCCTGGCTGACAAAAGTGAGGAATTATTTTGAGAGCCGACCTATACCTAGTTCACTTTTGGTCATAGACTTTTTTTGTTTTATGTAGCTATACATGCTATTTATTGTGATTAGCCCCTATGTAAATAGAATTTTATTGAATGGAAATGCATTTGACAAGTTGAATATCAACTGATACCAGTGTTTTGTTGACATATATGAGCATCAATATAAGAATGAAATATGGTTGATGGTCTTACAATGAAGCAAAATCATAGAAGTTGATGAAATAAAAGGAACTTGAACTCTAAGGTGCATTTCAGAGTGACAAAGTGTCGAAAATGTTATTTGTAGCCTGGTTCTGTTATATTGCAAATGTTGTGCCTTTCTACTTAAGATTATATGATACAAATGAAAATAAAACAAACCTGTCCTTTGATTTAACTTTACATTAAAATAATTCTTAATTATATTGTTCAAATTAACCTAACCTAGCCTAACCCTAGACCCAACCAACATGATGCACATTAGGCTGATTCTGCTCATGGTTGAAGTTTTCTCCAAAGATAAACAACTAGTTTTCCTGTTAAAGATGACTTGATGTATAAACAAGCAAGTGTTTCACTTGGATATGCTGACTTGTACATGGGAGACTGTTCCTGCTCTGATTGGCTCTCCATGCTGAGTGGCCAGATGAGCCTCCTGAATCTGCAGCAAAACTGCTGTCAAAGCTCTCATTAATAATTTCCACTGCAGCCTTCATAATTCTCAAAAGCACACTGTATATCTTGACCCAGAGGGGGTGGGAGGGATTGGGTATGGATGAGGTGGAGGTGCACGAACAGGAAAACAGGCCAAGGGATGTTTCCGAATAAATTGTAATACACACGACTACAGCGCTGAAAGATTTAAAGGAGAATAGTATTATCAGAGGGCTTCTGTGTTTGGTGGATTGCGTACGACGAGTGCTGTTCATGGAAGGATATGAAAAGAGGAGTCGACTGCTTGGCTGCTGTATGTGTGACTCACATGGAGTCATGAAATTCGCATCAAAATCAAAGTCTCACTCCAATTGTAACTTCCAAACTCTTAACATTCAAAACGAAACACATCAAAGCCTCTGGCTGGGAAACACGCTGTGAGGTTTGTTCGCTTCTCTGACAGCAGCCTGCAGTGACCTGCAGCATGCGGGGTGGTGACAGTGCCTGGCCGTGTCTGCGCTAGACTCAGCGGTGGATAACAAACATGTGCCGGGGCTTAAGCCACTCATGTCTATGCCGCACCTGTTAATAAATCCAAAGCCTTGAGTAAATCTTGCCTAACGCCGAGTTCCTACCAAGGGAGCGGAAAAAGCAAATTATGACTTAATCTTTTAGTGGTGTTGTTTTAATACAAAGACAACTGTGGAAATTTGAGAGAAAGGAGTTGAACTGCGTTCCAGGGGAAACAGAGAGGCAGAGTGTTTGAGTCAGACAGGATTGGCACGTTAAAATCTGCACATTAACAACTATAAATCAAAGCCGGAGGCAATTAAACAACGAGCCATTTCTATTGATTTATTGGCTGTCCATTTAGAACTGAGTATCAGCCTCCAGCTGAGCCACTGCTGTTATCAAAGAGAAACTTGTGAGTTATGGCTATGTGAATTACAGATAAACTCTTCCCAGCTGCTGTCATGTTATCCTACAACTTAGTTCATCTAATCAGTGAAGACACAGCTTATGAAAGATTGCCAAGAGAATTATGATAATCCCCTCATCAACCTGTCTTGACTCACATTTCAGTACTGGTAAGAACCAAGGGCATAAATGATTAGCTTATTTGAAGACCATTTTACCTCTGATCTTATATTTTAATCTCAAAGTCCATTCCTATCTAACATCTTCATCCTCTCCAAAATCTACGACTGTAACCTGATTTCAGATATTGTGAAGATGAGACTTAGAAAATCTCCCTATTAAAGACATTTCAGCCTTGTTGAATCAATCTTTTTTTTTTTTTACTTCTCATTTCAATAAAGATCCAAATTACATCCCCTGTGGCTACAATTACCACAAAGAGTCCCTAACAGCTTAACATAAACACACCAGCTGGTCATAAAATATAATGTCTACTATTTGCATGAATCTGTCCTTGTTCTGCCCCTTATCGTTAAACAGTCTGGGGATACGCCTTCAACTTTCCGTATAATACTGAACGGCCTCAGTTTCAGTCACCTGGAGAATAACCTGTGATATGAGCCCCCCTTCCTCATTTGAACACTTTCATCTGGAATGTAATTAGCACAGCAGCAAGAAGCTTAGAGCTCAACCCTGCTCTCAGCTCCAACCAAGGTAACGTTTAGGCAGTCCCCCCTAATCCTCAGAGCCTGATGGGATTAGCTGTGAAGGGAAGGGAACCCATGTCACAAAGGCACACGGATGCATTCGCAATCCGGACCACTCTTCCACTGCCTCAATATCCATTTCCTTAAGTTGCCATTCCGTGATCAGTCTTATTGGATTAGATTAAAGTTAATTCTTTTTAAAATTGCAAACGGTCCACCTGGTGTCATAGCACTGATTGGAATGAAAATTAGTAGCATTAAAGATCACTTAATCAGAGTGTGAGTATTCTTATCTATGGGAAGCACCTAAGGGATTTTTTGATATATGTTTTGGTGATCTATCAAAAAGCGATTCCATGATCTATGATAATTTCAAAACAACCCAATCTTGCAAAAGATTTGGTTAAACTCCTTCATACTAATTATCTCTTTTCCAGAACTAATGTGGTCCAGCTCTGCAAATTCAGTTTTATAGGTCAAAAGACACATGCATAAAAGAAAAAAGCAGTTAGACACTAATTGCTTCCAAAAAAGGTTGTTTCAAATTTCTTCAAATGAGGCAGCAGCAGACAAAAATCAGAGCTCCTCCCTGATCCGATTGGCTCCAAGCTCCAAAGAAAAAGGGTACACAATGCTTAACTCTGCCATCAAAGATTCATGAACATTCTGGAGGTTCCAGAAAATGACAGATTCATACCACAGTAAGAAAAGAAAAACCCAAAACAACAATAACATTGCAGAACCATTCGCAGCTCGGTTTCGTCTCCCATCTGACTGATGCTCTCAATTGAAAGAGCGGCCCCAGAGACCCGAAGGTGGGTTACAGCTCTGCCAACAGCTGGGTTCTTTCCAGTACTCCCATGTCTTATTCATGGCGACCCATCGGCTCTCATCACTCATCAGTCAGACTCCCCCACACAATAAGCAGAACCAGACGCAAACATATACAGACTAATCAGAGGACATCAGGCAAAGTGAAGCTTGATCTACCGAACAGGCTAATCAAATTTGCATCAATATAATGCGCTCTAGATTCGAAAGTGGTGGGTGTACGTGCAAGCATGCGTGTCTCTACCTAATCCAGGTCATGAGCTCCACGGTGTCTGGATCGTAGAACTCCCTCAGTTCCGATAACTCTTCCATTAGTTTAGGCCAGAACTAAGGAGTAGAAAAATAGCAAAAAGGTTAAGGAAAACTTTGTGCTTGCTTTCATTGAACAAATTAGAGAATCATAATTACTGGTGCGTCTTAAATATCTCATTATGGAACAGAATATAAATGTAAATTTGACAGCCATTTACACTTCTCAAACTGAAAAATAAATAAAAGTGCAGCACTTGTTTCAGTTTTCTGGAAAAATCCACTGGCTGCATATCATTTTCCTCTCGGTCTTCATTTTAGGTCATTTACGTTATTTTATAGTATTTGTAATTTTTCTAAACAAACTGACCTCGGTTCAGTATTCAGTGTGCCAATACAACAATAAACATCAACCATCAGCAAGGTGGCATACCTTGTAATAAAGGCAACCAATTATCAGCAGAGGAACAGCATATCTGACAAGCCTCAACTGCAAAGAGAGAGAAAACAAACAATCGTAATCAAATTAGATCATATAAATCTTTGCAAGGTGGACCAAAAATAGTAGTCAAATAGACAAGTACGAAATGAGATAACACAAAGGGAGGATACAGAACGGCTCTGCTCCCAACTGTCATTTATCTGATCCGAGCTGCAGTCATGTTATGACCACACTGACACCTAGTGGCGGCACTAGCAACATCCTGGGAAGACAATGATTCAGCTTAATGTCGGACCAGGGAATCCTCCAAAGCTTTTAATTGTAAGCAGTTTCACATTCACACACCCAGCAGAGTTAACATAATTAGTCTCAACAGGAAGTCATAATTACACCTAAAACAAAGAACCTAAAAGGAAGTTAGCAACCTCCGGAAATGAGAGTAATGGGATTTTCATCACTTATAATGATAATAATACAAACACTTATTGATTTGTGCAAACTCAGTCCATTATGGTTTAAATACACAAAACGGACAGGCTGATATGAGGCTGGAGGTGGAGGCATTAGCCTGTACCGTGGTCTTAGTGTTGCAGCGTAAAGCATTCAGGAGAAGAGTCCACAACCCAGTTCCACATACACCATAAGCTGCAACCGCACACATATGGCCAGTCCATATATACTTCATTCTGGGAAAGAGAAAAGAGGCAGAAGGAGGCCGTATTATTGGGTGTTAGTGTCTTTCTCTCAGTCTTAGGAAAAGTGGTTTCAATTGGACTAAATTTAAAATAGTTTGTTCAAGGGCAGTATACTTCAAGTGTTGATCCAAAGCATGTGCATTTACATGCTCTCTGCAACAGACTTGAAAACTAATTACAAAGAAATTCAAACTGTAAAAATTGAACAAAGAAATAAAGTTGGAGAGGCAGAAATGACCTGAAAAGGAGTTGGCAGGTGGAGACAAGGCGCCATGACAAAAGGAGAGCCTAAGAGAAATGTGGCCTCAGAGAAATAAATCTCAATACTTTTTTACTTTTTAATGCAAGGGGCTGTCTGACAGAAACAAATGGCTTTCAGCACTTTTTGGCCTACTCACTATTAATCAGCATTTTAAAGAAAGTGCTGACATCAGATGTGTCAGATTTCACCCCACCTGACTCATACAATGTTAAAAGCTTCAGTTCTAATTTATTTTTCTTCATTAGTGGGAGTTCTGTAGGTGACTTAAATTACCCACCTTGACAGGAATATAATGTATGAATTGTGCATCATAGCACATTCCATTATGGCTATTCAAAATCCTGCCCACCACAGGTTCTAAATTTGCAACACTCCCATACAAAAAGAAAAAAAACATCCATTTAACTCAGAACAATTCTGGGTGGCTGAGATAGATTTTGTAAAGAATGAGGTTGATCATTTAAACATCTGGTGAAATGTATTATAGGCACTTATGTAATCTAAGGAAAAAAACAACAACTTTTAAATAAGCTTTTCTTGACTACCGATGTACTGGTGTAGAAATGTGAGTGATTCTAAAATTACATTCTAACCTCATAGTGCTGAAAGCCAGTATACCATATAGCAGTGTGTGCAACACATTGTAAGCCACATCTGGACGAAAAGGATCCACTTGTCCATTTGCAGCTCCTTTCTTCTCCTCAGCTGAACCCCGTTTAGATCTATTGATTGAAAAAAGACAGTGATTCAAAAAACAACATTGATACATAAAACATGAAATACAGACACTTGACAGGGGAAGCAGGATGTTAGGTGGGTGGATTCAAAATTATTCAGACTATTCTGATTTAATTAGCCATTCGCACACAAGTGGACATGTAATGATACACACAGTCACAACCATTTCTATCTGCAGTGGAAGGAAATGATGTTCCTCCCACGATTCGGCCTCCTGCACCAAATCAGACGGACACTATCTTCCATTTGAATATAAATAAATCAAATGTCTCTTCCAGCTACGTGAGATGGGATAAACTGGATTAAATTAATTCCCGAACTGGCAAATAGCCCTTTGTTCTATGACGTTAGTATTCCATCCGTTCAACAGAAGAGGGTGAGTTGAAATGCTAATGTGATTAGTTCAATGCTGGTCCTAACCTTGCACCACAGGCAAATGAGGCTTTGAGATGCAAAAGGTAGAGTATCCTGTTTTCCAGAGCATGAAGCAACAAAGACACAAGGATGATTATGACCAGATTAAGTTATAGCCATCTGATAACCATTTTGAGCTCGTCTCCTAAACTTAAAATCCCTTTTTCATCTGAAAGGTGTGATTTTATATGTATGTATTCTGCAATATCCTCAACTCCTCTGACTTTCAATCCATAGCGTCAGTCTACCAAAGCCCACAGCCAATTTGGAATTGTAATTACCCAACATGTATCTCTTTGAGTTGTGGGAAGAAGCCTCAGCACCTTAAGCCACCCCTCTACCCTCAAACAGCAAATTCTATCCAGGAACCATCTGTGAGGAGAAAGTTAACCAAGGCAACACATGCCTCTTTCTTCTTAACAACTAACTGAATTACTGAAACAATCTGGGGGATGAAAGGCTCAATTGCATAATATCTTGCATTGTCAACAATACAACGGCAGGCAACTGAAAATGATTGGAAAATGGTCGTCGGGGTAGATCTGCGTTGACCAGGCAGTCAGCAGTTGCTAAAGCCAATAAGCATCTTTCATGCTGGGGGGGTAAGTGGGCTGCACACCCAGACATTTGGAGTGCTCTTACGTCTGTGTGCTTTCAATTGAAGCAGTGATTTGGCTGCAGCTGGAGTAAATGGCTGTGGACAGTACGTTGTGGGAAATCTCCTGTTCTGAAGCTGAGAACCGTGCTCAGTTTGACGACATTTATCATTCTTACATTGATGAGTGTCGACAAAATAGGCTTAAAAAATATCAATGCCACATTTTACTCATTTTTTACCCTAATACCGTATTAAAGGGGTGTGGTATCATCAATCAAGTTGTTGCCATTCCCACATTTCCTAAAAACCAACATGATAGATGGAGTATATTCAGTGTCTCGTGATTCTATAACCATCATGTGAAGCCAAAGACTGCTTAGTAAAAAGAAGTCTCTGCATCAAAATCGAAATACTCAAGCTTGACTTTTGCCATTCGAACAAGGAAGAAGTCCTCTGAAGGAACACTACAGTGATTTTTTATGAGACAATAGTTTAATTGCCTAATGACAAAAAACAATCAAACAAATTATCTTAATATCTACACAGAAAGGTTGAAACTGGTGGCACATTAATAATAACACTTATTGATTTTGCATTTCATTATCAACGCTGATTCTTTTTCAATAGTTGGGACTGTTTAGAGTGGAAATGATTCTTTAATCTAGTCATTCTGTTGGGATATTGAATCTCGGCTAATAAACACATCAAATTGATTATTTTCAAGGAGGTATAAGACATGCTCTCTGTCTGCCACATTCCTTCATTCAACATTCACTCCAGCCATGACATACCGCAGGTTCTGAAGTGCTGCCAGAGCTAGCATGCCACTCAGCAGCAGAAGGGTGAGAATGTAGGGATATAACAACAGGGTACCAGCCAGGCGCTCCAGTGTGTCCAGGGGCAGCAGGCCAAAGGCTTCCTCACACAAATATAGACTTGCATCAAAATCCCTGCAAGAGGAGAGATGAAATTAAGAAGGTAGGAGAGGGAGGGAACAGACACACAGAGGAAAACAACAAAGTAAAGAGAGGAATGGATAGAAAAAGATAAAGGAGTGAGTAAAGAGAATTGTTAAGGGCTCAAAAGACACGTCTAATTTTTTTTTTCAAACTTTTATTTCGCTTGAGGAAATATAGATTATAAGAAGCAGATTTATCCAATTTCTAGGACAAAAATGTTTGAAATTGTCAAATTTCAAAATGTCACACTATATTGTAGAGCACTAATTGTTATTTCAATTCAGTATCGTGAAGTATTTTTCACAAAGACAAAAATAATAACCTTTGGACCTTATTACATGCTGAAATTAAGTGAATGAAATCTCTTTTTTCTTATTTCATCTAATTAAATCTATTTAAAAGTTTAAAAAAAAGTATGGTTGTTGCTGCTGGCAGGAATGACCTCCAACACTGTTTTTTGCTGTAGCAGACCTGAAGATGCCTGTGTCAGAACACAAAATGAGGTTTTTCTATTGTTGCAGTGTATAGAGGATAAGCCATATTTTCCACCAAACAACAACTTATGCATTATTCTTTGCATGTTTCACTGAAGTCTGTTCTATAGTCCTCAACCATATTTATCTTTTCTCAAATTATTTGAAATGTTTGCTCCAAAGCAACAAAACTTGTCACATTTAAATTAAATGGCCTTACCAAACAATGGTACAGGGGTGTACTTATCAGAGTTTTGTCCATCACATCATACAACATAGGGACAAGTGGGTATTTGGGAAAGTATTGTAATCGTGATATGGGAAATCAAGGTGACTTGTCTGTTGCCACTGAGGCACTGAGGGGAAAGGGATGACAACTTTTAGGTACTGGCAAGAATGCCATCCACTATCCAAAATACGTTTTTTTTTTAACTCAGACTGAAGTTCAGACCTTGCAGTGTTGCAGATATATTAAAGTCTCATCTGGCTTTTCAGTTCACATCTTTTGGTGAAACCACTACACCTGCAGCCTTGTGTCAGTTCAGCTTCTCCAGCTGCTTCTGCACTTAAATCCGAGACGCATACAAGCTGGAAGTGGAGGCGGAGGAGGCCTCGGTTTGCGTCCTGAAGTGGGGAGAGATGTTGTCGAAGTTGTGTTACGATCTGGGGCTTAGATGCAGGGTGACATTACAGAGGTGCAACAGGGCCGCTACGGGTAAAAGTGTTGCAGTAAGAAAGAAGAGAGGATGAGAGCCGATCTGAACTGCACCTTTCTAAAAAAGACCTTGAGCTCTATGACTCTGCCCAAGCAACCGTCTGTCTGATCCCCCTTCACCTTTAAAGACTGTGATCTTTTTCATCCCTGAACACACATCTCCTGCACTGTTCTGCTGGAGTTTGCTCTCCAGCTTTGTCTGTATGTCTCCTTGCTGTCTTCTTTCTCATCCAACCTAGCACACACGAACCTCTCCTGCAACCCCTTCTCAATAAGCTGTACTTGTTCAGTTTTTTTTCTTAGTGCTGCCATAAACTAACTCTGATCATGATGCAAACACAGGCCTCCGGGGGGGCCTTCGCAGTTTCTCTGAGCACTGCAAGGTCTGACCTGGGTTTGAGCCTTCTGGAACATTGATTCCTTTGGAGAAAATTGCCACACTTCTGTTTTTTTTTTTTAGGTCAGGGTTACTTTTTAATTCTAACTGCACTTTGCACACACCAGCTTCTGTATTTTCCCCTTTACTTTTGTTTGATAAATAATGACTCAGTCTGATGTAATGAGTTATTCATCTAATTTTAGGTAATTGTATATAATAGATTTTTTAAAATGATCTTCTTATTTATAAATTCTTTACAAAGGAAAGAATAGGTAGTCTCTTTAATACGTGATCCTTGATATTTGAAATGTCACGTTACATTTTTCACTACCCCGGTTTCAGCCTTAAAAGGGATTGATTCAGTAATGGGCTTTCAGTTCAAACAGGATTTCTGCACTATAAAACTGAGGGGAAAACTAATCCACAATCAATTCTGGTGATAAGTGTTTTGCTATCAAAGTCTTGTTAGCGGCTTGTACAGAAGCAATAACAAGTCAAAGGCCAATAAGAAAGGAATCATGAAGGAAAAACACAATATAGAAAAATTGAATTTTATCCCTGAACCTCTGGACATGTCACTTTTTTTGGAAGATACCAACTATTTATTTCAATACAGTTCTAACTTGATAGAGCAACTTGTAAATAACACACATTTTGGGGGAATAAATACAAGCAAGTAGAAGTGGTCTTTTTGTAAATCAGTTCATTTACATGTATTGACTGACACAAACTTATATGTAGATGTATACAGTATCCATGAAAACCCCATATTGTAAGAAGTGTGCTGAGAAAACCTGGATTTTTTTGCATTTTGATCTCAGCAATCACAATGAGATCCCTTTAGAGAGACCACATTTCAATATGAAATAAAGTGGGAAAATATACACAAACAGAAAAGCACTGGATGTGTTAAAAATGGCATCCATTATTGTGTGATGTTATATTTTGAATAAAGCCTAAAAAAGGTTTTATAAAGTTTTAAACAATAAGAAGAAAAAAGAAAGATGGAACAATACAGTATTTGAGCCAAGAAGGCTGAGAGACTTTTCTTTTCTGCAATTCCTAACTTAGTAACTGAGCACTTTCTTTGCAGTCTTAATCAGACACTGAACAAAAAACAAGGCTTGCAAATAAATGCAGTATGTGCCTCTAAAATGTAATTAAGAAGAAGTGGAAATGGGTATTAAAATCCGCTTTGAGGCAGTGGAATATCCAAATGTCTAATTAGCAAGAACAGGGCTTAAAACTTCAGACAACTAAGCAACAATGCAGAAACAAACAATGCCACGCTTTACATGAGGAGAGCTAAAAACACATTAACAGTTTTGACAAAACTGAACTGATAGTGTGAATTTAAATATAAATAAGCTGTTTTTTTCTTTTTTTGTTGTTGCTTTTGATAAACAATCATGCAGATAAATACCTGAATTGAAACTTGAGATAACGCAGATATAGTGCAAACCTCGAGGGACAAAACAAAGCAGCACGAGGAGAAAGAATATAAGTCAAAGCGAGTGGGAGAAAAAGGAACAGGAGGAGAGGCAGACAGAGAGCAGAGTAAACCTTGCATTTTCTACACTCTCCTGAATAATTGAAGGGCCAGTTGTGAGGCATTGCACCGGGAGCTGTGTTATCTGCCACCCCGGAGCAGCTTTCCTGTGGCTGAGTTGTTAACACACAAACACAACCTGATCGATGGGAGGTCTAGTGGCGTTACCCCGCAATCTATTATTCACACGCACTAACACCGCGGGTGTTGTGACACAAGTGCTTTTTGAATAATGCAGTCACTCTGGGTCAAGTTAAGAGCCTGCCACGGATATGCACGGCACACGGTATATGTAAATGCTTCGTGTATGTGTGCGTCAAGACCTGGTTTTTGTAAGATAGATGTCAGACTGATCAATACCAGAACCGTTTTCCATTCACATCTGCGTGTTTACGTGTTCATACCTCGTCGGCCCCAGGGCAAACTTTGATTTGATGAATTTAAAAATGTGTTCGTCTGAGCTGAGCTGAAGTGCTTTCTGTAAACAAACACACACACACACACATGGATAAGGTCATCTTGTCAGTACTAAAGTTCAGCCTCAGATGTAAAAACAACTAAATAACCAAAGCTGTCATAATACAGTGAGGTTGTATCATGAAAGCGAGAGGGGAGGCGAGCTGCAGTAGGAGAAGTAGTGGGAAGAAACAGGAGGAAAATAGGACATTTAGAAGGAAATAAACCGAAAAAAGAGGAGAGGAGAGGAAAAGCAGAGGAGAGAATAGGCTATAATAGTTGTAAAGAAGGATAGGAGGTAAGGCAGTAAGAGCAAAAATACCTTGGTCAAGTAGTTGATGATGAAGGTGAGTAGGAAAACCAGAGCACTGTGGAGAATAATTTTGCCCAGACGAACCAGCAGGCCCCCTGTCTTCATACCTGACTGCACCAGCACACAGTAATAATACATTTGTCATTATCTGAATGTACTTTATATTTTGGCATGTAAGGGTTATACACTGACATAATGCCATATTGTAATCATCTACACAGAATCTGGTAGACTTTGACTGCATAATCAATTTAATTTATTCCAAAACTTTGGTCTAAGATTAACAAGAATTAAATCATTAAAATAACCTTTATCATTTTCATCAACTATACTGAAAAAAAAAAACACAATCTTCTTATTAAAGTTCTTTTTTCCCCTTAGACTTAAAAAAAAAACTTGTCAAAACTATTAAATTAGTAATAATAAACGTAGTGAATAATCAATTAATTATGCAGAAATGATCCTAGCTGTGTTACGTTTTAATATTTGGCAATTACTTGTTAATCTCTTCTTTTAATTTAATTTAACATCCCTAAATATCAATAACAACCTGCTGTAAGGAAATGGAATTCAAACATCCGGCTGCTGAAATTAATTTATAGATGAATATATTCTATTAGACAGATTTTTTTTTTCATTACTTTTTTCATTACTATTATCATTATTATTTACTTCGATAAAGAGAGTGTAGGAAATGAAGATGTTCTTCTTTTCCTTGCAGCTTACACGGAATGAAAATCATTCATAAAGCTTTTGTTTTACCACATTCTATAGTGCTCTCAGATCCTTACCAATGAAGTCATTTACAAAGATTCTACCTTCGCATACAAAATTAGTATAACCAGTTTGATGCATTCATAAAAGCAATGACGAACTGAATTACATTGAAACATTTGCAAATTAACAATATCTACAACAAGCAGCACACTAACGTTAACTTCAAACTTACTTGGCAATGCTTGACGAAAAGTGCAGATACAATAAAGCTCAGCACCAGTGATCCCAATATCATGGAGTTACAGAACTGAAGAAGCCACACACTCAGCAAGCTGCTCACTTGAACAAGGTACAGAGTGGTAACCTAGAGAAACAGATAGCCCTTTGAGTCAGTTTGGGTGGGTAATGTGCAATGCAGTGGTGTAAGCCTTCGATGAAACACACCACTTAACACATAGGTTCTTTATACTCAACACCATCATTGCTGGACTTCAAACATCATGCTGACAGTCAATTCAGTCTTTTAAAAATGCTCTCTGATCTTGAGACCCTTCCACATTCAGAATAGTATTTCAGTAATGTTTGTGCATGCTCGTCCCTTATTTAAGGCCGGAAGAAAACCATTTATTATAAAAAAACATTCACTATCAATCATAATCCCACATGATTAAAATGGGGGGGGTGGAGGAATAGGTTCGAAAAGGTGTTTTCTCTTCTTACTAAGAGGAAGAATACTTTGAATACTGGCTCGAAATACTATTTGAACAAAAGGAGTCATTTCAGGTTAAAATATTTTGGTGGCTAATGCTACTTTTAACTTGAAAGGGTGGACATACAACCGTTCAAGTTTCAGGGCAGATGAATAGTTAACCACCTGATTCTGAGTGTAAAATTGATGTATTGTTACTGTTTAATTCCATGGTGATGAAGAATGTTCTTGTATTACTGCTACTGATGAATTGGTCAGCTTTGAGACATGAGATCTACCAATTACACATGCAGAGGTTTCGCTTTGTGGCAAACGGTCACAGTAACTGAGCTTATTAGTGCTTAGTGCAAGAGCTGCCAAAATTGAAAACGATTAGGAATTTTCTCCATTGCATCTCAGTAGAAAATCTGATCATTTTTAGTTAACTAAACTTGTCCAAAACACTCATTAAAACAACTATATGATTCATAAATCTGTAAACTGAAGACAAAGAAAACGTTTGGTTTATTCACGGTGTTATTCACAGCGGTATTCACAGTGGTATATTCAAATCTAATGACAACAACACTTATGCAGGTTTTAAATTACAATCAGTTCTGTGAACAGTTAAAATAGTCTGCAAATGATTTTTTACTGAAAACAGTCTTTCGTTGAAATTTAATTTTGGGCAGGAAACAACTCAGACCCAACTTAATCTACAAGAGATAAATCAATTTATGTATGATATAACACCATAAGTACAGGTATGCAATACAATGAATTAGGGTTGTTGTTTTTTTAAAACCTTGAGATTATACTTGATAGTGAATATTTAGTGTGAAAATCTTTTTTTTACTTGAAAATGTAGTAATTCAGTCCAGCACCACAGCTCGTCTCCTTCCCATACATCAGCTCTGATATAGAAAATATCAGTATGTGTATATGTATAAACACACTGGCAAACTGTTCCTTTTAATTATCCTTAATTCATTTGAATCCATGAATGTCTAAAATCAGTCTTATAATCATCTTACATCCAAGAAAGACTGGAAAATACTTTTAAAAGACTGCACTAGACAAGTATTTGGAGGTGAATTAGAGCCATTCTGGAGTTCGGTGTCTTGCACTTGTAAAACATACCTGTGAGGTTGTCAAGAGGTCGACACAGTCCAGGGTGTAAATGATAAGAGCCTGAACAAGTAGAATGAACTGGTTGAACTGCCACGTCAAGCAGAAACAGAATGTCGTCACATACATCAACCACACCATCACCTTCTGAAGAGGAAAAACAGAAAAGCGCATACACCC
This sequence comes from Menidia beryllina, assembly GCA_013363375.1. Taxonomy (NCBI): domain Eukaryota; kingdom Metazoa; phylum Chordata; class Actinopteri; order Atheriniformes; family Atherinopsidae; genus Menidia; species Menidia beryllina. The sequence goes on from JABUIW010000020.1 coordinate 18,821,457, forward strand.
ACACAGGGTCAGATACTTGAAAAAGGATTCCAATAACAGACTCTGTGATTCAATTTCACCTGAGCTGCAAGTACTTTTAGAGATGGTAGATTATTGAGAGAATTAGCTGGGTTGTCTAAGTCAAGGCCAATCCTTGGGGTGAGGATGGTCAATAGCTTTGATCTAGTGTAGCTTTGCTTGTGTACTGTACCTGTTGTAAGGCAGTGAGCTGAGGTCTTAGGTAACACGTGATAGCAGTGATCTGCAGTGCAAAGAAGGGCAAAGACCAGTTCTCTCTAAGGGAGATGGTGAACTCCACTCGAGTGGTATCTATCCTGAAAGGAGGAAGAAAACGAGAAATTTTTGAAAAAGAGATCCAGACAGTGGAGATGAGTTTTGAATGGAATGGATGAAAGAAATAATCAACAATCAGTTGTGCCTTGATTATTTTTTCAAGGAATAAAATAAAATTGCATATGTCACCATGGTCCAAAACAACAAAATAAATTAGTTGGGTTAATTTCAGTGACAGTCATTAAGATAGATGGGATAGAGTAGGTACTATCTCATAGATCTCAAAAGTTCAGTGAGCCTTCAGTTTATTGTTCATTTGGATTTACAGAAAAAATGTTTTAAACACTGCTGCTTATTTTTCTTTTTAGAATAAGGCAGACTCTCCATTTAACAGTCAACTCAGGACATCAACAAATCTGACCTATGCATTGATCCAAACAGACAGCACAGGAATTTCCAGCAGGATTTCTCAACATATTTCAACTTTCAGCTTACTTTCGACAACATGCTTGACAGCAAAGCCTTACGAAATCTCACCCAAAAAAAAAAACTAACTCATATATTGAGATCAATGTGTAAACCACCTTTGACTCTCTGCAGAAAGAGGGAGATCAACATATGTAATAGCTCAATATTTATTATTAAAAACACTTACTCAAAGTAAGAGTACTGATTTTCAAAGAGGCCATCTGGCCAGTTTGATGTAGAAAAGGGGAGAACTATGACATCATCAAAGGCTGTATCCAAGTCAAAAAAGTTTTTTCATCGACCGAGTAACTTCATGAATAGAAGACGAAGCCGATATTTTCTCAGCTCTTGACAACAGTCACATCTCAAACCGTACATCTTATATCACATTTGTATGAGTTGTTCATTTCAGTGACAGAACTAGAGCACACAAAACACCATTATGGAATTCCATTCAAAAATCCAAAGAGAAGACAAAAAGCAATTTGAGTTTTTGAGACTATATGACAATTTCTTCTAAATTGCTATTTTTTCATCTTCTTCTTCGTCTGGACCCCAGTAGGCAACTTGGGGTTCAGAGCCTAACCCATGTACCCTTAAACATGTGGTCAGCAAGAACATGGAGTCAAGCCACTGACCCTCCAATCTTTAGGAAACTGCTCTTTCCTCCTGAACTCCAGCCACCCCTGAGCATATTTAAACAAAAATATTTGCACTATGTCATGGTGAAAATACCTCACAACATGCAAAGATGACAGTTGGATCAATGTTCTGATAAGTGAAAACAAATTCCGGGGAAGTGACAACAAAAATTCATATTTCCAGACTATACTTGATGCTATTATACACTATTTTTATATATAATGTGTCCATAAAGTACTGATCATTGCATCAGATTAACATTCACTATTGCAAAGTGTGGATTTCTTATTTTAGTTTGATATTTGAATAGTTTAATTTTATTTTACTGACAATGCCCCACCATTGTGGTTCTTTTTCTTGCTCCTGCTTTACATGGCATTTGCCTTGATGGTTTGAAAATAGTTGGCATCACCTTAGAGGAAGGAGGAGTTGAGTCTTTCTTTCTGGCATTTTTACCAACATTTCAGATAAACAAACGTACAATCATCCCCTCATGCTGTACATTGCATGTTTGTTTGTTATAGAAATTATAGGCAAAATGGTTTTGATTCTATCTTTGACTTCTCTATGTATACCACATATTTACAGAAATTCAGAACTCACTGGCTCTCAAAGAGTCTCTATATAGCACAAACTCAGAGCTGGCTTTATGAACAGTAAACCACAAATAAAACCCCTATGGTTGGTTAAAGGGGCTAAATGAGTGCTTGTATTAAATTCAAGATAACACCATCCATGTATTAAGTTCTAAGGCCTATCAGAAAGGAAAATAACTGTCTCCCTCGTCCTTACCTCATACAGGGAGACAGAGGGAAACATACAACCATTACTAACCTGTTGAGAATATACCAGACTCCAGTGAGCAAACCAGCAACCCAAGAATCAGACAGGAGCCACGCTGTGAGGTACAGGGCGATCACATAGACGGCTTGGAGAGAGAACACTGTATAAATGTAGAAATACACTGGCTCCAGATATGACTGGACCACACAAACACACACACACACACACACACACACACACACACACACACACACACATACACAAAAAAAGAATTCATTAGGCACTGTGAATGAAAACACATTGTTGACATAAGTAAAAGCAGTTGAATCAGGCACTCTGGAACACAATGACATTTTCAAAGTTTTGTCTGTTCACTTCCTGTCTTTCTTGTCTTTTAGTGAGGAAACTGAGGGAGTGTAATCACCGATATTAAGTCAATAGAGAATTCTCACAGTATGACACAAAAAAGAAAATAAAGCACTCTTCCAAAACACTCTTCAAACACTCAAACACTCTTCCAAAACAGCCATCATACACAATATCAAATGGATATTATGCCATTAAAAGAGTAAAAAAAAATTCTATGAATATATAAACTGACTCAGAGAACTAATTCCCTACACATCTGTTTTAATGCAATGGTCCAAAAGAGAGAAAGAAATGTAGATTTTTGGTGCAATCTTTTGTCAAATAAATGAGTCTTGTGTTACCTGTATAGGCAACAATCTGTAGAGGACACTCAGAAAAACCTCTTGGTAGATGTTCATTCGCTGTAGCAGATTAATCGTCCTCTTGGATTCTGTCAAGTTGTCATGGATCAACTCTGAGAGCCCTACAAAAACACATTGACACAAATACGCACACTGTAATAAAGATTGCAATATTTCCAGTAATTATGAATGGCTTTGTGACAACTTAAATGGTGCTTTCAAAGGGAGTAATAGTGTGAAAACACTGACTTCTTCTGTCTATGGTAAAGCGTCTTTAATTATTTATAACACAATAAATCTCCAAACCCATTAGCGTATTCAACTTTAGAAAAAAAGAAAGAAAAACTAAGCATAGTTGTGTTGTATCGTTAAGATATTGTTAACTTAAGAGGGGAGAAGCAGTCATTTCCCACCGGAAAAATTTCAACGAGTAGGAGATATTGCTTTAAAAAAACTCTTCAAATAACAGAGAAAGATTTGAAACTTATTAAAAATTTCTGTCTTCTGATGATTTATTGTAGGAGGTGAAGCTCGTAGTGACGGACCCACAGAGTTATTTCCCTTGCTTTGGTCTGTCAACATCTCTAAACTTGCTGTTTTGGTTTGATTACATACAACTTTTCTGATGTCTCCCCACTGTAATCAGAAATGTTTATGGTCATAGCAGGCAGATTTTTTTTTTCTTTTATGCAGACAAAAAAACAAAAACAAATTGACAAGCTGGCAGCTAAAGACATAGATATTTCCCCTGATGTTAGGGTGAAGTGAATAACAGCTGAAAGTTGTGATTCGTTTATGCTGGAGCAAACATGACTCCAGCTGAATATTAATGTTACGCCATAACTGCTGGATATGTCAGCGGGGCAACTGTTTCTGTGTCGTTTGAATTATCTGGAAAAAAAAAAGCTGGAAATACGTCAGGTATTGTGAGCAGAGTTTATTTCTTCTCTTGGAAGTAACGCAATATCTTACAATTGATTTAGTTTGACTGAAATAAAGCGTGACAAGGAAACCGGGAGAGAGGGCTGAGTTTCTGCTGCAGGTTCAGATCTGCCAGCCTGATTTGTGTCGTCTTCATGATCCATGGAAAACCATAAAACACACGCTTTGTCTGCTTTAATAAACATGTGTCCATTACTGCCCACACATGACCCATTTCATTTAAATATTTTAGTTTTGAAAGGCACGTTTTCCACTCACTTCATTCGAAGCGTCTATTTCCATTCAAGCTCAAACCTTTTTTTCATATTTTGAGGACACAATTGTTTTTGGGGTTTTTTTTTGCATATTAACAGATTTTAGCTTTATCTTTTTCTCGATAATGATTTTATCTAAAACTTCCAGGTTGTCCATAGTAAGAATAATGCAGCTGGACATTCAATCAGCCAACCAGTAAACAAATATTTTAATTCAAATTAAATTAACATTTACAAGCTATGTAAACAGGGCAGGACTTGGGGGTACATCTCATTCAAGTGGCATCAATACCAATTCTTCAGCAGAAAAAAAAAGACGTGTCAGTATTTCTGTAATACACCAGCAAAGACGGAATTCTCTCAAGTTTGTTTTATTGAGTTTTACTGACTCCCACTTGTTCTTATCTGTGTGGGGCATCATCAAACTGGTGAAGGTAGAATTTTGGAATTGATTTGTTGTGTTGCATCTCTATGACCCTCGAGGTGAGATAAGCTGCCTCTAGTTGGTCCACCAGCCTCTACCACTGTGCTCAGACTCACAAGTGTTGCTATAGTGCTTGGCCCATGTGACTCAATAACGAAAATGTACCGCAGAAAATCTTGTATACATTCAACATATTCATTTATTCATGTTGTTTTGGATGGGAATCTGCACTATTTGCCTTTCGTCACGAGACAGTAAAGTCATGTGACAGTAAAGTCACATGACTTTTTAATAACCCTTTAAGCACTGAGTGGGTGTCATTGCATACTCATAATGTCATTTATTTTTATTTTCAGTAGTACATTTATGGTAAACTGCTTGTACCATTTCATACTTTTGGTGTCTGATCAAACTTGCCCCAATCCTCTTTTTTTGGCTTCATACTATTTTTCTTATATACTACCATTTTTTAGGGGGATGCATCTCTCTTTTCTCTCTTTACGAATTAGTTTCTTTCATCTCGTTTTCTTGGTTCCCTATTTTTTTTACCATTTATTTCAATCTAATCAGACACTTAATTTTTCCATCTTTGTCTTCATACGCCTCGAGTGTCTCCTGTGGCACAAATACAAGTAAAAAGAGAGTGCAAGAGCAAGGGAGGCCCAAGTGTTCCTCAACTGATAGACCATAGCCCTGTTTAGTTGAAAATTAGGTCAGTTTTTCAACATATAATTTAACATAATAATAACAACAACAACAATAATAATAATAATAATAAGGATAAAAGTTTAGAGTAGTAATAGTAAATTAATTTCTTCCCTTAATAAACTAAACAATCTAGTTTATCTAGGTTATAAGAACAGAATAGAGGAATCTCACATGACAAAAATGTTACAATATGATCCCTATTTAAACCGGCGAGTACTACGGACTAACATGTCATTAGGTTAATCAGGTGTAATGCCAGGGAAGCTACAGGAGAATTGCATTTTGTCTTTTAGAGTTGAACAAAGTTCACTCAACGATATCACTGAGGAATGACGCCTGCAAAAAGCTGTTTTACAAAGTTGACCCATAAATAGCTTGATTTTTTTCCTCCCTCACTAAACCAATTATTAATTATGCTGTTCCATTTTTCTGAAAAACACTGACACACAATAACCATGCAGTCATAATAAGGGCAGCAAAATCTCCTGAAATGACCACCAGAATGAGGTTAAAAACATTTTAGCAACAGAACAAGAAATTAAACCTCACTGAGTTCCTGCATCTAGCTGACTGAGGCAAAGAGATCCAGAGCATTGTGGTCCTCTGAGAAAGACAGTTTTCTCAAGACATTGACTCCCCCCACACCCAAAAACAACTGGTTTCGACAGGCAATCTAATAGAAAAACTGGTGTTATTTCATAAATTTAACTGGAAGACACTGGGTGTTCAAGATCATTTGTTCTTAAAACCAGTGATGATGTCATCCTGCTGGCTATATAGGTATTGTCAAGAAAACAATATGGACTCCATTCTTAGTAGTCTTTCTTGGGAAGCCTGATATGATTCAGAAGGACAGCATCCATCTCACTTTGCATGGGACAGCACTCATGTCCCATGTTAAAAAAAAAGTAAAAACAAGCAGTCATAACAGTGCATAAAGTTGAGATCTGGGAATCTGGGAATCTGGGAACTGTTCCCAGATTGTCAGATGACCGTCTATCTTCTCTTGAAAGAAAGTCAATAAGACCCGTGTAGTAAATCCATGATTCTGGGGTTCCATGAGTGAGAGTTAGAAGGCCTAACCACGTTTTAGCTGCTCTTTGTTCTTTCCAACATAAGCATACCGGGGTGAGTTCTGCAGCATTGGAAAAGACGTTATGGAAAGCTTTGAAGCTGAGCTGTCAATGGGCCTTCATAACATAGATCCCAACTCACTGAATGAGAAAAAGGTAGAAGAAGTTGAGTAATAATTCTTTCTTAATTAGGGCAAAATAACATTTTTTTTTATTTCCTAAACAGTGAAAACATTTTTAATTACACAACTTTTAAGAAAAAAAATGTGTTGTTCAGGGATCAGGGAATACTAGAGCTGGATTGTAAGACATCAATTACCAACACTTATGGTTGATTTCTCTCAACCATAAGTGGGTAACCAGCATACCCAGCTAAGGTAGTAAGGACGACAGATGTAAATTAGCAACTATGCTAGAATCTGGCTCATTTACAATCTGTACTGAAGTGTAATATTGTTTATTAATGAGCACTGTCCTGATTAAATAAATAAATAAATAAATAAAAAATAACAATAAATCTAGAAACTGCTATATAGATACTGTAAGTTAACAATTTGGCTCAGTAAAAGCAGGGCTTTTCTCCCCCAAGATGAGCACTTCTCTCTGAGGCAATACTCCATGCAAGTGGCAGATTAGCAGAGCCTTAAAGTGAACATTACACTTGTAATTTGCTGTGTGCCAGGAATAAAAAAAGGAGGAATATATAACTTTCTGACTTCAAACTTTCATTCCTTAAAAAAAAAAAAAAAAAACTCAGTTAATAGCAACCAATTTAACGCCCTAAGGATCCTCAACCTAAACAAAAACCCAGATTTTGGGACTCTGGACTGACACATTTCCACTTCTCAATCTTTAAGAAAAATATATCTCAGAGAACTGAGCTCTTCCAAGGTATCTATTTTCTAACAAAATGTTGCCACCTAAAAGTAAAGCCAACTAATATATATTCAAATGACAACATAATTGACACTTCCTGTCTCCGGACACAAGATATTCTATCTCAACTTTAACAGCACACACTGTAATTCTTATTTCTACAGATGTTTGCTGACAACTATAACAAAATACTTCATACAGCAATTTCTATTTCTAGAAAAGGCAAAAGTCCATTGTTGGCCACCCATGTAATTTATCTGAGATGGACTGTACTTTTGTTGTCTAACCTACCACTCAAAGTGCCTTTACACGAAAAGCCACATACAACCATTGACACACACACTCTTATGCACCAGTGGATACACCGGTAAGCAACGTGGTGCACATTGTCTCTCTCAAGGATTCTTGGACATGTGGCCCTGGGGAGCGTGAAGTAAGAGCATCAACCTTCAAATTGGCAGGCGACCATTTGTCCTCCTGAGCTAAAGCGGCCATTTCGCTGCTTGCTGAGGTCACCGAATGCTTGAAATCTGCTCAGATTCACATATTTTTTTGCTTAAGCCTCAGAAGATTAGTCTTTTAGAATGAAGATGAAAAACCATAGCATGAAAAAAAACAGAAAATTCACGATACCCACAAGAAGCCAGTCCATACCTTGCTGTATTGATGGGGCTTGCAACATTTGCTTGTAGTAGGAGTAGTACAGTCCACATTCTGTCCGAAAGGAGATCTCCCGCTCCACTTCCTGAAAGCAAGACGGAGAATATGGTTGTACAAACCCCTGTGCAATATAGAAAATAGATATCTTGGCAAGACATGACAGAAAAAAAGGAGGGTTGAAGCAAAGCAGCTAATGCGCTAATAATCTTCAGCTGTAACAGTCGGACAGGTAACTCAGCTGTGGGAATGTCTTCCCAGGAGACATCCTGTTTGCCATGCACGATTACTGTTCTACTGTAGCGTAAGAAGAGAAAGCAAACAGTGAATCACCATCTGTAGAAGATTTAGTCAAACATTCATCCATCATACTCAGTTAGTAAAAAGCTTTGTGACAGTGCCCAACATAAAAAAGAGCATTCTTTGACAAGAGCATCTGATTTCTTTGATAAATCCGTTTTATGATCAAAGTAGAGCCCATCAAATTGTTTCTGCAGTGCAATTGTCCCTCCATTGATAAATATGGTCCATGTGTTCTCAAAAGTCTGGTGCTTGTTAAAATCCAAAGCATATTTCTGAGTATTACTATCACAGTTTCTGATATTTTTCCAGTAATAACTTGATGATTGATATCCAAGCTCACCAAAAAAAAAAAAAAAACTTGAAAAGCAAGTTGGGAACACATTCTCTGAGTTATTTCCACTAATGCAGCCGATACGATTCAATGGAATGACTAATGGAAAAGATGAAGCCATATGGGTTTTTAAACTGACACAGTTAAGCTGACAAAGCCACAAATCTAAAAAGAAGCAAAATATTTGTTTATTTTTTTGTATGAACTTTATCTTCAAGTGAGTACATAGGCTGCCTCCACAGTGGGGGGTGCACAGACAGTGCTTGACTGACTTATTAAATGACTTTCCTGCATCAATTACAGGAGGATGATGCTTATCTTTTCAAGATTAATGACCTCGGCAACCTAACAGCATATCTCCGCCTGTGTTCCCGGGCTCTTTGAAGATATCATTAGTCCTAGTTTTAGAGGGTTCTTTAGAAAATGTATTTTAATACTGGGACTAATAAACACATTAAAGGTCTGCTCATGGTTCTCTAAAAGAAAATCCCTGGCATTCATTCGTATTCAGTTTGAATTATTTAGATAAAACAACATTAAATTCACAGCATCTAATCGCATATGGGGTTTCCACTAGTACGCACTCAGCGCAGTTCAACTTAAATATACTCAGTTTTTTTGCATTTCCATTAAGGAGCTGACTCCTGACAGTAACAACGTGGCCCACACGGCCACGGTTACAAGCAAGCTGAGTTGGTCCGATGGCACAAAACAGGCCGCCGAATGGCCGTCAGTAACATGACAGTCATGAAAGGGACTCCTTCACAAGAACTCTGTATATTCTAGAAATGCGGCATTAACTCATTGGCTTCCAAAGACGTCTACAGACGTCAATTCAAATACAACCGTTGACTGCCAAAGACGTCTATAGACGTCTTTTATGTTTTTCAACGAGAGTGGCTTGGGGGACGATCTGCTAAAGCTCGTCCGTAAATATCGGCTTCTAGACAGAGTGTGTACTAACAAATTGACCCTCTAGGTGGCAGTGCCACTTTTGATGGAAGATTAGCATAGATTGTAGGCAAATAAGAAAAAGGCAACGGTTCGCTATGAGAGAACATGTTGCCGGTGAGACGCAAATCGAGGAAGAACGGAATAAGGTAGAAACAAAACATTTTTCCTGATGAAAGAAGAGAGTCTACTCTTTCTTTTGGTGTGTTCGGTGTTTACATAGTCATAGCACAAACTATTCTGTGGCTCTTGAAAAATCAGTCAAAATGCTAAAAAAAACTCTGGCAGTATGGGACTCTTTGTTCTGAAAATGGCTGGCAGTCAATGAGTTAATTGTCTGTTGAATCATTTCTGTGGTAACCAACGTAAATGCCCAATACCCAAACCAGTTCGACCACACTCAGCCTGTACCCACCAGGATGCCCTTCATGTTCTCTCATGCTTGTATAACAGGCAAACGACATCTTGAAAAGTTTGACCCAATTTTTCTGTTAGGACCTCACTTGTAATGGAAAACCACCTAAACCGATTTGGTGATTGGCGAGGGCTGAGTGGATACTAATGGAAAATCCCCATATACGATTGTACTTAATAACTCCATCCTAGCAACGCTGTTACAGTGGTTATGCTGTAATCATCACAAACGGTCCTGCAGTAAATAAACAAATGAGGTTTGATATCACCATGGCTGTCTTTGTCGTAATCACTATTGAGTTTAAGTGTTTATTTCAGTCAAGCATTGCCACAGAAATTCAAAGCATCCATGAAAAGAAGAAAAAAAAAGATAATTCTGCATAAACGAAAAGCTCCATTATCTATTGTCTGATGTGGATTTTTGTCCTTAATGCAGCATGGCTCTCACCCAACCCTGCCAGCTCTGATGCTGTGACAGTGACACGTGAGCAGAAACAGGTTGGCTTCCAAGTTTTGAAAAGGGACCAGGAACTCCTACTGCGAGCTGAGATTGGGCAGCTGAAGGATGTGACATGTTGTTGACTGAAGCCTTTGAACTCGGTGACTGTGTGTCAGAGCTCAACTGTTACGGGCTTGGTTTATTAAATGTTCAGACCGTGTCATTATCAATAATTGAAGTCATAACTCCTACCGTGAGCTGTGAGAACCACAGCAGATTCTCATGTATGGCGTTGACACACCAGGCCTGAGTCACAGCCAGCAGTCCCGCGAGTAACAGCCCCGCTGCCATGGAAACATGCTGTTGCCAAGGCCACCAGACTAGAATGTTTGAACAGGAAAAAGTACCGGATAGTCCAAGCTGAGAAGCTCCCCATCTAACCCTCTCTCGTAATCTATCACGCTTCTCCGGCCCCAACACTATGTTGCTGTTACATCTCCCTTCAGCAGATCCATCTTCTGAAAGCCAAGAATGATGCCGTAGCTGGCTCAGCTTAGCTCTCTTACGAAGCTCCATCCCTTGGGAGAACAGAGATTATTCAGAAATTCCTGAATCCTTTTGATGAGCTATATCCAAGTAGATAAACAGCATGCTCCTGGGTTAATCTATTAAAATGATCCAAATCCATGAATGAAATAAATGTTGGTGTGGTTGCTTTTCTGCACTTGAAGTCACTCCAAATGAATTAAAAGCTCTGTAATTGCCGCAAGGTCCTTGCCAAAGGAAAAATTCAAAAAGCTATCTCTGAGGAAAATAGCAGACGGCTTCCTTCCCAATCCTCTTTGCCTGTGGCAAAACAAGCCTTGGCTTCTCATCAACAATTATGAGAAGATGGCTAATCCCCAGTTTCTATTAAGGTCAATAAGCCAAGTCCAAGCAGACAAGATCACACATTGCTCGCTAGCCTGAAAGCTGGCGGACTTCTCAGTAAGCAACAGTCTACTTTTTCTCATGTCTCGCCGTTAGCATGTCCTCTTTATGAATCATTCCGGTGATGAGGTGCTTGAGGTATCCAGGGATAGTTAGTTATTTCCATCTGCTTCATTATATTCAAGGGCAAAATATGGACAGGCCACTGTCCTCCATGAATCTGATCAGAGTTCCTTCATCCACAAAGTAGAAACAAGAAAAAATAAAACAAAAGGACTTACTGAGCCACAGTAAGTCTCTGAACAGCACAGCCTGTGGATAACTGAAGCAGTCGGAGGGAGAGAGAGGGGAAAAAGAGTTGACTACCGGTGACCTCTTGTCTATAAAAACACACGTGCGTACAGGAAAAGAATAAGATCGGATGGGGGTGGGGAACACTGAGGGAACATGTTGAAACATCATTCGGAAAAACGCGTGGAACATTTGTCGGAGAGTCAGTGGCTCTCGAACTAGTGTAAAGCTTTGAGCGTACGCCTGAAATAAACCCAGCAAGGCTGTGGGGCAGATATGTACATGACCTAACACCTGATGAATTTAAGAGAACAGACCGAGCCAGCCGGCCATCTGTCTACAAAAGTGGTGGTGATAATAAGCTTTGTCGAACGTGACCTCAACGTGGAAGAGAGTGGGGAATGTGAGATTATTAAAAGCAGCCCCCTTTTCCGATAGACAACAGCTTCTACACAGGCTGAACATGCTGATGGCATTTGTTCAGTTCAGGCAGCAGCTGCAAAGTACCAACACCATGCAGGAAGGATTGCAAAATAAAAAAAACCTTTTTCCACCATGTTTCAGAGTCTTTTTCATCCTACTTAACAAGCAGACACTGTCCAGACTATGTGTGTGTGAGAAACATTAGGACATGGAGTTAAGTGAAAGCCTGTGGATCCCTAAAGACAGGAAATTAAATACATCCCATCTGGCTGAGAGAGCTATAGCAAGAATTTTAAGATCAAAACAGAGCCAGCAACCTTAGCAGTGTATTAGCTGTAAAATGCAAAAAGCATTTTACTGGATAATCTGAATGGTGTAATATTGACCAAGTTTGTTGGGAATGACAACTCTGCCTCTCCATCACATTGAGCTGGCAACTTTAAACTCGAGCATCAAAATCGGATATATTTGATACTACTCGTGTTATGTTTGGATTTAGTTAGTCTCAAAACTTCTGGAAAACACAGGTGGAAAAGGAGACATGGTGGAACAGTTGTCAGTACTGTGGCAGCTGATGTTTTTCCATGATGACCCCGAAGACATGTTGGTTATCAAAATTGAGTATGAAATTGAAATTAAATTGAGTGTGAAAATTGAGTTTAATTAATATTGAGTCTGGTTCATTTTTTGTCACACAAGTTTTTTGTTTTTACTTGGAACTGTTTAACCCTCAACAGGATAAAGCTGATGAATAGACAGATGGACCGATGAAAATATCAGGTATGGGCTTACAACGTCATGACAGTCTCTTTTGCATTACCTATTATATTGTCCAAAAATGCATCCCAACTCACACAACACATTGAGTGTGATAAACTAGTGCTGGACAATTGTGTGACCCAAAAATCCCTCCACTGCAACATATCTGAATATAGGTCATGAGCCAGTTATATAACAACTTTCTTTTCATTCAGTTATCTAATATAAATAAGAGAGAAGAGAGAATACATTAACATGGATGTACGTGGATCAGCATTTTTTTATAAAAGAACGAGGAAGAACAGCTTTCAAAGATCGATTATGTTAAAAGTATTAGTTTCAGCAAAGAGTTTGAACGCACCTGAGATCCAAAAACATTTGTTTAAATAATTCTACTGCCTTTGGCTGTGAAGGTATGAACAGAAGGAAACAGTGTACATTCACAGGCACATGAATAAATTGTGAAATGACCCTCCTAAACAAGTCTGCCATCAATTCATTACATACAGTACAGACCAAAAGTTTGGACACACCTTCTCATTCAAAGAGTTTTCTTTATTTTCATGACTATGAAAATTGTAGATTCACACTGAAGGCATCAAAACTATGAATTAACACATGTGAAATTATGTACTTGACAAAAAAGTGTGAAACAACTGAAAATATGTCTTATATTCTAGGTTCTTCAAAGTATTATTTTTTTCATCTGTCATTTACTTATTTCATTGCATATTCCATAATTAGATGATGTCTTTAATCAGTTATCTATGTACAGTATCTAATGAATGAATGGCATATTTACGTGTATGCATTTCATTATATATTTATTCATTTCATCATACATTTAGTCGTTTAATTTTTGTCACCCTCATCCATAGACTGCATTCTGTACAAACACAAAAATAATAAAAGCAGTACATGACCACAAACTGTGTCCATATAAATAGCACCAACCAAAACGTCTGCCTTGAGTCAAATTGACAAAAGCTAACAAATTATCCTGTAAAGCAGGTGTATCAAGATATATTTCATACATATGAAAAACAGATGAAGCACTTGGCTGGAAATGGAAGTTACCGTCTGATAAATCTATTTTTATGCCTGATTCTGCACTCTCTCTCTTTTTGGTTGTACACAAAAAAAATCCATTCGGTAATTAGGATAATATTTCCAAATGGGAATCAATACATACTGATCTTCTCTACCACAGTAGTCAGCTTTGATTAATCGAAATCAGTTTCAATTCAGATTTTTGTTTTTTCCCCCAAAGAAATGGGAAAAAAACGGTTCCCCTTAAATTCTGAAACTCCAGCTTTCCACCAGAAAAACTGACATCTGAGTAGTACTGAGTCTTCAGCCGCTTTAATATCAATTTGCATATGTATTGGATTAGCAAGCTTTTAAGTAAATTAATTACTTCATCCAAATTAAAAACAACAACTTCATGAATTTAGAAGTAATGTCCCATTTAAAATGGCTGCATAGGGAAACATGAAGCTGGAAGAAGGCAAAAGATATGGATTATTTTCTAATTCTACCCATTTGTTTCAGTTAAACATATTTTATCAACTGCCAATATCCAACAAGGTTTCTTAAACCGTATTACACAGAACTTTGCAGTTCAACCGATAGCTAGCATTAGCATAGCAGACATGTCTACTACTCAAATGTACTGTTTTCTGTTGGAAACATTGGTTTATGCACTACATTTAGACTGAATTCAAGATAAATTCATAATTCCTAATCTATCTCTTTTACTTTCAATATTACACTCAACTACTGTTAGCGCTCTGTTCACACTTTATTTTTCTTTTTATTGCTGAATCTATCAAACTAGTGTTTTTTGTTTTTTTTCTATTGCTAGAAAAACCTAGATTGTCACTGTTTTGTGGAATAGACTTTACTGTATAACTTTGGCTACTTCCTTGAAAGAGTACAGGATATTCATCTTTAGTTAGCTGCTGACACTTGACACTAAAACAACTACTAATAGGGCTTTTTTATTTTATTTTTTATTTTTTTTACAAAAGCCAAGTCCAAAATAGAATGAGATGTAATGCATACTTAATATATCTAATATTGTTAACTTTTTTTAATCTATCAACACACTCTCAACTGTTAATATAGATTTAACTGAACACAAAAAAAATGTGTTTGAATAATAATGGTTTTAGCAACTTTAGTCTAAAAAAGTGTTTTATTAGCACACCACACACATTGCAGTAGTACGTTTTGTATGTTCATACAGAAAAATAGATGATATTTGATGTCTGTGTTTTTTTTATTTTCTTGCTTTTTACTTCTTCTGTTTAAAATATTTCAAAATTATTATGCCCAAAAAGTTTTTTGAAAGGAGGGTTGAGCTAGCTGTAAGGTTGTTGTTTCTTTTGGCATCAATGTAACATCCAGCCCTATTATACAATGATAGTTACATTGCCAACCTTAAACATCACTTTCATGCATACATTTATCCTACACTGAGTAATTATTTTACAAGTAATTTACATCTGATGGTTTAGTTGGCTTAGCCTGCTATAACACAATAAAGGACTAATATTTCGGTTCCATTGAAAAAAGCAGAACCTAATTTATATTATGTCCTTATTTTTACACCAACGTCAATAAAAGATTGCTTGGTTTTAACTGATAAACACTGCAACGTCTTCCTGCTGTAATGACCTGATGTGTGAGGTCTGCATGTGGTTGATTCAATAGGCCTAAAATTCAGCCATGTGCACTGCATGGAAAAATTCTCATCCGATTTCACGATGAAGTGTTTATGACATGTTTGCAAGGGATTTTAGCAAGAAAACGGAGAAGTAAATGTGTAAGATCAGAACTTTTCCACAGCTATGTTTTTTCAGATATTCTCTGGAATCTGTTAGCTAAAATGTTCAAACCAGGTTATACTTTCCATTTGTAACTAAATGAATCTTGCACATGGATGTCAAATCCCTGGATAATCTTATAAATGTGTTGGATATATCAATTCAACCCACTTCTGAAAAAGACCGTAAAAAATAAAAGCATCCACATGTTTTCAACCACAAATAGTTCCAATTACTTATAAAAAGTCAGTGGAAACATTTGGGCTGAAATGTTGGTGGCACAAAAGCAGTTGTTTTATTTAGATCATAACTAATCCAGCATTGGATGGTAACATTTTTCAACATAAATATTTGTTAATATCCTTCACTTGTAAAACTTTAAAAGCCATTTAAACAGCAGGGCATTGTACTGTGACCAAAATCGGAGACAGTTGGGATAAATTTTAGAAGCTGGAGGACCAGTACCACTTGCAAATATGTACCTAGTTTTGCTGTTTGTTTTTTCAAACCCGCATTTAACTTAACTAATTCAGCCATCACACTCCATTAGCTATCATGTGAAACACCAGGAGGGAGCAATAATTGCAGGGAGTGCATATTTGTTATTGTGAGAGAGAGAACAGAGCACTCCCAGGGGGATTCTACTATCTTAACAGACCTGGCGTTACCACGTTGTTTCATAGCATTTGCAGGTATAACGATACTACAATAAACTTTTAATATTAAACTGTTAAAACGACAGCAGCGTGAAGCAAGAACTGGATGGAATTCAGTGTATTTTCCAGCAAAGGTGGAAAAGTTAGAAACATCCAAATAGATCTGCACAAAAGGCTAAAATGACATCATCACCAGTATATTCCCAAACAAAAGGCTAAAAAAAAAGACTTAAGTGGGTTGATACAGAACTTAACTACAATCTCATTAATAGAACTATGTATCTTAAAATTAACATGGAGAGCAGCTCAAGCCTTTTTATTTTCCCCATCCTAACTGTTGTACCAATACAATCTTTGAGAATGAACAGATAATTCACTGAAGTAAAACTTTAAAATAAATGTTTTTGGGTATATTTTTCATTTATTTACTAGCATCTCATCGATCGGGAACAGAGAAAAATATGTTGCAAAAACATAAAGCATACTTCCAAATCTTTTTGGTAGGGAGAACTGAAAAAGTCGGTTATGATCTCAGACACAGACATGCAATCTGACATACAAAGACGTAGTCCAGACAACGGCTTGCAGCTGCTTTGACAACATTTTTATTCCAGCTGACACAGAGTCCTTTCACAGAGTTATAACAAACTAACATTCACCTCTCTTTAAAATAGTGAAGGACAGTTGAAAAGTCTCAACTGCTGAAACGCTCAAAACAGTGAGTTTATGTCTCAACAAAGCCTCGATCATACAAATAAAGGAAACTGAGTGTAAAAGTGCTTTTCCCTTGAGATAATTTATAAAGGTCAGAGAAAGTGGGCTGCTTTCACTTGAAGGGACAGAGGAAGCAAGAATTTCTTGCTAGACATGCTGTGCGTCGATTTAGTTTTTCTTCTTACACTGATTGAACTGGATTCTGTCTCTTCTAAACATATATATACAGTATATATATATATATATATATATATATATATGTCAATGGAAATATCCCTACAAATTAGGAAATCAAATTAAACTGTCCGTGAAATAAACTTGCTTAAGTAATATTTCACAATTTACACACCCTTTTTGTGACAATGCAATGTCCAACACCCTGTCAATATCACGTTGGCAGGTAATTAGAAATCACAGCCTAAAAGCCTGAGAGAATCTGCGATTTGACCAAATGGCCACACATCAGAATACCACAAAATGAAGAGACTTTGGATAGGGATGCATTCATTTACAACCCATCTGTCCTGGGTGAAACATGACCCAATTGCCCAGCTCCTTTATTGGTGGTTCAGCGTTGAGGGACAGGAAATGTGAGGGAGCAGAACAGGGTGGGGGAGTGAACTGTTACCAGGTGATGCCAAGAACAACGGAAAAAAAAAAGCCTGAACTGAAGGGCTGTAACAGCTAGTGCTTTTACCTTGATGTTGGAGAACCACAGGTCATTCTCGTGTAGCGTCGCCACATAGATGCAGCATAGCAGGCCAAGCCCAACGGAAACAGACCAACCAATTGACGTCCAAATGATGGCTCCCCACGACCAATCACCTGCAAAGACATTCATGTGGAACTTAAGACATTTTAAAAAACTGCACAGCATGGTCTAACTTAGAGGGCTTTCACACAAAAAAACTCACAGTCACAGAGGGGAAAATGCGTGGGTACAAACAACCTGATCGATGTCCGTTTCAGCGCTTTGGTTTCAGGTTCACAGCTTTGTGTACACTGGCTAAAGGTCAGGTTATGCTGGAGCAGAATTACTCTCTTTAGCAAGTTTCTGTCCAACAACAGCAGAAATAAAACTGCTCCAAGCAACCAGACCGTTGAGACATTTCATTTCAATGTGGAGATCATTTCCCAGACAAACTCCTCTGGAAAGCACTAGTTGCTATGAGAGACTCATTTGAAACAAGACTATAATATTGTTACTTCTTTGTTTTAAAACTATGCAAAAGAGGCTTTTGTTTTATCACCCTGTAAGGCACATAAAAGATGACCTGTCTGTT
Source organism: Menidia beryllina (assembly GCA_013363375.1). Taxonomy (NCBI): domain Eukaryota; kingdom Metazoa; phylum Chordata; class Actinopteri; order Atheriniformes; family Atherinopsidae; genus Menidia; species Menidia beryllina. The sequence goes on from JABUIW010000020.1 coordinate 18,839,589, forward strand.
ATATTAACAGACCATTCTCATTCAGCAAATCCAGTCTGGATGGGTGTAGGGGGAATAGGGCTTCACTATTATACCATGGAACAAGCATTTATAGAGAACATGGGCACATATTAGACTAAATGTCAGACTTTATTGTATGCTTATCCTAAAAGGACAGTTTGTTTATCAGTTCGTATAAAAGATAAGCTTTTATAACACTAGGTTTCCTTTAACTGGGTATTAAAAATAAAGAGATGCTGATTTTCAAGTGTTGAAAACATGAACGTAGGAAAGAAACTGTAAGCTCAAAGCAAATAAGCAAACAATTTCAGATCAATCTGTGCATGCTTCCTAGGTTCAAGTCAGATAGAGAGCTCTGGTCAGGCCGGTTCCCCGGCCCCCTGGTCAGAAGGTCGCTGAATGCGGCCACTGTGATGATGGGCCTTGAAATTGTGACATCCACTGGGTGGCAGAGCGGCACTCACCCTGCAAGATCTTCCCTGGATGGTGGTGGGTGCAACAGTTGGACTGCGGGGACTGAACTTCAGCGGCCGGGGGTGCCTCCTTCCCCTTGCTGCCCTTCCTCTGACGCAGGGTTGTCATGTTGTGAGGGGCTGCTACCTAATGCGCCTGCGTATTAAAGCAGATATAGGTTGATTTATGCACAGCGTGTAACATAAAAACAACCAAAACAAACAAATATAAGTCACTTCCGTCAAAGCCAAAGTAAGCCTAGATGGACACCGCGGTATGTTTGCGTCCCCTCGTTATCTGTAGCCTTTTTATTCAGTCCAACGCTGATAAATGGGATGGACAGGCCTGCTTTGCAAGCGGGGGTTTCCCGGTCGCGTTGCAGGCTAGATTATGAAACATAAAAAAAACGCCTATCGACACCAGATTACCCGGATAAAACCGCATTAATTCCTCCGTATTTAAAGCGGATGATGGGGCTCGCTGAACGTGACAGCGGGTCCCTTGCTAAACCACCAGTGGGGATACTGGTGGTGATGCGATTAGGGAGGGACGGTACCCGTCGAAGTAGGATAAGGTATGTTTAAAATTTCGACTTGGGCAGCACGCGCGCACGAACACAGCCTTGTATGAATGAATGTGCAGTTTACATGTACACGCGCTCCCGTCATGGACGCCAGACTTTCCGTCTCACGGCAACAAAGACGTAAACGATTTGAGTCAACGGTACATTTTTTTTAAAACCTCACCCTCCTCTAGGCTACAGCAGCGGCTGGTGACACGGTCCGACAGCTCTCCTCTATCTCCCCTTTTCTCCCTCTTTCTCTACGTCTCCCTATTTTACTCGTTTTTTCGTCTTGTTTTGTTTGTTTGTCATTCTCTCATCTTCTCTCCCCACTTGCCCAAAACCAGTCGGTCAGCCTCTGCCGCACTGAGTTTAACTAAGGGACAGGACCGGAAGTAAAGGGGTCCTCCTTCAAATTAAAAGGTTGCTACGACAAAAAGTCAGTATAGCACAAAATCTAAACGCTGGTGTTAAGTAAGTATGGACACTGCCAACACGTCTGTTTGCTCACTGAAGTTGTTGACCTGTTTGTTGAGGCTTTAGTGAAAAGGTTAAAATGATAAGCAGGGTAAAAGCTATTTTGGCTTCTCAATATTAAACGGTATGAGATTTGTTTTTTATTTTCAAAATTATTGCTACACTTCTCAGCAAATATATATATATGTAGATAAAATAAGCCATTTGCTTTCAAACCATGACCACAAAATGAGTTAAATTCTATTTAGTTCATTTTAAGTGCTATGTTTCCCATTCATAGAAATCAACTTAGACAAAAAGGACTCCCCAGTCTTCCTGCAAATGAGGAGAGAAATCAAGTTCTCCATTCTGTATTACAATGATCTGAGCCATGCAGTCAAAGCAAAACCTGACTGGTTTAGGAGCAACCTTTAAATGTTTGTTGTTGTTTTTTTGCAAATCCTAACCGAAACCTGAGTCAGACTGAGTAAAGTGATATTAATTAAAGAATATTATAAAACGCTGGAATTCATCAAGCTCCAATGGAGTTGCATCTATTTTGTAATGTGAAATGAGCATAAATCCCAATTACTAGAATTGCAAAATGTGAGGCACACCTTAAGGGACTTTCCCCTCAATTTCATAAAATATGTTATTTTCATCCATTTTAATTGTTTTTTTTAATTTCCTCTTTGCGTCTTCTTAACATTGATTTTGTGTATTTAAAGTGAAAGACATGTTTTGCTAATTAAGTGACCAAGTGCCATAAACTGAGAATAAATTCTAGGTTGTGAATGCAATGAAAATGGGAAACAAATAAAGTAAAGACTGACTGTATTTCTTTAATTGGAACACATCAGGTCAAGCTGATCACATCCAGGTTCCCAAAGCGAGCCATCATCACTGCTTATTATGTAAGTTACCCTTACCATGACTCTTCGCTCTCAATTAATTTCTTTAGAAATGGTAAAAGTAAAGACTATTTGTGCTTGAAAATAGAAAGACACAGAAAGTATCATTGTTTATGATTTAGCATTGTGTGCTGTGTTCTGTCCACATTTTCTTTGTCTTGGAGGTTGTGTTGAATTTCTTCACAGGGTAATCAGAGGAGATAATGGGGTCTAATGGCAGAGACTTTGCATGGCTTAAACAGACTGAGCAGCTGATCTGTGCTGAAAGTTCAATATTGTGGAAAATGTCCATATTTACTTTAGAACAGGAAGCTCAATGACAGTGACCTGTTTCACATTTTATAAAGTTCAGTGCACCGCTCTCTTAACTAACAGGACACAAAGTGCAGCTCCTTTCGGTTTACTAAAATTCTTTGTACAGCCTTAGTTAGAAAATATTTTTTTGCCACAAGGTGAATGTTTTCCTTGAGGCATATTCAGATCTTTTTTTTTTGCTATTTATTGCCATTAAATGTCTATAACGTCTTTGCAAGAATAATAACTTTGATATGAGACTGATGTTCCACAACAGTGACCCTTCCATTTATTTAATCCTTTCATCCATAGCGGTCACTACAGTGGACAGTTATTTAAAGGCCATTTTGTGGTGTAAATGCAAATAAGACACTGAAGTGGTTACTGGTGCATCATGCAATACAAATTCAAAAATCTCTACAGTACTATACTGTTAAAGAGGAGCTTTCATTAAAATGAATCAAACTATTGAATGGGTGGGAGTGAAAAAAGGGATGAGATAGTAATGAATATTGGAATAGGATGATGCATTCTATGTTGCATTAATGTTTATGCATTCTGGTGACATTCTGGTAACAAATGTCAAAATATGTTCACATTGTAAAATACAAAGTGCGAATCCTCGAATAAACACATTTTTGACCAACTAAAACGTTCTGTTTTATTTACGTATGACAAGGTGAAATTACTATAGCTTTTATTAACAAATAATGCTGTTCTTATTTGTATTTTTAGAAAATGAGAAAAAGTTAGCAGATAACTGAAATCAAATGTGAGTAGGTAACCATTTTCATTTATGTTTAATTATTATTTCTTGATGACTTGTGAATGGGGCAGCTGTTGCTCAGGGGTCAATGGGCAGGTCTTTGCTTTGATCCCAGGCTATAAGTTGTGATGTCTGATTGGGGAAGATAAATGCAAATGTTACATCAGGAAGGGCCTTCGGTGTAAAAACTCCGAACAAAATCTACAGACAAACAACTTACAAATTCACAAAATCTCACTTCAAATTCCTCAAGCTTCTGCCATACATCCGCTCTGCTGATATTTCCTTTTACTGGTTTCCACACTGTCGAGGTTCCCTGCAGCTTTCTGACTGGAGCAGCTTCCCAACATCGGAATATGCACTGATCCTTTTCAGCCTAATTCCCCTCCTCCGTGCGCCCGACTTTCATTTACAAACAACCTCTGAAGCACACTCCCGCTGGTTCACCTTGAAAATGAGATTATTTGAAGAACTGATATCAGACTTATTATCCTGGACATTATCACATCATTATTGGACTTTCCTCTCACTGCTCCCTTTCTAACCTTGATATCAGTGGAGAGAGAGCTTAGGAGGATCAAGGAACTGTAACTAATGTGAGTAAAAAAAACCCAGAGCAACCCAGGGTGAAACAAACAAATTACATTTCCACCAACTTCAAAATATCTTGATGGCTTGACAAAAAGAACTGTTTTCATCCGTTCAGTTTAAAAGTAATACCGTTTTGGTGAATTTACAGCCATGAAGTTTCCGTTTTTCTTTGTGCTATTATCAAGTCTAGCTCAAATCCACCCTCATTCATGGTAGATGTTGTACATTCAAATATATATGAATGACTTTGATATTGAAAGCTTTAATGCATTATACAATTTGAACACTGTTTCCAGAAGTCAGCCAACCCATGTGCTGTTTTACCCTATGTATAACTAACATTGTATACAGTGACAGCATCTGTTATAGTAAGAAATAGGTCAGTCAAAATGGCTTAGATTCAGTGTCTACCTCTCTTCCTTTCATATGAATCCTAGAGTGACGTATCTGTCCTCGTCCATTAACTGTTAAATCTATTTGTCATCAACCAGAACTGTTTTCTTTGTCCATTCTTAACACGTTCATGGACAGGGAATAATCGTTTAAAATCAAACATCAAACATCCATGGGAACACAGCCACTACATAAAGAGATAAATCCAATCAATCAACAACATCCATAACTATTCTGTTTTTGAGCACCCTCAAGACAGCAAACAGGTCAACTGGAGTAATACAGAGGGGAGGAGAATGTGTTTGTGCATTGGCAAACATGAAAAACCTGAAGATTTTCAAAGAGATTTCAGAATTTATATTGGCCGGGCTCTTACAGGAGAGATGGACTATCGAGCAAGAGAGACTACTTGGTGTTGACCAGCCTCTTTGAGGCCGGTCTTGTAGATTTCGGACAGCTTTCTTTGAAGAAACTAATGCAACTAAGTCCAAATGTGCCCCTTTATTCCCCCCTCTCCTTAAAAGTCTTCTCATCTCAAGCTTAGGAGTCGGACAGCAGGAAGATGGTCTATTAAAGATAACCGACTTCCCTCTCCCGCTGTGCCCAATTGGACTTTTTGGCTGGTACGGGACTGAAAATCTTGATCCCCTTTCGGTCACCGCAACACAGAACATGGTTCATAGAAAAAGGGAATCAGGGAATTAACCATTGAGATAGAAAGCAGACTAGTGCTGAGAGTCGCTTTTACTGAATCTGGAGTATCTGGCATTACTCAGCCAGCTTCACCATTTTTTGAACTAATTTAGTTCTTTTTTCAACCCCTTGATCTCCATTTTCATGGTGAGCCCTTAAAGGTTAAGGTATAAAACTTGATCCTATAATGTAATGAATGGACTCGGATGATTTCCTCCTCCTTGGTGGTCGGGGTCTCATGTAAAAAGTAAAAAGGATTACGGGCAGAGACTTTCTTTTTTTTTAAAAGGAAATGTATGTGTGTGTGTCTGAAGTAATGGCAGGCGCGAGCTAGAAGGAGAGATTATTTCTTTTCTTTGAATTTAGTACGTCTAAACCTCAACTGAATTCCAATTGCTTTTTTTAAAAGGAGGGCTTATGAAAGCTCAGCTTTAACTGCATTTGAATCCCCCCCTGATCTGTCCACCAGATTTAATTAACCGCTAACCTTGCAGAACAATTCAACAAAAAGGGTCTGATAAGAATTTGGGCCCCTGTCAAAAACAAAAATAGGCTTTCGTATGAAGACATACTAGTAAAAAACAACTAGTTTTACACTCAAATAAAATTTTGTTTTTCAATAACAAGAGAGGCATAGATCAAAAGTATGTTAATCACAAAACACCAGTCAGTGATGTCATTATGATCCTAATAAATGCCTGTATCTCCTCCAAAACAGCTCTCACCCACCATGTCGAGGACTCCACGAGACGTTTGAAGACGGGCAGCAATATGTGGTACCAAGCCAGAAAAACCATGTATGCTAAATCCTATAAGATGTGAGGTTAGGCCCTTGTATGGACTTGTGCATTACTGGTCATATCCAGTTAGGTGAAACTCATGGACCTGGCTATCCATTTGATCATGGAAAAAAAAAAAATAGCTAAAATGATTTATGAACCTTTTGCTTAATTCATCAATTGTTCTAACTCAGGTTACTAGATCCTGAGCAGAGCAGAGCAGACAGATTTAAACAAAATCTGAAGCCCTTGAGATTGAATTGTTCTGTTTACTGTTTCTTTTTTTTTCTATTGACATCAAGCCTTGAAGAGACTTGCCTGATAAATCCCATCCAACGCAAGTTTGTCACAACTTGTTTTTCACGTCATCTGTTCCTGGTGTGATAACTGGGGAAACTTTGGCAGCCTTTTTAGGGTATTTTTTTTCAAATTAAGCAAAGATAATGTTGCTGTCCATGTTTTGCACATTATACTACCACTGATGTCGTACCTTTTTATGGCTTGAAATGATAGATGAAGCCATACCATATGTTTCTGCCAAAAATAAACTAGGTTGTTTATGTGTTTGACAGATGTGGAACATACAGCACATGTAAAACAGAAATAAAAATGTTCATATTCAGTCTCTGCAATCTTTCTTGAACACCCATCTGTTATGGCTGTGAAAGGAAAGGGGTAGGTTGTGTAAAAGGAACCTGATATCTATAGTATTTTTTGGACGCTAAATACTTAGAGCTGGAAGAGGCCTATGTAGTTTTACAGTCAGCTCACAAAAAAACAACCCAAAACGTATTTCTTAATAATTTTATTACCAAAAAATACAACGGCATAGTGATGTAATACTGCCTTTGATGTTGGAAAAATAAATAAACACAAAGCAAGTGTCAAATTACATTGTGAGAGAAATCCATGTTGACTCTACATTTCAAAATTTGATAAGATAATAAAAATACACAAATCATAGAGAACATGTTATATCTCCTACACCTCCTTAGCTTTAAATGCATTCAGCTCATTTTGATGAGTTTAGCGTTAAACCCAGATTTCCCTTAAATAGGTTAGCGGTACATAAGAAGGGCATAAAAATCTAATTGAAAAGGAGAGCTTTTTTTCGTTTTTCCGTTTTTTAAACAAGATCATTACAAATATATAGCTTTTGATGAAAAGTCAGCGTTGCAATTCTATATGTACACATAAAAAAGTGAGAAAAATTTACTGACACATTAAAGGGCTGTTTCACAAACTTAGTGTGTTGCTTTAATCCCCCCAAAACTGCTAAACAGTGAACATTCTAGTTTCAAATAATAATTTGAACAATTGTCCTCTAGAATAAATATGGCACAAAACAAGAATATTGTGGCTGTGTACATTAAAGCTGACTGCATGAAAATGAACTGCAGAGAACAAAGGACATCCATATCAGTAGGAACTAATGACAAACATGCCTGTGTATCTGTGCCTCTAAAATATATGACAACAAATTACAAACTATTAAACAACTGCTAGTTGTTTAATAGATTTTTTCCAGGGTTAGTTTATACTGCTGTGTGGTATTCGTCTTGGGGAGTTGTCTGCGAAGAAAAATAAGGATAGACAGACAGACAAACCACAACTAAAAGCCAAAAAATACACCAATTACCCCTAATTGCGAATAATGATCGCTAGGGTTTAGATTGTCTGATGTCAACTACTTCTAAAACATTGCATGTTGGTATTCTTGAAAATTTTCAGACAGGAAATTGAGCCAATTGTACCGACAGAGAACATGTGAATATTGCCAGATAGATTTCTAGTTTGTTTTGGGACATGATCAGATCATTTATAACTAGTTTTGAGAGGGGAGATGATCAATGTTATTTGATTTCTTGCTGAATTTCGCAACTGGTCAAATTTAGTTTGAAATCGAAAGCAGAGGGTTTGACAGCCTGAGGCACAGTTGAACACAGATGTCACTGTATAACAGAAATTTGTCAGTTGTGGCAAAAAAACAAAGAAAACAAATAATACATAGACATTATTTCAGCTTTAAAGTATGAACATTGTTCAAATTCTGCTCCTATAAGGTAAAAGTCCTATTTGGAAATAACCTGTCAATAAAATGTTACTAGCTTACGCTAATGGCAATGAATGGCAAAGAAAGGATTTAATAGAAAAGATTTGATTCTACTGTATTTACTGTGATGCACACGTTGTTGCAATGGGTTTCTTTCAAATGTTGGAAAGTCCAGTGCTGGTGTAAGTAGGCGAGGCTGATCAAACACTTACATTCCTCTGAGGTGGTCAGGGAGGTAGTAACAGAGGTACGACTGACTTATTTGTGAAAGAACATGGCAGAACTCGCCGTTATAAACCGTTATTGACGCCGGTATCCTTCAAGTGATTCCATAACATGGGCTTGGTGTGTCTAAACAAGAAACAGCATTGAGCTGAGCTAAGAAAAAGTCTGTTAACCTGCTGCTGTTCCTCATTTATAATTCAGTCATCTTTTTGGATCTGATAAGGTGGAACGGACGGCAAAATAAAATGCCGTCTTCCTTCTACTTGGCAGGGAAACCTGGTTGAACCAGAGAAATGCTGGAGTTTGATGCAAGGGGAAGTTCCTCAGGCTTTTTGGGTCCGAAATCTGACTCGTGCAGTACTCTTGCTAGGGTGAAAACTAGTGTTACCCAGCAACCTCCTCCTCTCTCAGCTGTTGCCGTGTATGTGAAAGCTTTGTCAGAGCCAAACATTTTTTTTCTTCTTGGTTCTTAACTGGGATTGCACAGTTCACCTCCGGTAAATATTGAAAAAAAAAAAAAGAATTGTTCCCCTAATCTGGCAGATGGAGCTGGATGTTTATGATACAAATTAGGTACAATTCGGACAATGACTGAGAACAATGTGCACCTTCAGTAGTTAAACACCCAACGCAGGGATGGACCTGAAAAGTACTTATAGGGTGTAACTTTAGCCCCCTCAGGATGTATAAAGATGCTTCGTGCTCCATTTGCTGACTATATAAAGATGGGATATAGCGGGGCACTGAGGGGTTTACACCATGCTTCCTACTGGTTGATATCACTTTGTGAGGGTGTAACACGAGCATTCCCTGTTTAGCTGGACTTTTTTTCTCCATACTGCCAGGAGTGATTCGATTATTTTGCCATTTGGTGCCATTCATAATGTTATCTTCTCACTACGAGGCAACACAGCGCAACCAAGACAAAGCCTATGATGATGAAAGTTTCCATTTGTCATAATTTCCCTGTGCTGTGGTTTTCATATTAGGTCTGCGGTAATAACATTACTTTCCTGCTTCCACTCAATCACATGTCAAAGAGAGAACGAAGGAGGGCCACATCGGGGTCTCAAAAACTCCCTAACCAAATGTTATTATCACTTCCATGTCCTCTTATTTCTGTTATGCTGAGTAAAAGAAAAAAAAAAGTGCTTTTGAGAAACCAGAGATTCCTTTAAAACGTTGATATATTGGTTTAACACAAAAAGAACAGGATAAAAAACACACATTTTAAACTATCAACTCTTAAAAACAAGCTTAAAACCACAATCATAACTGAAATTTAAAATACCATGGCACCTTTCAATTACAATAATAGCACCAGCAATGCTAACATCCCTTTTTGTCATTCTTTTTGTCAACATGGTTTAACCCATTCATCTGTCACTGGTGTATAACAGTCACCAAAGGCCACCTTCTCCTTTGTTGTGGTCAACTATTATACCTCTTTCAAGAATACACTTCTCTTCAAAGAGGCTACTTCATAACCCTTTGATAAAATAACATTTCTAATGAAGACGCAATCTTAAAACCAACTTGCACGAGAAGTAATTAATATCAAATGATATTCAAGCTGTGATACGTGCTTTTTGCATGAGTTTCAACAACTACCTTCTTTAACCGTCTTAGAGCATCAGCCATGTTGGATTTAATGAATTAATTACAGTAGCAATGAAAAAAGAGCTGCCTTGTAGTAAATATTACATTGACTGAAACGGAAAAGTCCCTGGAGAGGGATTGTGTGGATTTGTGAGGTATGAAAAAAAGAAAAAAAAGAAAAGAAAATAAAAAATAAAAAAACTTGGGTCAAAGCTTTCGAGAGTGAAAACATAAAGGTGAACGTTAACGGTTTACATGGGTGCAAAATGTTTATAACCATTCCTTTTCACAAAGAAAATAATTTCATCAATGTCCTGAAGCTTGTTCAAAGTATCAGGATCGGATACTCAGAGAAAAAGACACTTGGTTACAACTCCACACTTTCTAGAGGTAAAGAGACTTTACATGAAATGTTTGTGTGTGCTCTCACTCTGCGGTTTGGAGGCTCGCTTGGGCTCCCGCTTGCTGCTGCTCCTTGTTGAGGATGATGCTGATGATGTCTCCCTCGTGCTCCTTCATGTGCTCCATGAGTCGCTCTTTGTTGGTGGACTCGAAGCCACAGATGCAGCAGCAGAACAGCAGCATGCAGACCTCCATGCTTGGACCTGGGAGCTGTCCGGGTCGAGGGTGGCTCTTAGGCTTTGCAGGATCATTCGCCTGCAGACTCAGTGACTCGCTGGGACTCCGTGGAGGGTCTGTTGGAGGTGTAAGGGGGCCCGCCGTGCTGTCGATAGACGGAGCAGCTTTTGTTGCTGAAACGGCCATTGTGGAGGAATCTGCTTGACCCTTTGTTTGGTCTTTTGAGCATTGGGTCACCATGGGGCACTCGGTCACTGACTCCAGAACTGAAGACAGCTTCTGAGGAGCTCTTAAGAGAAGACCGTAAACAATAGAGAGGCATGGTTTAGAGAAAGGCTATACGGTATACAAGCTTTTAAATGTCATGTGTGCACAGAAATTCCTAAATGCTCACATAAAGTCAAACAGCAGAAACAGAAGAAAACCGAAAAACTCTGGAGCGTACCAGGATTCCTGATCTGACTACTCATAAAAAAAGTGGCTGGTCTTCCAAGGCACACCTACTAACGATGTCTTTTATAAAAAAAAATTCTTAAAACATGTTAGGAATTTGTGATAATGGTTTACCAAAAGTACAATGAGTCGCTTTGGATAAAAGTGTCTGCTAAATGCATAAACATAACATAACAATGATGTCTCAAGTAAATGACTATAAAATGGGGTGTATTCTTTTTTAGGTAAAAAGCTCCATAATGCAGCATTAGCCTTCATTCAGACGTCCCACCTAGTTAGCTCTGAAGGATCCACAGCACCCCTCAGTTATTTGCAAATACAGAAAGAAAACCTGACATAAGCCCAAATGGCCTATAATGCTGCATTTGAGTTCAAGAGCTTACCGGCTGCTCTGGGAGATGGCCTCATTAATGGCTTTGTTTACTTGTTCGTAGTTATAGTTCTTGTCTCCGGCGTGCTTCCACATGTGGGATTTCAGGGATGGGGGATGACTGCAGACGTAACCGCACAGAGAGCACCTGGCAGAAAGGAGAGAAAACACATTGGGAGTGTAAGAGAGAGGATGAGGGAAGGAGAGAAAGCCGATCACGGCAAAGATGATTTAATATGCACACTGAAGTTCTACTAATCCTCCTCCTACTTTCCATCAAGAGGAATCGTCCTGACTTAAAACGGCATGGGACACAGAGCTTTAGAGGCTGAGACAAAAAACTGTTGAGGGGAATTACAGAAAAATGCCGGAGTCGTTTATCAAAATTTGAAGAATTATATGCGACACAGTAATGCATCATTACAACCTAAATGAGAATTAGTGTAAAGAACAACTGGCATAAATTCTAGCGATACCAAGCAAACCTGTTCATAATGGCATTGGAGCTCCTCCCAATTAAAGCCTGTCCATTGGTTTAGCTGGTCAGTGATAATCTTCTATTCCTTTCATATCTTTTTGGGGCAAATCAGTCATTCAAATTCTTCTCTAGGGTTTTTTTTTTTTGTTGTGTGACACAAAAAATGCTTGTAGCAGCGGGTTGTGTAGGGAACGGCGATGGTGATGGCACCCTCTGGAATTTGTGTGCTGCTATCTCTTGCACATTTGCTTTTTTTGGGATGGTCTGGCACAGAAGCAAAGGCCACTGAAGAATAACAGAAGACAAAAACAAAGTGAAGCCCTGGCATAAAAAAGACAAAGGTGCCAGCTAGCTGAAGATATGCAAATGGTGTGTACGCTGACATTATCAAGTGATGAAACTATTCTCTATCAGCACACATTTGCATGTGACGTGCGGACAAACAGTGAACCTAATCTCTGACCGCAGAAGGATATTCGGTGTCAGATCTGGAACGCATTCCCTGAGGGTGTTATCGAAATATTAACACTCTACAAACAGAACACCTGAGAGCCCGTGCCTCGGGACACAGCGGTCATGAAAATGGGGTGTAATGAAAAGCTCATTTTATTGATCAAATTTGATGCTAAGAATTTTTCCAATTAATAGAACGTGCCCAAAAATGTCTCTTTGCCATGCTTATTATTTGATATCACCAACCAGGACTAATGACGCAAACTTTATAGATTGTTTTATGCACAAAAATGTGTTATTTCTCTGCAACTCCGAGATAAATAAATGCATTAGTTTGGATGAAGTGCCAGACTGTAAATTTCCTCAATGGATAGATGATGATATACCATTGATTTACATAATTGCTATACAGATTGGCTCTGAAATAATTGGAGAGAAGCAATATTGGTGTTGTGGGAAGAAGAAAAAAGAGTAAATTAACACAGAGTCAAAGTGGAGACTCTCATTTCTGATTTTAGTATACCAACGTGGATGTTTAAAGGAGAACCGATAAGAAAAACTCGCTCTTCAGGAGATCATAAAATGATGTACCCTGATAAATGAAGGTATTTGTATGTGTGGAATGTGTGAACGTGACTGAAGAATGTTTCCTTAATTTTGTATGACTTCTCAGCTCTTGGCTGAAGCTTTGAGAACTTAATTTGCAATTCTTTACTTTTGTTTTGCTTTCAGCAAGTCATTTGCTGCTTAATAACGCACAGTACTATTTTTTTTATTTTGATTTCGAGTCTTAGCAAGAACTATATCCCTGTAGTTCAGAATTGATCCAATTGCCTCTAGGGTTTTTCTTCACTACTCATGGACTACTTAGGGATACTGCAATTTTCCAAGAGCAATTCCTGCTGCGGGCGTGTTCTATTTTTTTTTTTTTTCCTGACTGCACTGAATTGCTGATCTGGTCCTGCTCGTGCCATCTTTAGTATCTGATTAGTTTTGCTTTTTACCCGTCTAAGCGAGGCCTGCTTCACTTGAATCGAGAGCTCTGATTGCTTGTTGGGGGTTCCAAATGCAAATGGAACACTTGGAATCAACTCTGGTCCTTTTAATTGCCTTGCTGATGAAGAAATAATGAAGGAATAGCTCACACCTGTTCATGAAAGAGCTGCAGAATCAACAGTCCAATTACAGCTACTGAAAAAGAGGCTTTTACATGCTAAAGAGCTGTAATTCCACCAATTTGGAAGTGAAGGCCCTTAAGCTAAATTTGAAATAAAGCAGTTTATGTTAATGTAATTCAATGTTTTGGTAAACAGGTAAGATTGCAATTATTGGTTCTTGTGATTTGCAGGACCCACATAGGCCTATGGACGTCTCACCAGCATGTACATCATTTATTTATTAATACTGTGAGCAAATAGCTTAATTCTGCATTTTATAAATAGATGTATGCTAACACTGAGCCACATAATAACACTAACATATCTATTCAAGCTCATTTTTGGTTATTTTACATTGTGAATGTTACACAGCAAAGCCTCTTGGAATGTGTGGCATATTACGAATGGTAATCTGATTCAGAGAAAGCTGAAACCTTTCATCTCACACAATGCATTTAGGAATTTATAATTATCATAAATGGAATAATTGTCCTGTTGGTATCCACACAGTTAGGCAGTTAAATCTGTAACTAGGTCTACGTAGGTCTTATGAGATGATAAGATATGACAAAAAAAAAAAGAGCAGCGAGAGAAGGGAGGTTATTTTGATCATAAGAAATTTGACTATTTATTGCCTTTATCTTCTCTTTAACCTTGCTGTAAATGGAGACTCCTTTACTAAATGAACAAAGCATATTCATATCATTACCATGTGGATAATGTTGATTAAAAATCTTTGTTTCCTTCCATTTAAATACAAATCATTCCAGGTACGGCATAATAAATTCTGGTTAAAAGTCAGGTCAAAGCAACTTTGACATCTTTGGATTTAAAAAAGTGGGAGGAAAAAAGAAAAAGACAGCAGAAAATGTTGATATTGAAACTAAAGGTGAAGCTTTACACCATGTAGTCTAGTTTGCCAGGTATGTTTATTTGAGTATCTGTGTCGCCAATTATTCATAAAGAACATTCTTCGATTTGTGCTGAAATCTAAAGATTTTTAAGGAATATCACCTGAAACATATGTATGATAATATGCTTGCTTTGTTTCTTTTATAATAATTAGTGTTTATAAAACTACTGTCTGAAGACTTACGCTTTAAAAGCCATGTCTACTTTGACATTGTGTGTAGACACGTAGAGAAGCCCATAAGGACAATACAGACATCTAATTCTAAAACTCTGCGAGTCAGCAAAAGTCCTAAAAGTACAGAACTATTGGCCAAACAGGTCAATCAGTCGATCTCTAATCTAATCTCTTGCAGTCACTTGAGAGCAACTTAATAGTGGGTGTGGAATGCTTCAATATATCTGCCGTTTCAGTTTTGAAACTATCTGTCGATCTGAAATCCCCTCGAGTGTTGCAGTTTTATATAACTGGAGTGCAAGTTTAAAACACAAAGAAAAGGCCTTTGTGCACCTTGTCTGTGCCATTTTCTTTTTTTTTTTTTTTTAAATGTACAGACTCACGCACGTACAAGCTTTGCAGGTACTGGAGACAAGTGCTAAGTGAAGTGGAAATCAGCAATCAGTGTCTGATGATATTTAACTTAAGAAGTATATTGACTTTTGCAATCCACCGACCAGTAACCTTGCAATCAGAGGCACATTTCTGAGGTAGAAACGTTGTTAGCTCTATGAGGGCTCGCTGTGTACTCTCGAGGGTGCGGGTCCTGATCCAGCTTTTGATTCTCCCTTCAGATGGCCGTCTTTATTTTTCATCTGCCGTGCGCCCGTTTGCACTCGCTCACCTGTACTGCTCCAGCAGCTGCACGGCCTGATGCTCCTGGGGGTGCCTCCTCATGTGGCTCTTTAAACTGTTCATGTTGGTGGTGGCGAAATCACAGCTACAGCAGCTGGCGGGAGAGAAAAAAAAAAAACAAAGAGTGAGAAAATCAAGAAGACGGAGCGGCCGCCAGTTTAACAAGCTGCATTCTGAGGTCAGTGTGCTGCTTCTTTACACTTGTAGCCTGAAGGGGGGATAGGGATTTACAGCAAAACAAGAGAGGAAATTGCCACTTTAAGAAAAAGAATAAATCACTGTGTTTTCTACTCTCTGGTACCGTGGATGCTCTGGCTGGGAGATGAGACTGGCTTTTGTTGTTGCTTAGGGGCCAATACTGTGCTGTCCAAGGTCCACAGACAGAACCTTCCACTCAACTCATGGCCATTTTTGCACACCCTCAAAACAAAGAAAGAAACAAAGGAATTTTCCAGTCTTAAAGCACAGCACTTGGACGGACGGAAATGATTTGAAATCAGTTACATTTTAAAATGGTTATCTTTTTTTTATAACCAAATTGCGTGAACAAAAAGCCAACAAAATGTTTTTCCCACACTAGTCTCTTTTTTTTTTGGGTAGCGGCTCCAAGGCAAACAACCCAACACCACTGCTGGAAACTGCTCACTGTCAAGAAAAACAGTTCTACTCAGTGTGTTTACTGTGGCTCATCTAAGCGGTTGCTGCAGAGAATAAAAAGACGTAGCTAAACTTTAAGGATGCTGGAATGCAGAACGGGGTTTCTTAGATCCATGAATGGGGCCTGTGCCGACTATCATCAATTCGGAGAATTTCAGCTTTATTAATTTAAATAAGGAAAACTTTTTATGTCGCTACTTCTATGTCAAATCGGGCAGTGGGGACTATGGACTTTTACAGTCCAATCCAATTTATGGTCATACTAATTCAACTCTAAACCATGTCATTTGGCCGTTTTTCTACCACTTTGAGAAATTTCTGTTTGTCTTTTAGCTCAAACAACAGCACTGTGTGCAAAACAGTTACTTATTACCAAATATTTTACTTGAAATAAGCTTTTTAAAAAAAAATGAAATTTAAGTTCCAGTTCTGTCAAAGTTTAGTTTTTTTTTTACACCGGCTGCTTTTTTACTTATTTTTAATCCAGTATTTGTACCAAAGCATTTATAGAGGAAAATGTTTTTGCAGGGTTGAGCCATTTAATGCTGACCTATGAATTATTCAAGAATTTAAAAAAATAAAAAAGAGCTCTAACTAAGAGGATGCACCAGTGTTGCTGACACCAATGTTACACATTAAATTGTATCTTTAGGCACTGTATTGCAAGCAGGCTGTCAAGATATCACATAACTTTTCCCAGTTTCTTTGACTCTATTTATGAAAAATATCAAAAAATAAAACAGCCATTAAAAGTTTTGCCCTTAGGAATAAAAAATAAATACCACTAAGGCAAGACACAGGAACCGAACATTCCATTTCATCAAATTAATACACACTAAAGTCCCTAAACATGCCATTTGTTATGATTCGGCATTATATGAATAACTGATAAGCGGCGGAAAATGGATGGATGGATGAAGATTCTTCGGATGGAGAAAATGCTTTACATATGCATGAAGGATTTAGGCTCAAAAAACCTCAACAAGTTAATCACCATTATCAGGCGGACTGGGAACACATCTCATGATGACCTAATTGAGAGAAAAACTACAGCTTTTAACACTGTTGCATTCTATGGTGATAGTTGTTTAAGAAATGCTTGTAGAAAATATTTTTAAAATCATCAAAATAACACCCTTATCGCCCTTAAAAAGGCATCTCACCCAGCAGGAAAAGCTCTGCGTGGCAAGCTATTAAAAGTAAAAAATTCTGCATTTGACATAGTGGTGAACGGAATGAATATTAATGGAGCTTCAGTCCCCATGCCACAATGATAATATGATAATAAGCTTTATGGCACTTTGCCCATTATACGATTGTTTAAAAGCAGATTAAGAAATATTTGAATATGAACAGTTTGCAGTGTGTCTGTATTATTGTTATGCAGTACAGATTTCCGGTGATAAGTACAATCATTATCAGGGCAGAATTACCATAATATATTGTCTACTGAGGCCTCATCTTAAACTAATTTAAAACAACTGCTTATGCAATTAGTGAGGCAATCAAAAGTGTTTTTATATCAACTGTGTTGCAAACGGATCATCTACAGAGACCAGTAATCATTTTAAAATAACTTAAAACCATTTAAATTGACTGTACAAAGCATTCAAATAAAGAAAAATAATCATTTTGTAACTGATCGTATAAGAAGCTGGACATAAATCTCTGAACACAGCAGAAAACGACAGGCCATTTCCTGCCAATCAGCTCGTCATAATATTGTCCGTCTTCATGAAAATTAAACAAGGGGCCAGCCATAATTCAGCACACAATAGCCAGAGTGAACTTAATTAAAGAAAAGTGGCTTTCATCCATGAGATCATTATTCCTCAATCATTTCCTGTCATTCTCTGTATATCCTATGTTTGCATAATCATATCTGGATTAGCTCACAAACCCTTTAACACCTTAAGCTAACAGAAGAACCTTGTAAGTGAATTTGATATGCGTAAGTGCCCTCTTACTGGACACATGAATCCATCTAGTTCAGTTCTCACAAATTCAAGTGATAATGGGAGTATGTCTGTGTGTGTCAGTCAAAGTAAGGGCACCAGCTAAATCCACCTTAAGTGATCTCTATGCTGATCTGAGGATCGCCGGACCTTTACTGCCATCTAATGGACCATTCAAATATCCCATCTACAGCTAATGTGCATCTTAAATGAATCTCGGATGCAGAGCACGTAAAAGTTTATTACCTCAGTGTGAGCAAAGAGGTCCAGAAAACTAAACAAAACAATCCAAACATAAATAACTTCACTATGCACTGATAATAAATGGAGGTACCCATGACACATCACATTCTAATTTATTTTTCCTACATCTTTTCACAGAGTTCCCCCAACGCACTCAATTTAAACTTTAAATATTAAGAACAACCTCAAAAGCATGTAAATGATAAATGCATGTTACATTATTAATACATTAAAGTGTTAACTCTTTTTGTAAAAGGTAGAATGTATAATCTATTTCCAACTCTAAGGGGTACTGAAGTGCAATTACGTTACTCTGAAACTAAACACATTCCTAAAGAAATGTCTTGAGTGACAATTGGGATTTTGCTATTAATCATTATTATAAAAGAAACAGAAAAAGCTGACAGCTGCTTTGAGAGAATCCTCTAATTTTAAGGTATTGTATTAGTGGGGCCTGAGAACAGATTTCAAGTCAGGGAAGCAATGGCTGAATGGTCAAATACCAAAGAAAAACTAACCAAAACAAATCCCAAAATTAAAAAGAGAAACTTAAGCTCTGCCTAAGAAAAGTATTACTTTTTTTCCCCACAGAGAAGTAATGATTGCCAGCCTAAGTCACAAATCAAACATATTATATCAAACTGAACCATAAAAAGCCATAGAAAACTTATTTATAGGTATGTATTAATGCTGAAGCAATTCTAAACTACTTGAAAAGTAAAACATCCTTCAATGCAATGGAATGTATTACATCTACATAAATCTAAAGATTTGATCTGATACTTAACTATTCTAACCATTGTCTACCTTCTCATTTTCGACCAATGTGCTTCTACTTGGCCCAAAATGCCTTGTCCTTACTCTGCCTCTGACCTGCTTCTATTCTTTGCTTGGAAGCTTTGCAGTTAGATGGTCAGTAAGGCTTCGCATAATGAGTAGGATAAGAGCCAGAGCGGTCTCCAGGTGTGCAAAACAAACAAAGAAATGATAATAAAGTAACTTGACAAGCTCTTGAACAGATGGCAGAGACTTGTATTATGCATTTGGGGGGCATCACATTCAGGTTTAGCCTAAATCCAAGTGTGCATGGTGATCATTCTTTGCTCTTTTTCCACTTACTTACCGATACGGTTTGTCTGAGTTATGGATCCGCCTGTGGTTCCTCACCCCGACATATGTAGAGCTGGTGTAGTTGCACGTGTCACATTTATACATCTTCTGCACACAACAATCTGGAAGATGGAACAAACAGAGCAGGGTTTTTGAAGCTTCCTGAGCAATGGGGATTGATGCGATTACCACCGCATTCGCACAACACCCAGCTTTCAGTGTTTCACCTTCATCCGTTCCCCGATCAGATTCCTCTGCCGCGACAGAGACGGTTTCAGTGACTGCCGTGAGAGCCGTGTCATCGCCGCTTAAGCTGTGATGCTCTCTTTCATGACTTCTCAGCTGACTCTAGTAGGAGAGAAAGAAAAAAAAAAACACACCCATGCTCACGCAAAGATTTGGCATCAAAGAAATGATAATATAGGTGTTCAAGAGAGATTAAGGTGCACTTCGTTGATACCACTATGCAGGCTGAACAGATCCTCTTACTCATTAATGCCACCTCCGGGACAGACTTCAGCATTCATTCAAAAGTCTTTCTGGTCTAACTCCCAAATCCGTGAGATAAAATTACTAGTCTAATCATCTCTGAGGCAGACAGGCAGCAGAGTCCCGTGGTATTAGTCAGATCACTTGTATTCTCCGCAGACTGGATCATCAGAATGTTAAGCTTGCACTTCAGAACTGAACCGTTCATCTCTTTTTAAATAGACACTCACTTTTCAACTAAGTTGGCTATTAAGACTTGAATTCACTTACTTTTTTTTTCTCTTTTTGCAAACAAAATATGAAAAAAATGTAAAAATCATATAACAGCACTAACATGGTATGACTTGAAGATGGCAGAACTTATAACGCAGACCTGTACTATTTCGCAACAACAGGTAGAGCAGCAAAGGTTTACACTTCCTTCTCCACTTTTTTTACCAAATTTACAACTTCGCATCTGTAAAATACAGAAACAAATATATAGCTAACCTTGTACAGGGCTGGGCTATACACTGATTGAAATGCATTAATCAAAGTTGTGTTTTCAGGGGTTTACTTTCTTAAAACTTTTTTTCAAAGGTAGCTATGATTCTAATGTTAATATCCACCCCATGTGTATAACTGAGGCCATTTAACAAAATTATCAGTTTGATCGCAATTACGAAGATTACGAGATTTTTGTTTTCCAAGTAAAAGCATCCAATTCCACCTGTTATATGTAACTATAATCTCAAAAAGACACTTCAAGTTAAGTGAATTAACTTCTACATTCATGGGAGTTTGGAGGTGCACTGCTTCAACGCAGAAAAAATATGTTCATTTTGATGGAATTGTTTTATTTAATGTATTATACACAATAATGTGTTTTTCGTGGCTTATGTTTGACTGAACAAATGGGGACTGAACATTTTTTGACAACCCAGAAGGGAAAATGACTTTTTTTCGCATTTTAATTGTGTTGTGTAATAGAGGCCACAACTCCTTTTGCTAATTAATAATTGCATTTTTTTGCTTTAAAGGGGCTAAAAAATAGGATTCCAAATATGAAAAAAAAGAGAAAACCATATTGCGATTCAATTCTGGGAAAAAGCTGGGAAACACAAACATGGGCACTACGCTGCTCTCAGTGTTGTAGCACACAGCTAATAATCTAAAAACAACTTTATCTATTAAAAGAAAGGTTGCAGCAGGAGTGGGCTGCAGTCTCCTCACCTTGTAATGGAAGGCATCCGGACACTGCTTGCACTGGTACATCCTGGTCTTGCAGTGGTGGATCATGTGGTTTTCCAGGTCTTTACTGTCTGAGGCTTTGTGCTCACAGATGGGGCATTGATATGGCTGCCTCTGTTTGTGCACCCGCAGGTGCTGTTTAATGTAACCCTTATTGCCGCTGCTGTAGCGGCACAGACGGCACCGGTAAGGCCTCTCGCTGCCGGGAATGTAATCCACCAGCCCCCCGTCTGGGGAGCCGACCAAACCGTCCATTCCCGGGATGTTGCACACGTAAGTCTCCGCTCCGCTCCCCGCGACCACGGATCCGTTCTGGAACTGAGCGTTGTCCTGGAGCTCTTTCAAGATGTCTTCGTCGGAGGCGTTCTGGTCCGATCGCTCTCGGAGTTTTTCGATGACGGTGAGCAGCGAAAGGCTGATGCCGGCCTTGGCGGCGGGGCTCTCCTCGTCTCCGTCCCCGATGCTCAGCGGCCCAAAGTTCTTCTCTTTGCCCTCGCTGCCGAGTTCCAGGTCAAACAGGGTGACTGGTGCGCCGACGTCGGAAGCCTTCTGTCCGGTTCTGGTCACCTCGAACAGGTTCTGATCGGCTGGTGGGCTCTGCTCCGTTTTCAGACTTACCTTAACACCGGAGGCAGGAAGCTCCGGCGTCCTCATAGGCATGGCCACAAGAGCCTCGGCAGCCAGCGAGTGCAAGCGGAGAGACTCAGAATGTGTCCTCTTGCGACCAGCTGGAGGCATGTTTTCATCCTTTGGTGACTCGTTACTTTTAGTGATTGAGTATTTTATATTGCCTCCTACAGGCTGACATTCCGTTTCATCTGGACTACAGCCAAGTATCACCTCCTCCTTCACATCTGCCATGTGGTCGTGCTTTTCTTCCTTTACGTCTAGTAAAATCTTGTCACCGTGGACGTCCGAGTTGAGAAGGAGAGGCTTGGTCGTTATACCTGAATCCTCGGCCGAGGGAAGGCGTTCCACAATCACGTTGATGTGGCCGGCGCTGTTGGGACCGCTGTTGATGATTTTCTGAGCTGACGACAGGAGGCTGTCTGCGATAGAAGTTCTTTTCCTATCGATGTCCACCTCGGGATCTGCCTCGGTGATCACCTGAACCTCCACGACGGGCTCCTCTGAGCCCACGTCTTTGACGGGATAGGCATCTTCCTCCTCTCCCTCTGTGAATTCGGGACTCTCGCCGAGTTTAGAAACTGGTGGATTCAGAGCATCCTGTTTGTTCTCAACACTCAAAGGCATGCAGAGCTGAAGTCTGAAAGCTGTGGGGAGCTTTTGCAGGCTTTTGTCTTGAAGAACTGGGGAAAAAACAACTAAATCTTCTCTTGGTGCCAAGCTGTTAACGGCAGCTTGGACCTCTCTTCTCGCGGATCCACCTTCCTCGTCCTCAAAGATGGGATAAGAGCAGTCAACCAGCCCGGCGTGTTTCCAGGCGTGGGTTTTGAGCATTCGCTGCTGACTGCACACATAACTACAGATCAAGCAGCGATACAAGCCGTATTCCTCGTAGCTGTACCATTTTTTCTTTTGAGGTAGCTCCACAGAACAATCCATGGACCCTCTGAGCATCTCACTTCCTTGTCCACAGTGATCCCCGTCTTGTTCCTGCCTTTTTAAAATGTCACCCTGCCCCTCGGCACACGGATCCAAATGGGGAGACTCTCTCTTCACGACGCCTCCATCGTCGAAGTGCAGCCTGACGTGCGCCTCCAGCTGTGCCTGGTCTCTGGATGTAAAATGACACTCCGAGCACATGAGGATGAGGTCACTGTGCTGCTCGTTGTGCTGCTTCAGGTGTTCTTTCAGCTGGGGCAGCGTCTGGGACAGATAGGGGCACAAGCTGCACTGGTAGCACGTCACAGTGCGCTTGCCGTCGCCGCTGTTAAAAATACTACCCCCCTCTGTCGCTGTGGAGGCGATGCTGTTGTTGTTATCATCACCTGAGACGGGTGAGGCGAGAGCGCCGACATTCGTGCCGCCATCTGCTCTCACCCCTTCGCCGCAGTTCTTTTTTAGTTTCTTCGTGCAGGCCTCACTGCTCAGGCCCTGCTCTCCTCCCTTTCCCCCAACGCAAGGAGCCAAGTGGAGACCCCTTTTCTGACGCTGCGGCCGTTTCTCAACTATCCTGCTGAGCTTCTCGATGACCTGGATGAGAGAGTCGTCCCCTTGTTTCTGCTGAGCATTCGTGGGGATCTGCCGAGTTATAGCTTGCTCGGTCTGGGTTTGAGGGTGAGATCCTATAACTGATGCTGAAGAGGAGGAAGAGGAAGCAGTGGAGGAGAGGACAAGTACACTGCTACTCTCATCCATGACCTGGCAGACAGCAAGGAAGAAAGTGAGTTAGTAGCTGCAATAACAGAAGTCTTAGCTTTTCTTTAAAACTTTTTTTTAATATAACAATCATTGAAACTCCCCCATCACTTCAAATTGCCCATGAAACAGCATTTAAACAGTCCTGTTGCTTTGACATTAAGCCTTTTTTTCTCCCATAACAAACATTTTTACAGTCAATTCTTATAATGATATCTTTTTTTAAAGTCTGTGTTCGTCCAACACAAAATTCATTATTCTCACATAAGACTCAGGTAAGGTTTATCATACTACAACATTGGGGAACAGGCATGCATTAAAGGAAAAAAAGAGACAAAAAGAATGTACAATTAAAAAAAAGACGGTTCCTCTACTCCTCCATAAATATCAAAGCCCTATAAATGGATTGGGGTTTTCAGAATCACTTGAAAGCCAAATGAACACAAGTTGAACAGAACGGCCTAATCCATTCACAAGCCCTACAACCTCACTGGTCAATGACAGGCTTGTAAACAGATGCACATGGAGCATCTACTCACAAGCTAAGGTTTAGGGAAATTGTTGGGACTCTAGTGGTCAAAAGATGAAAGCATCTTCACAAATCCAAACACTTTCTTAGTCCTCATTTCCTGACCGCAGGTCTCCTTCCTCATTCTACTTCAGTATGACAGCATCTAAATTCGGGACGCATATTTGAGGAAGTGTACTATTTATGGTGGCTGGCATTTATTCAGATGGATGACGAATCATCTTCATTAAGCATCACTAACAAAACAGAAAAAGAAAAAAAGGGAAATACTACTTAGATACTTCAAGAGAGGTCGAATAAATTGTCATCCTGTGAAAGTGAACCTACAGCACGTAACGTGCCAAAACAGCTAACGGTCTAATTCTTGGAGGAAGCTATTTCACTGTCAGTCATTTGAAACGCATTAACTTGAAATGGACTGGGCTCAGTTTAGTTTCTCTCCACGGGTTGCTTTAGACCGCCTAAAAAGAACATCTCTTCAGTAAAGGTCTAAAAATATGTCATCCACTTCCACTCAGCGGTGAAATAAAGTTCCAAACAGCCTTCAAACTCTCAGACTGTTCCAAAAAATCCAATGGCAAATGTAATGGCTTATATAAGCTGACAAGGTAAAGCTTTTTCAGATACAAGCGAGCTTTTTATAAAAGGAAAACCCCACAAAATGCGGGGAAACAGGGCACACACTGTTAGCTTCCCAGTTAGCTTCACAGCTTGCTGTAGTCAGACACACGAGTCTCACCCAGTGCTAAGAGTTCCACACATCAATGTACAAGGGCATTTTATGAATCGCTCCAGTAAATGAGTAACGGAGGAACACGTAGTTGTTATAAAATGAAAATATACTCACTGGGAAAGCAAGGCTCGACGCCCTTTTGTCCTCAGTATATAAAATGCTTTGTTTTATTTGTTAGCCATAAAAAAAGTAGCCTCACTCTCACTCACATTGCAAAATGGCGAGGATGGAATATTGGTCACGTGACTACGAGTTTGCGTCAGGTGACCAACAGCAACAGACGACTGACATGCTGCATTTAGGTACTGATCGTAAAATTGAAACAGAGCAAACGCATAGGCTGTGCGTTCACTTTGATGGAACTGGACTAAAAAGATAATAAAAATTGCAATATTAAAGTAAGCACTGCATTATATTTTTGTACTACTCATTAGAAGCGCCCTAAATCTGAACGAGAGTCAGGGTACACCCCAGACAGGTGGCCAGTCTACACAAATTTACCTTGTCTTCCCTTTCTAAAATATTTTTTACATTCACAAGAATAAAACTTTGCGTTCTGTGTCACTAAGTAGAGGTATGATCACATGGTGTTTTTTAGCCTCCACACAAAGTTTCTCCTGCTTTCTCTTCTGACTTTTTGTTTACTCTAAACAGTTTTTTCCTGACTCAGTGTATATGTTTTTAGTCACTTCATAGATCATTTTGAGTGAGCGGAGCCTGTAAGGTGAGTTGTTCAAATCCGTGAACAATATTCAGCACAGCCTTTCTTATGTCTTCAGATTTGCTCTTTCTACAACAAAAGTATGATTGATTCATGAGGTTAAGTTTGAGATTTGCTTTTAGGTTTCACACTTGACATACAGTAACTGCTATGTGAAAATGTATTATTACATTAAAGTGAAAAACTATGCAGTTGAAACATGATATGAATATATAAGATGAATGTAAGCGGAATGACATACTGTAGTAAAAGAAATATGAAGGGTCACTGCAAAAAACTGTCTTCAAGGAGAGGAAGACAGTCCTGTATGAGATATGGCAACTCCATCAAGAAGATTTGTGTTGTCAAACAAGAATATAAGATAAATCGAAAGGCTAAGCTCCAGAGGAAGCGAAGAGATTAAAAAGAGGGAAGAACATCTCTTTTTAGCTCACCCTCTTTGCTCTAAGGGAAGAAGATGCAACCATAGTTGCTTAAGGGGCTGAACTAAATCAAGAGCCAAGAAAAAAAAACAATTTGTGTGCAACACAGCCTACATGCCCTCAAAGAGAAAAAAGCATGAAAACACGAACCTCTGCTGATTAACTTGAATGAGTGCTGACAAACTAATGTCGGCCATCAAGAGGAACATTTTTTGTTATAAAGAGAGGCAGCTCAACAAGCTTGTTAAAAAATAGAGAAGTTCCAACAAACGATAACAGAAGAACTTTTGCCAAGACCTGGAGTGGTACAACAGTGGAGACTTTTGTTTAAAAATATCCTCAGAACCCTGATGGTTGATCAAAAGAGGAGCTGCACAAAAAAAGCAGGACCTTCCGGAGGGAGCTCTCTGTCAAAGTAAAGAAAACTACAAGAGAACAAGTCTCAGAGCTCTGAAAGCAGAGATTCTGGCGGCAGAAGAAGGGAAAACCAGGGGTGAAGGGGAGATGCTGCTGGCAAAGCTCTGGATCCATCAGAAGTTGAGGATGAAAGAGAATATCCAACTACTCAGAGAGGAAAATGTGCTGCATCAGCTTACCATTTAAAGATGAACATTTTACTGGTGAAACTGGGAGAAAATGTACAACATTGAACTGATTTCTTATTTTAGAGACTTGTCCTGGGGGAGAGAAAGAGTAACAAGCCCCCGAAGGTGGAATATCAAGGCAAAAAAACACCAGTTTTACCACTTTCTCTGCATGTGCCTTTAACTGTACTGATTTTTCTTTTAGCTGGTTCAAAGTTGGCCTGCTCAAACATTTGGCCATGTTATATTGAGTAAAGTTTGATGAACATTTCTGTTGTTTTTAATATGTCAATAACAGTGCTTTTGCTCAAAGAAAGAGAAAACATTTGTCCACTCTTGTGTGGCTATTTGTAATGCCTTGCTACAGTTCAGCACAGCCCTCTAGTGGTTATTATCTTACAAGGTTTATGTGGTACTTGTCACAATCCTAAGGTTTGATGTTTGGTTTAACACCACTTAAAAATATATATATAATATATAAGATATATTATAATATATATATGTATATTATAATAATTATATTATTATAATGATATTGTATATATCATTATATATAATTTCAATAGTTTTCTGTGTCACGAGCAGGTTATAAGTATGTTTATTCTATCAGCTCTTATTCATTAATAGTTATGCGGTGAAATATTTGTAAGTGTAGTTTTGCAGCATTTCGCAGCATTTTGCTGCTTAAATGAATGTATTACTATTTTCTTTTCTCTTTAAAATCAATATTTAGCGTCAAGTATCATACATAGAGTCCCTGAATACACAAATACACAACAGTAGAATGAATAACAAAGTTATAAATCAAAAAGTCTGACAGAAGATTTTACACATCTGAAGATTGATTCTACAAAACAAATTGTTTCCATTCATTCATGAAAACACGTACATTGTCTTTGATAAGATTAGATTGCTCTCACCTTGACTGGTTTAGGTTGGAAAGAAACAAAATGACACGTCTTACAAATAAATAAAATCTCTTTTGTAAAATTTCCTAAATTACTTCCCAATGATTGTTGAACAGGATCTGTTCAGTAAAACAAAGATTCTTATAGATGGAATAATCAACTTTTTTGTATGAATTGAGATACAGTGGCTGAATTTATGGGACATTCTGGAGCCTAAATGAGAATGTGCATATAACAAGAATAAACAGCAAATGTGTTATATTTTTGTTTTGGAATTTTTAAAAATATTCTGAACATCCATACATTTCCATGACGCTTTTTTCCCAACAGGGTCCCAGGGGGGCTGAAGCCTATCCCAGCTGACAACGGGTGATAGGCGGGGTACACCGGGCAAGTCGCCAGTCCAACGCAGGGCCAAACAGAGACAAACGACACACTCCCATTCACTCCAAGGGGAAATTCGGAGTGTTCGCTTAACCTAGCATGCTTGTTTTTGGACAGTGGGAGGAAGCTAGAGTATCCATTGAGAAGCCATGCAGACACAGGGAGAACATGTAAATTGCACGAAGAAAGGTCCTGGTTCCCCCAGGGACTCAAACCAGGAACCCTCTTGCTGTGTTTTTGAACTATTGTATCCATCTCCATCAGCCCTTGTCCAAACAATTTCCTTTATGTTTTTTGTATTTGTAGACATTAGACTTAGACTTAGACAGTACTTTATTGATCCCTTGGGAAGACTCCCTCAGGAAATTAAGGTTACCAGCCGCTTAAAGGGCAAAAAGTATTAAGTTAAATTAAATTAAGCAAAAAAATAAAATTAAATAAATAAAAAATACAAAAAATACCAATTGAGTACAGTGTATATAATAGGAGTTGTGTGTATGTAATATCTCTTCCCCCTGTCCTGTGTCAATTGTAAATTAATTTAGAAGATTTCAGTCATATACTTACCGGATGTCAGATCATATCTTTTTTTATGCTTAAAGATTTCCTATGTAGCTTACTGTTTCTACAACTAGCAGTTATATGACAATCCATATTCAGGTCTTATGATATCATAAAATGCATGAAAATGAGTGTAGTATTACCTCTTAAACTGTGCAGTGCCAACTGTTGAGGAATTTTTCATTTTTAAAAAGAGTCATAGTCCATCTGAGTTGTTTATGCTGCTCTGAAGGAAAGAGTAATGTTACATTCTCTAAACCTCCCTGAAAAGAAAACAGAGGAGGTGACAAACGTCAGACCTACACACCTGCTGAGGTGATTTGGCAACACAAATCCAGTAAACAACAAATTCCTGGAGGCCGTCAGCTGTGCTTTTTACCCCACTGAACAACCTGATCCATCGGGGAGTCTCCAAGAGAAAATATGCTGTTGCTCAGAAGAAGAATAAAAGAGGAAAATTACGAGTAAACGGATCATATAAAAACATTTCCATAAAAACAAATCCCTGCTTTTGATTATAATGATGCATGTTATATTAAACACTGTTAGGAAAAAATACTGATAGGAACTATTTTTTTTGTTTTAAGTATGACAAAATTTCTAGAATTCATAGAGTTTAAGCATAGACCTCATTATCATTCCCCAGAGCTATCTGAGTGAATAGTGTGGTATTTTTCTGTGCAATTACAAAAGGAAACTGTAATGTATGTTACAGTTTCAATGGAATGTTTCAAAGGTCAAGTCTATAACTGCAAAATTAGCTTTTTTTAACCCATGATATTAATAGCATAAATAGCAGCATACTTCTGGGTGAGATTGACACAGGAAAATTATTAGTAAAAGCTGAAACAACACTCAGGTATGTCTGGAGAGATGGATCCATCCACATGCTTGTGGCTAATTGTTCAGTCAAGACCTCAATTGCACCATAGGAATAATTGACAAACCTTTGTTGGTAATGGAAAAGATCATTTATCTAGTCAACATTTTTATTGATTGAGGCCTTAGATAAATGGTTATCATTATTAGCCCCTGACGTATCCCAGGTAACAGGGAAATTGATGTTAAAAGATGAGTGGGAAACCTTACTTTACAAACACTAAGGAAACCCAAAAAATTATAGCACACCTAATAACTACCCAGAGA
Source organism: Menidia beryllina (assembly GCA_013363375.1). NCBI lineage: Eukaryota > Metazoa > Chordata > Actinopteri > Atheriniformes > Atherinopsidae > Menidia > Menidia beryllina. The sequence goes on from JABUIW010000020.1 coordinate 18,868,610, forward strand.
CCTCTGCAGGGGTATATGTAAATTAACCAGACAAATATGTGGATGGAACCATCTCACCAGGAATACCTGTGTAAGCAAGAGGCTGAGGATCCTTCCTAAATACAAGCAATGCAGAATTTTGGTCATTGGTTATTGATCTAACAGTGCAAACCAAATATTGCATTTATTAAACACGATTATATCAAATGTCACTGATTCGTTCCATCTGCATACACATGGACACATGGTAGAGCTGTTGCAGAGTTGGATGGTGTGTGAGGTGATGCGCAGATTCCTTCTGGTCAGTCTTCCTTCTGGTCAGTCTTCCTTCTGTGTCAGAGGTTACTGTCAGATGGTTCCCTGAGCAGCCGTGGGTGAGCCAGAGAAAGTGACTTATATGCACACAGCTAAATGAAGTACAGTGTACTATTGATAGTGGTGATACTTAAGTGAAGGTATCAGGTAATTTTCTATTAAAAATAATGGTGGTAATCCCAGCATGCTCAGCAAAGAACCTTGGCCATTCAACAACATGGTGAGTTTTCTTTTCTAGATTATCAGAAAAGAAATCTTGCAATTCCATGCATCATATCTGAAAATTGTGTCTTTACATGAATTATGAATTCGGAGGCAAACTATAACTCGTAAAAAAGGGATAAAAAAGCTAAAAAGAACATTACTTTCCATTTTAGTTGCATGCAACCATATACTATGCAGTTTACAGATGATCATTAACCATAATAGGAGAGAGGCCATTTTTTTCACCTGATCTAGGAAGCTATTCTATTCTATAGAACTGATTGAAATTGTAGGAATGAGAAAGAGACAGAGAAATAAAATATTAATAGATATAAAATAGTGTTATATTGTATCATGGCCTGCATGTTCATGTGGTGGTTAGCACCAGTACTTCACAGCAAGAGGGTTTATGTTCAAATCTTGATCGTGTGTGTGTGTGTGGGGGGATTCTTTCTTGAGGCCTTTCTTGCATGTGCCTGCATATTGGGGCAATCTACAACTAAATCCTCAGGAGTGAGCGCCTCTGTGTGGGTTCATGGTTGTTTCTGATGGACTGGTGACATGTCCTGGTTGTACCCGGTCTCTTACCAAAAGATGTTTAGGTTAGGCCCCACTTTGGCCCTGCAATGGGGAAAAGAAGGTATCGCAAAATTGATGGCATCAACACACAAAAGCATATATTGACAATCAAGGGTTGAGTATTTAACTTGAAGTTAAGTCTTTTAGCAATTCAAACAAAACGTTTTTGCACTGAATATATATGTGAGATATATACAATTTCTTTGACAGGGCGGAAAAGTGGTGTGGTGGTTTGCACAATCAACTCACAGCAAGAAGGTTCTGGGTTTGAGTCCCGGGGGAACCAGCACCTTTCAGTGTGGAATTTGCATGTTCTCTCTGTGTCTGTGTGGGTTCTCTCCAGGTTCTGCAGCTTGCGCCTACCATCTTACCTGCATGTTAGGCTAATTGGACATTCCAAATTGCTCTTAGAAGTGAGTATAAATGTGCGTGGTTGTGTGTCTCTGTGTGGCCCTGCGATGGACTGGTGGTCCGTCCAGGGTGTACCCGCCCATTGACCACTGGGATAGGCTCCAGTTCCCTTGTGACCCCATTTGGGAATAAGAGGTTACAATAATGGATGGATGGATGGATGGATGGGTATCAAGTTAAACAGCTTTCGAACGCATTTTGGTGTGGATACAAACTCATACACAAATTTCAACAACCTTAACTATCATGAATAATTGTTTGACTCATACTCTAACCAACTCCTGAATTCAATCTACCTGAAGAATTGCATATCAAACAGGGTCTTGAATGTACATTATGATAGAAAATGAGGACCTGTCATAATTTCATCTGCACACAGACTTACACATATGTACACACACACACACACACACACACACACACACACACACACACACACA
>JABUIW010000020.1:18880469-18911364 GCA_013363375.1 Menidia beryllina
CCATCCATCCATCCATCCATCCATCCATCCATCCATCCATCCATCCAACAATTATTATCATTGTTGAATTACAGTGACAGTGTTTGCAGTGTATTAATATAATAATATGCAATAACATAGCTGTGTATTGTGTAGCGTGGAGACTTATCCGTATGCAATATATTCAACCCAAAACATGAGCATGTAACACCTGTCCTTAACTATTAACAAGTGACATCAAGTCTTGAATCAGAAATTTAAAGGAAATAGACAAAAGGTAATTGATAAAGGGATTGTTGAAAGTATTGAGAAGGAAAAGTTGCCAAAACTTTTCACTGCACAATTTCTGAATCTGTTTTCTGCTGACCAATGTAGGTATGTAACGTTCGTTTATTATATTCGATTGGAGCTGTATAGGATACTGTTGTGCATTTGAAGATGAGATATAATCACAGATTTTGTATTTTAAAATAGATTAATAAGATAGGGTAACCTTAAATTATCTATCTTGTTAAGTAAAAAAATAACCGAGCTCAGTTTGTAAACAAACAAAAACAACAAATAAAACGTAGCATCTCCAACAAATTTCCAACAAAAATTCACAATCTGAATTCAGGGATTTTGCCACACTGTCATAATTTAACATGCGAACAGTTGATTGCCAAAAAAAATCTTTGAGTTCTTCGAACACTCAGGAAGAAAAATTATCAAAGACTTTAATTCGCAATTAATGGACTACATGTGATTTATATTGTTTCTAACATATACTGCATTAAAGTTAACTGACCCAACAAAAGCAGGGTACTGCTAATATGCTGATTCTTTTTTTTTGTGAGAGCATTTGTGTGTGTGTATACATGCATAGGTACAGATACATTTTAGGTACCGGTATGTGCAAATGTTTGTGCACATACCAGCTGCAGTGGTTGAGCTATGGCCTAATAGGATAATGAATTCAGTGTGTGGCAAAAGTGCAAGGGCTGTTTGGATGTACGTGAGTGGGGGTTAATACAACATGATAAATATTTGATTTCTTCTGGGGCCAGTCCCCACCTCCAAAATGGGAAATGGCTGTAATGCGATTCAGAAAAGATTGTCCTTTGGGAAGACCTTTGTGTGTTTTGTCTGTTATGTTTGTGTGAGTATGTAAGGGCCCTGTGACTTCATGTGTACGACCAGGGGAAATAAAGGAACAAATCGGCTTACAAATCACCAGAGCACCACGGCTTAAAGGCGAGCAATGGCCCCTGTCTGACTATCACCACCAGCAATGACCCACAGTATAACAATCAAATTGATCTGGCCTCTGACTTGACATTATGTACACATTGAGGAGGAAAAAATTCTATAAAGCTTACTCAGAAAAATGATTCTTGCAGGAAATCTTTCAATATTTTCATTATACATTTTATCAGTGCATGCTCATCGTAACATAGATTTCTGTGACCATTAAATAATAAAGAATTCCGGATTGCTTTCAGTCCTTGCATTATCTATCTATGAACTGACAGTGTTTTAATATGCTGAATCAAATAAAAGCTTGAAATTTTAGGGACTAAAATCTAATCAAGAGGCCAAGCATATGTCTATACCAAGGTACCAATCAGTGTGCGGCTATCACATACATATCAATATCAGCTGACCCACAGCGGTAAGAAATGATAAAGGAATCTTGTTATTCTAAGGTTTGGCACAAACACATAAAGGTTTACTTGATGTCAAAGTTATACCTTGGACTGGAACACATTGATAGCAGATAGTTTTAAACATTATGGGTTAAAACTACGATCTTGGTCATTAAAATGCTTTTGCTTCTTTTTGGCAAGGAAATATTTATAAATTATTTTTAACTGATAAGTTACAGTTTCTTTCTTTTACCCTGTCCATATTAAAATTGATTCGCTTGATTTTTTAAACATACTGGAAATATATAAAGAAAATTTCCTTTGATACTCTGACATTACACTTCTAACACCTCCACAAACACACAGTCACGTTGGGGAAGGGGAAAGAAAAGACCTCAAACTTAATACTGCAGGGAATGAGTGGTCTGTTTGATATATTTATAGACAAGTGTGCTATACAATCAAGAAACATGTTGTCCTCAAGTGGGGAAAATATGGTTTTGGTGATATTGGGTGGCAGGGGAGTGAGGGTGAAGATTGATTGTAGCTAGACAGAACTCTTGTTGTTAATTCAATCACTGCTGAAAAATGACAAAAAAATTTTCACCAGAAACAGCACACGTGCGCACACAGTCAGTCTTAGGCTCACTCCTACTCCCTTTAATGTTCTTTTCCTGTTGTGCAATTGTCAAAGCAAATTAATCCAATTAGCATGGCCTTGGGCAGAAAAAGAAGGGTTTTGAGTTTGTCACACTGTAACAGTGTTATCTACAGATGAAAAAGGGAAAAAAAATACCATCTTGTTTCTCCGGCTTGGACTATTTTTTTTCCATCTTTCACAGGAGCCATCCCGCTCTTATGTGTGCGTATGTTTTCATTGCATCGCTTCTCATTTGGAATGAGACAGAGACGTTGGCGTCAGACCCAATGAAAACACTGTTAATGTGTCCTAATGAGTCAGGCACAATGACGCTCATCCTAGCCATTTGGATTCATGTCTAGACACACCACACAAACCAGAGGAAAATGCACATGCACACATTGCAAGGCACATGTACAGAACACACAGACAATTGTTTCAATTAAATGTATAAAAATTAAAAAAGGGAAGTTAGATGTGCGTAATTTTAACACAGTTTAGATAATTCTAACAACTGATAGCAAATCTTGAAAACGTTTAATTTTTACTTTATATTTCGCTAACTGATTTGTAAAACTTAGACAACTTCTTTCATTTCTAAGGTAAAAATTCAATAAAAACTGACATTTAGAAGAACATGGTTATCTAATTTTAGATTAATGCAGCCTCAGGTGAGCGACAACTCATGGCAAGTTAAAATGTGGAAATGGTGTGTCAGAACAAATGAATGTGTGTATTAAGGCTGAGGTCTTCACTTGTCAAATAATATTAAATAATTACAGAAAATATGACCCATTTGATTGTAATTGCAAATTAATTGGATCCCTAATTTCTGTGTAGATGGTGCAGTCAAGCACCAAAAGTTAGCTTTCCAGTTGTGAAGAGGATGCATAGGAAGTATTCAAAGCAAACGCAAGAAATGAATGGACCAGACTTGGTAAATATTTTTCCCAATTTCAACAATTAAACCACTATCTTACATTATTGAGAAGCGCTGTCCAACAAGCCATTGGTGTCATCTGATGGGAACCTCATTCCATCAGTGTTTCATCCAGTTGAGCCCACGACACCTCCAGGAGGCTAGACAGTAATCACTCGCGTCCAAGAGTCACTCCATTAATGCCAGCCATAACTGCTCCTCACACCATAACAATCAAAGTCTTCTACTGCCAAAAGTCAGAGTCAAAAGCAATCTGATTAGCCACTCCCGCCTCTAACCAATTTCACCAATAAAGACGGGGGATACAAACCCTGATTCCGGTAATGAAGTATAGAGCAGGAGGTCGAGGCAGGACAAGAAACACCTGCAGATTCAGCTAACAAACTCATCCAAACAGCAGGCAATACACGTAAAGACCAATTAACTCAACTAAAGGCCTACTACAAACACTAAACAGTATTTAAGAATATTCACAAATATAAGGCCACGCTGGGCCAACTAACATAAAATGATGTCTGGTTTCAAAAGAGCTCATGCAGGCTATGCCCTCCAACTATATACATATCTGGATTTATTCTTTGTCTCTCTCAGGTCTCTTTACATTAAGTGTTCCCCCTTCTGGGACCCAAGCTACTATTGCTTCTTGGAATCCAAATGTACAGACTGGACTTTACTGCTTCATCTGACATGTCCTTCACTATTTTCCTCACACTCTGTCCACTTACACCCATCTCCCTCAACAATGAGACAGCTGACTTTGCAACAAATCCTGTTCATCCTACTTCTAAAACCAAAGAAACTAAACTAAAGGCCTGCTACTAATACTAAACAGTCTTACAGTCAGTAAGGATACCAACAAAAACAAGGCCACATAGGGCCAACTCACAACAGACTTTGCAACAGATCCGCACATACTGCTTCCACTTGACAAATTCTTACTTTTCATCCTCTCTGCTCTGCTTCTGTCACTAACTTTACATACTAAGCCTTTTCCTTTCATAGACTTATTCTACTAAGTCTCCCCAAGGAACAGTCAGCACTAGACCACGAGACCAAATGAGGCAATCGATTTGTAGAGGGTATTTCCAGGGGAACAACAAGCTTCATAAGCATCATAAGGTGTCTCTAGGCTTCCCTGCCTCCATATTGTTTTTTTTTAACAGTGAAGAAGCTTAATTGTCACTCTTGTTCGAGTTTGAGTTTGTCTTTAATGCCTGCAGGTAAGCTTCTCAATGCTTGGTTATATCCCCATGTATACCAGCCTTGTTAAAAACTAACCTCACAGTTTGACAAAGTATGCCTTAGAGTTGCAGTACCTGAACATTGTAACTCTCCTTTTACCCAGAGTTTTAGGTTTTAGGGAGTTGGCAATACATCATATGTTGCCCCCATCAAGTCTGATCCTCAACATTTCTCCACATTTCTTTCCAACAAAGCTTTTTCTTCTCTTCCGATTTCGATGACTTTTACAGCCCTATGACACTGCCTTTGTATCCCTTAACATTTCCTCCTGCCCACAAACCTGCTCCACCAAATGCCCTTTCTTTTCTTGGGGACCTGCTCTCAGCTAACAGAAGTTCTGTCTTAGCCATAATACAGTTAAACTCCTCTACTAGACGAGATACTGGGGGCTGTACATTTCCCATACCGTGTCAAAGTACTTAGACATCTAGGAACACCAAGACATTTCTTAGTTCAGAGCTAACTAATCTTTCCACCATCTCTGCAACAGATAACAGAATCTCATACGCAGACAAAGGCCACATCATCATAGGAAACAACCCAAACTGCAGACACCAAAGCTTAAACTTTCCTGGAAACCCTGACTTATCTATTTTATTCAGTTCCTCAGCAAAAACTTTCCAAAACTCCTCTACCTGGTCTCTGTCATTCAAGTCTGCCTAGTAGCACCTACCTACCTACCTAAAAGCCCTAATTGGTGTAAGGCACGTGCTATCCTGATGTCTCTCCCCACCTACAACCCACTTGAAAGCTCTAATAATTATTTCCATCACCTCTGTAAATGCTAATGGAGAAATCATACTCCCCTGCCATGATGCCTATTTGTAGCCTCTGCTAACCTGTTGTGAAACTTGCAATATTTAAGCTCAAGTAAGACGAGTACAGCAATATCCTGTAAATATTATCTTATTAAGTTAACAAGAGTGGCATTTTCCAAATAAGGCTATGTGGCACTGAACCAAATGCATTTGCTAAATCCAGAGATATAATATGCAAGTCCTTTTTTCCCTGTCTTGGCTGTCTGAATCTGCAAAACTTGGTATTCCCATCCTCTGCACAGTAGCATCTATTGAGCTATTCCTTTCTAAAGAACTAATCTTTGTACAACATCACTAAAGTAAATCTTCCCCTCTACATTTAGGGGAGAGATAATTCGAAGTAGAGTGAGGTCCGAGGACTCTTTCTCCTTTGGAATAAGGACATCTGTTGGCTCAAACCATACACAAGGAATAAATAGTTTCCCCTAAACTATTATTAGGTGCCTCCACAAAAACCAAGTACATCAGGTGCACTTTTAAAACCCTGAGTAGCACCATCATTTTCTCTGGTGAAGGAGGAATATTCTTTGTTTACATGAACAAAATCAAATATATTAGATAAATATGACAAATAAGAATTAAAACAACCTCAATAACATGTTCTGATGTCTTTAAGCACAGACTCAAGTCTTAAATGACACGTCAAATATAATGGAAAGTAGAATTCCATTCAACTTATGTCTAATAGAAATGGTTCTATTGGTGGTAAAGCTCATGAAATTATCACTACTTAGATTTGAAGTTATACATGGCTCAACATAGCAAGGGCTGTTCTATAGTCTCAACAAAGCCACAAAACATTACCAGTCAGGCTGCAGTGGTTAAATGAATCAAGGTATTGTTGTCATTTTCTTATGTAGCTGGAAAACAAGCCCTATTTTTAACACAATTTGTAATTTAAGACAAATTTGGGATTATACATGGTCCTCTAACATCTCGATTTTGGTCTAGTAGTCTACATAAATACCATTACCTCTAAAGTCTTGAAATTTTTTCAGATATAACTTTGGAAACTTTTAGTTATGCTGCCACATTCTTTTTTAACTTTAACGTCCAAAATGTTTTTTGCAGATTCCTGTAGCTTTTCATGGCCTTACCTTGGGATAAGCTTAACTTGGCAGAAGAGTGTTTACTATTTTGAATATTTACTAATGGGCGTCTTTTTAGAATAATATGGATCAATTATTTTGAAAGAAGCATCATAACCCTTTCCAGATTAAAAAGAAAGTAGGAACTAATTGTTTCTAGGTAAAATTTTAACTAACATTGAAAAAAGCTATCTGATTGCAATGATTAATCATTGATTAGTAAATACTAATAGACCCTAACCTAATGCTTATCCTATTGTATGTTGTACTCATCCTAATTTTGTTATAAAATAATAATAGCATCCTGTTACATCTCATGTGTTGCCGATCATCTCAGATCCTTTGTAATAATATAAGAACCAGACAATTATGTCGTTAATGTTGTTATTTGCAGAACCTTAAAGATGCAAGACACTGTACTTTGATGTGACTCTTATTGTGTCTAAAATGAAAGCCTAAACCTTGACCCTGTGCCTGCAGCGTGGCACTTGTAAGAAATATCTTCTGTTTTCATAATTGCCCTAGTAAATGTCAGTATTTGACATTTACCAGGGGACATACTATCAATATTTTTCACTTCATAGTTTGTAATATAAATCAAATACGATATATGCATACCTTAAACAGAGGACATCACGTGCATTCAGAATTTTATCACACCAGGCACTGGTTCTTCTGCTTGCATGATCTCACTAATGTTGGCATTGACCCCAGACATGCAGTTCTGACCCTATTAACATTATTTATGACATGTATAGGACTAGTAAACATGGTAGTAAACACTCCATCAGGCTAAAAAAAAAACACTGTATCTCTGCACCACCTTACTGGGTTTTTAGCTAGCCTTCTTTGTATGTGTACATTTGTGTAGTATTCCCTTGCATAGCATTGTGTAGCTAGTTTCTTCAAGCATTGAAATGACTCAACTACCTCATCCTTGCTGTCTGGCCCATCATGACCAGATATATTTGGCTATTCAGTAATCTATGATTTGGTACAAGCAATAACATTTTAGATGGAGTGTGTTGGTTCTTTTATGTTGGTCAATGGAGAAATGTGAAAAATCTCTGGATTGTAAGGGATAACGACTGTAGGAGACTAGACCATATGTGTACTGGTCAGGGGCATGAGCTTTTATGACTGGGCTAGAAATCCATTTTTGAGTGAAAGACAGTGTAAGATCGTTTCTGTGTTACCATTGCTTTGTATATATTTTTAGTTTCTGGTCATTGCTTTTTTAAAAATAGTTATATACTCATCTACAGAATCCATTCACTGCTTTGACTGTATTTGTAACCAATTTGTGCTCATTGACTTTGTGATTATCTGCCCTGCACAAAAGTCATTAATCTTTGTCTTATAACCAATTTATACCATGAATGCCAAGTAGAAAGTTTTTATCAATGTCATTAAATTATTTGAACAATAAAGTACAGTGGTCTGCAAAAGTTTGGGCAACCTTGTTAATTTCCATGATTTTCCTTCATAAATCGTTTGTTCTTAGGATAAAAAAAATCAGTTAAATATATGATATAGGAGACAAACACAGTGATATTTGAGAAGTGAAACGAAGTTTATACCATTTACAGGAAGTGTGCAATAATTGTTTAAACAAAATTAGGCATGTGCATAAATTTGGGCACCACAATAAAAAAAATAGCTCAATATTCAGTAGATCCCCCTTTTGCAGAAATAACAGATTCTAAACGCTTCCTATAGCTTCCTATGAGAGTCTGGATTCTGGTTGGAGGTATTTTGGACCATTCCTCTTTACAAAACACCTCTAATTCATTCAGGTTTGATGGTTTCCGAGCATGGACAGCTCTCTTTAAGTCACACCACAGATTTTCAATAATATTCAGGTCTGGGGACTGAGATGGCCATTCCAGAACGTTGTACTTGTTCCTCTGCATGAATGCCTTAGTAGATTTTGAGCAGTGTTTAGGGTCATTGTACTGTTGAACGATCCAGCCCCGGCGCAGCTTCAGCCTCGTCACTGTTTCCTGGACATTGGTCTCCAGAATCTGCTGATATTTGTTGGAATCCATGCATCCCTCAACTTTACAAGATTCCCAGTCCCTGCACTGGCCACGCAGGCCCCCAGCAGGATGGAACCACCACCACATTTTACTGTAGGCAGCAGGTGTTTTTCTAGGAATGCTGTGTTGTTTTTCCTCCATGCATGACGCCCCTTGTTATGTCCAAATAACTCAATTTTAGTTTCATCAGTCCACAGCACCTTATTCCAACTTGTCCAGATGTGCTTTAGCATACCTCAAGCGGCTTTGTTTGTGATGTGGGCGGAGAAAAGGCTTCCTCCGCATCACTCTTGCGTACAGCATCTCCTTGTGTAAAGTGCGCGTAATAGTTGTACGGAGCACAATGACTCCATCTGCAGCAAGATCATGCTGTATGTCTTTAGTGCTAGCCTGTGGGTTGACTTTGACTGTTCTAACCATTCTTCGCTTCTGTTTATCCGTGATTTTCCTTGGTCTGCCACTTCGAGGCTTAACTTGAACTGTGCCTGTGGTCTTCCATTTCCTGACTATGTTCCTAACTGTCGAAACAGACAACTCATATCTCTTAGACAGCTTTCGGTATCCTTATCCTAATTCATGATGGTGAACAATCTTTGTTTTCAGGTCATGAGACAATTCTTTAGAGACTCCCATGTCGCTACTCTTCAGAGAAGGTTCACAGTGGAGGGAAACTTACAATTCCCCCCCTTAAATACTCTCTCATAATTGGGTTCGCCTTGTGTGTGTAGGTCAAGGGTCACTGAGCTTCCCAAACCAATTTTGAGTTCCAATAATTGGTTCTAAAGATTTTGAAATCAGTAAAATGACAACAGTGCCCAAATTTATGCACATGCCTAATTTTGTTTAAACAATTATTGCACACTTCCTGTAAATGGTATAAACTTCGTTTCACTTCTCAAATATCACTGTTTGTCTCCTATATCATATATTTAACTGATATTTTTTATCCAAAGAACCAATGATTTATGAAGGAAAATCATTGAAATTAACAAGGTTGCCCAAACTTTTGCAGACCACTGTATCTATTAGAAATATATACAATGAAAGTATAGGTAAATATGCTTTGGTGGTGACACATGATCGTATTAATGAAGAAAACTTGTTATAAAACTTGTTGCAGAAAGAAGTACAATTTTCAGTCAACCATTTTTTTTTCAAATTTTCTCAACCAGTTTAATTCAGTTCAGGGTTTGTCCAGAAAAAAACACATCAAGTGGACCCAGTGCTCTAAAATGCATTCCTTGTAACCTAATTAAAACATGAAAATGCCACACACCTTTCAACCGCAGAGTTTTACACTTAAGATTAGTTTTTCCAAGGCTCTGTTGTAGGTCCCCCTGAAAGTCAATATCAATTTATTCTGACAATGTGATAGAATTCACATTGGTCGTGAAGTGCATTAGCACTGAAAACAGTGTATACATCCACCACTATTTTTTTTTAGATCAAAAGCAATATGTTCGAAAAACTGTGAAAACATCAATTGTGAATTGTGTTTTAACATCTGGATTTTGGAAAATATCAGCAAGGTTTTCCTGGGATTTGGATTGCAATTTGTAAATCTACCTGAGCTGTTAAAACTCCAATTAGTCAAATAAGCTAGAAATGAGGGCAAAGCTAACATTTCATCAGTATGTGTCGCTTAAAGTTAAACTGTTTCATGTTACTACATTTTTATTTTATACAGTGTGAATCTAAGCTAATTCATTTACTTGTTTAGTCCATGAATTCAAGAAGTTATTGTTGTCCAGCTAACATGGTACAATTTATAAGTTTGTGCAATCACATCAGGCTAACCAGAGTTAGAGTTTTGACTACCGTAACGTTTGTTTCATTGTAGCTTGCTAGTGGCCTGCTATATTGCCGAGATAACTCCGAGGCAAGAGAGAAATACTGAAAAAGACTGGAAATGAACTCAAAAAGTGTGAGATAGTTGATAGAATTTCAAAATAATTTGACAAAGATGGTGTATGATACAAACATTCTAAAATTAAAGATGAAATAATTTGTATTCAATTTTCTTGTTAACTAATACATAAGTTAGGTGCCTAATGTCAAAGTTACCGTGAAAGAAACTAAACTGTTATAAGATACAAGATCTGTTTGCCAAATCGCAGTCTAAAATCTGTTTAAAGAAAATAGACCTTACAAATATGTAAAGGCAGCAGATCTGAATGTCACCAAGGTAATAATACAGACAAATTAGCCTCAACCAAATCAGTGTAGAGATTCAGCCCTCTTGCTAATTAGAGCTGGGGTTATTGCTGACTGGAAGAACAGTTGAAAGAGAGAGAGAGAAAATGGGTTGGGGGTAGTGGAGAGAGAGGGTCTTTCAATTCAATCTTTGGTTTTAATGGTAATGATTAATTTGTCATGAGGAAGGTGATGTTTAATAAAGGGCATTCAGAGCTCATGTTTAATTGGGGTGAACTAGGGAGCTGGTCATCAGTGGGAGAAGGAGTGTGGCAAAAGTTGATTTTTATTTTCCATTAAATATGAAGCATCAGGGTCTTATCAGACAAAAGATAAATAATTTCAGCCATTAAAAGAGAAGAACTGACCCAACACTGGTTAGTTCTACAGAAGTGAGTTTTTTTTTCCCTCACAAACTGTAGAACTATATAATCAGTGTTGTGTTGTGACAAATCCAACGATAGATCTGATTAAAATAGTAACGTTGGTATTACAAAACTATTTTTCAATGTTTATCTGAAGCTAAATAAAGTTAGTTCGTCACGTAGTTTAATATTGGTGAGTTCAGAGTTCTGAATTTCTGAAAAAAATAAGTTTTCCTGTGCTTTTCCATTAAATGTATAATTATACAACAGAAGTTTGTGAAATATATGTTAACTGTAAGAGAAATGTATATCATTATCATGTCACATTTCAAATGCATTTAAGTTTTTTTTTTTTTTATCAGCAACCCAACAATAACTGAAAAATGTATTATTCATGTCCAGATGTTTGGTTGGAGCAAAGTGTCATGGTTGGGTTTGGAAAAAGCATAGGTTTTAAGCTTAAAATGGACAAAACAACCATAATCAGAATAACAAAGATATAATTCATGTTAAAAATCATTTTCACAAGAAATGCAGACCAATGGCTTTTAGTTAATGCATTTTAGAATTGTATACTCTGAGTTTTCTGTTTCGCTCTATTGCTACCTGTTGTAAATCTATCAGCTAAGTATGTTGCATTAGTTGCCCACTACAACACTCTAGTCACTTCTCTTATATTCCATCACGTGAACATGACACTGGCGTGCTCAAGTCAGAGGTAATTGGCCAATGAGACTCGGTTGCGAAATCCAAATCTCCACAGCTGTGAAATACATGTGGAAAAAATGCTCTTTGTTTTTGAAGTCCTATGGAATCTTTCACACACTGAGCACAGCACTGCTTTCTTTTACATGTGACATGAATAAATTATACATTTCAGAAATCACAATTTCTCTGGTTTGTTCTTAATCTTCCAACAAAAGATTCAGGCTAACACCAAAATCACGGGACCACACAGAGACAAATAACCACATACAATCACATCTGCTTGTAGGGGCAATTTGGAGTGTCCAACTAACCTAACATGTATGTATTTTTGGATGATGGGAGGAAGCCTGAGTACCTGGAAAGAATCCACGCAAATACAGGGAGAACATGAAAACTTCACACAGAAAGGTGCTGGTCCCCCAGAGACTCAAACCAGGAACCCTCTTGGAGTAAGATGGTGCTAACTACTCAGAATATATCCATCCATCCATCCATTATCCTAACCGCTTATTCCTTAATGGGGTAGCGGGGGCTCTGAATATAAGTTGATAAAAATAAAGAAAATGAAAAACTTTCTTCTCCAGTTCTCATTTTCTTTGTGTTGATGCTAATTAATTGCAAAGGAATAATTATATTGAGGAATTCTCTCATCATAATAAGTATATTTAGATTTTTGACAGGCAACTAACCATTCATGAAACACACTTATAAGCTACACGCACAACTCTTCTCGCTGAGAGGTATATCTGACAATCGACACCAGAAGAAATTAATGTGTTGTCAGAAGCTTTGCCTTGATATCACAAGGAATAATTACAAATATATTCAAGCATACCTACAAACATATCAAGCTTTTATGTTCATGTTAAGAGGCTACGCTTTGAGTAGTGGACCTAGAGCAACCATCAGTGTCTTAAATTCATGTTAGATTATTCAACATTCATGCAATTTACCAAACTTTTAACAGAAATTCAAAAACATATTTACTTAATTTGTATTTTTTAATATATATTTAACCATGTTCTGAAATTGTTCTGAAATCTCCACCTTAAATGGACCTCCAATTTAGTTATTAACAACTGTTGGTCTATGATTGAGACACACATATATATGTACATATATTTATGTGTATATTGTTAATTAAACTGTGTATGTTTGTGCATCTGTGGAATTGTGGAATCCAGTGATTGTATCCATTGTGAGTGTGTGTGCATTCATACAAGAGACTCACTCGTTGGCTGCCTGGGGCTACAGTTCTAAAGTGTGTAAAATGAGGGAATAGCCAACAGTAGGCCCTCGGCCATGAAGCCGAATTGAAGAGTGGGTGTGTATATTTGGATGTCTATGTTAGTGTGTCTATGACATATATATCAGACATATGTCAAATTCCCTGACACATTTGCTGATGTGAATATCACTGAGCCTGCAGGCCTTTTGCATCTGTTCCAGCCTCCCCAACCCTTGGATCTCCCCTGACATGCAATGGGCCTTAATTTGCTCTGCAGGGTAATGAGGTAAATGGATGAAACACAGTTTAAGTCAGGTATCAAACTCACTAGATGTCTTAACCACAACTGATAATAATACAGTACTAATATTTAGAAGCAGACTGTTTTGAGATTTTCTTTTCATTTAGTGAAATTGAAATTTTTCGTGCTACATTTTCTTTTTATGACTTTCTTTGTCATATTGTTTATTTTAAGACATCTTTAGTTGACTTAAAATTCTAAATAATTCCCTTATCTTTCGGTGTGCTTGTTAACCATCCTTTCATTCTTTCGTTGATTTACATTTTAATTTTCCTTATTTTCCTTTTCCGTCATTGTATACTTTGCATCCCATGCTGTTTATTGTAATTCCCTTTTTTTCCCATTTACTTTTTTGGAATTCCTCTGGAATGTAAATTCTTTGTTTTTAATTTCCTTTTGTTTTTCATGGTTACTAAGTTAACCTTTTTACATGAAAAACAGTGACGATTCTTCTTTTCTGAAATAAGGCGATATCATTGTGTAAAATTTTTAGTTTCCATTTCAAATCGTCCATTCACACTCTCTCCCTTTCATATTGTTCACATTTTAGAGTTATCGTTCGTCCCATTATTTGCTTTTATTGGCTTCTCTATATTCCATCCTGTAGATGGTGCTGTTAGACATGAAACCTCTCAGCCCTTTTTCTCATTTGTAAACCTCTCTTTCATTCTCTCTTAGAAAAATAAATCTCTCATTGCCAGATGTTTTTAAAACAGGGATTAAACTAATGATTGAACAGTTGTGATGCTATCTTCCATTCCCTGCAAAAACTAATATTGTCACCATTTTGAGCTAGGAAGTCAAGTTCAAAAAGCATGTAGTGTTTAATAAGGGGTGTTGAGATATTTGGTAATTTTTCACATGCCCGATAGCAGTGGTGTATCCAGAAAATTTCATATGGGGTGGCAAGAGGTCCAAGCAGAGCGGAATTGGACAAAAAATAAATAAAATTAAAATGTCTAATAAAACTTACAAAATTATTGTATATGAAATTAGAATTTTCTTGTAATAAGTAATAAAAGGGAACTTGAAATACAGTACAGATGTTATATCATCCATCTTTTTCAAGAGGATGATTATTTCTTTATCTTTCTCAAAACCGGGTGCAGCTAGTTACACTTATTGATCATTCCTCATGTCTTTATTTAAAATATGGAAAGGGCCCCACTTTGGTCCACAAACATGGTGATTTGAAAACTAGAAACACTATTGCATATACCATAAAAGTGTGTAACAATCATCAAAAATGATTGATCACATAAACTTAAGCCACATCAACAGTTATATCAAGAAAACTTATTCTCTCCGTAGCCTACTTGTTTGACAGTAAAGATGTAAATGACATGACTGTGCATTATTGTTGCTTCGATATTGATCGCAAAGAACTAGCAGGGAAATTTAAGCCCCTGACATATCAATAATACAAATATTTGATTCATAGGGGGAAATATGCTTTACCAAATCATACACATATAAGACACTTTTGGCAAGTGATTGAGGGAACTTGTCCTTCTGAGATTGGTGTTGTGAATTGTGACCGTTTCTAAACCAAACAAGCATTTTGAAATGTGACTGCGGTCTATCTGAAAAACATTTAGATGGAAAAGTTTTCACCCGTGATGTAGATAATGGGCTTTGATTGGCAAAGGTATTTCCATTGTAGGCTAAAAAAAACGCAGTTATTTTTATGCAGTGGATGCAGCTGCTGTAGCCATTTTGCTTGGCAAATGGATAAGAGGTTCCTGCATATTCATAAGAACAGATAAGAGCTACCCGTCCAGCTTTCTTTAATTGAGAATGATGAAGAGGGACAGAGAGATGTAGGGACACCAAAGTGCAGTAGTGGAGAGTGGAAGAGGATGGAGAATGATAACCCTCAGCTTGCCTTGATGCATTAATTGAAGATATTAGTGGGAGGAATGAATAGACTAGAAGGTAGTGGTGGGGTATCACAGAAAGGCCAGCCGTGCCAATAAATCACTTCCCACCGGTGATTGACTCCACAAATGTTTTCTGGAAAAGAAAAGAAGTTGGAGGGAATCAATCAAGGCACTCCCAACTTTTTAGCGCTCTCAAGCTTGGAGAAGTCTGGCAGATAAAAGGTTATGAACGCAACTGGGCAGGATAGTGCATGCCCTGAAGACACTTGGACTTCTCCTAGCCTTTTTAAGACAATTTACCTCTTAAGCTGAAGCATGGAGACCACTGCAAGACAATTTGAAAAATCAGAAATGTAATGTGCAACCTATTGGTCAGTGGCACTTTTGTGATCTCTATGTAGGAAGTTTTAAAAAAATTCTAAATATTGGACTCTTTTATTCTCTGTAAAATGTAGGCAATACATTTTATATGTTTCTATTTCGATCAAAATATCCAGCCTATGGGTTTTCAGAACACACCTGACAACACAAATGTAATGATGAATGTAATTATTAAAGAACCAAGTTATACCTTGTGGGGCTTGAATGGCTTCAGATGAAATATATTTTAAGTTAAATATGCACACACAAGCTCCAAATACAGTGCTCAGGCTTTTATTTATTTGCATCTACCAACCCATTTTCAATTTAACTGAGCTGAAAACATTCTTCTCAGGGAAAATACTGTGACATCTGAACATGTATATACAACTTACTAGCCACAACTGAATTTGATAAAGAAGAAGGACTTAAACAACTACTTTGGCTATGCCACATCACAAGAGTGGTTAAAACATGGTCATTGACCCCAAGACGATCAAACAAACATCGTTATATGCTTGTCCACCTTAGTTTCAAACAAGAATTTGATTATATAAAAGTATATAAAGGCTGCATGGCATAGATCAATAAAGGGAAGTCAAAATAGTCATTGTGTGTAAATGAAAAATAATGTTCCACTGCTTTCTTTACGATGAATATTGCTTCCTTTGCTATAAACAATTGCTATTTGAATAGAATATATTCATGTTGCAGGAAAAGCGAATAAAGTTTTTCCTGTCCTTAGAGCAGAAGGTCAGAGGACCACAGCCCTGATGCTAATACGGACGTTGGGTAGCTCAGTGCTCAGTCCCTTTGAACTGTTTTACTCTAAGTTCCCTCCATGTTTCTGACTGTCTCAATCATTATCGTCATTGTTGCTCTGCGATGAACACCAACAGCCTATGTGTGCACATATTACTGAACACATATAAATGACCATTTGTAGAACTGTTCCTTGATTAGGCATGTGTGTATGCACAATCGGTATCTGCTTTTACGTGTGCCCGATTTTCTGTGTGTGTCTGAGACGCCATTGTTTGGCCCCTGGAGGTTTCATTAAGACCCTGTGTCCAGAGGTAAAAAGCCATTCATCTCCCCCTGTTTTGAAGTGGCAGCTCTGGGTTTCCTTCTTCTCACATCTCCTCTTGCACCTACATCTCCCCTTCTTTTTTTCCTTCTATCTCTGTCTCTTCTCATCACTTCATTTTTTCCTTTATCCCCAGTCACTCTTCCAGTGTCTTTTTTATAATTAATTTCTTCCCTTTCCAAATTCATTCCTTGACTTTCTTGCAAAAAAAAGAAGCTACACTAAAGACAAAAAGGAAAACTGGGCAATGAAAAGGAAGGGGAGATTGTTTGATGTCTTTCAGATGGACTGAGTTGTCTAATGAATCCTTCACTGTCTGCTATGAGATCAGCTCATCTCCTCTTATTTCTGTTATTTTTCAGCTCTTTCTTTTTGCCTTCGTGCACATTAATTAGAGCTGTCAAAACTTAAGTCTCTGCCTTTTTCTCTTTCTTTCTCCTGTTATTTTGTTCCTTCAAGTGGCTGAATGGGATATCGTTAATTAAAAAGATATCAGATCATGGAGGCCCCCTGAGCGCTGGAACCGTCTGGGCTCTCGCTTGCCGACAAGTCGAGATGTCATGTTTTCTTCTTCTTTTTTTTTTCCTTTTTTGACCATCTACACTCCAAAGAAATCCCGGTCCTTTTTGTCCACGAGTTAGAGCGATGGATTGAAGTCCACAGGGAAGAAGACTGGAGGGTGTGTGTCAGGAATAGTGTGTGTTGAAGTTCTGTGTTGATAAAAGAGGCTTTTTTGTATTTAATTGCATCTCAGCTTTATGAAAGTGTCGCTGTCTTCTCTGATGAGAACTTCAGAAGGTTCACAGTTTTAAGTGGCAAATCTGTTTTAACAAAGAGCTGAATGAAAGACACTGAGAGCTCCACATCCTGCACTCTTTGCAAGTAAATCTCTCTTGTTTCTGTACTTACATTAAAAGAATGCAAGGCCTTGTTAATTGTATTGTAGCCTTTTGACTGGTAAGTATTTGGCCATTGTGTAAAAATCCATACAAACAACTCATTTATATTCTGGCATATTAACACCAACAACTGTTCCTATGCAGACATGTAAACTTTAATAGTTTTGTGTTATCCCTGTGTTCCACAGCACATGAATGAGATCTTCATGTTTTCAGTCCACAGTATGATAACAGCCAGACTTTGGCAACAGCAGTAAAGTGGGTGACCTACTTAGTATAAGTGCTAATAGCAGAACTTGATTTTTCAATTGCTTGGTCCACAAGCTTGAGTTCAAGTTACATTTTAGTACTTTGCAGGTGCCTCTCCTACCATCAGTGGTAGAACATGTCTATCAATAACACACACTCCAACAAGACAAGGATGGCAAAGCACATTGTAGAGTCTTTTCAAGGCCAAATATCATTAAGTCGATCACTGACTGCAGCTGTGCCACCAACTTCAACATCTGCCTTAATTTTATTATATGTAGATATATTTACATGTATATTCTGATTCATAACATAAGAATAAACAAGTCAAATTGAATTAATTTATAATCTAATCAGTTACAATTAAATGAAGTACAAATCATTAGAATATCAGTTAGATTTTTTCTAAACATGTTCTAGATGTGTGGACCAACGTATTACATCTGATCTTCACTTCAGTTCACTTCCCTGTACTCAGCGTGTACAGATCAGTGTGCAACAATGGAGAGAAGACCCTTTAGAATGAAAGAGACCTCATAACTGAAACTTACTCAGAAAGGGTAGATATGTTCCTTTCTAGCTGGAGTGTGAAAGGGCATAAGATAGCCACAATCAACACAAACATTTTTCCGAAGTTTTTTTGAGTGAGGAAAAATCAAGGAAAGAGTAAAGAAAAAAAAAAAAGACCTATTTCCAGCAGCTTGGTGTGCACATGTACCTTACTGAACCCTGGCATTAGCAACCTCTCTGCTTCATCATCGCTGCAGCTACTGTAGTCTGCACAGTCTTTTTACTTTTGATAATGGCCCTGAATATTCCATAATCCATTTCTGATATGGTTGAAAAAGTAAAGCTCAAAGTGTTGACCAGTTGTAACTAAATGGCAATAATGGGACCTACATTAAAGGAGAGATAAGTAAAACATATTTGAATGCTGAATAAAAAATTATTCAGCGTAATATCAAGTTATATCCCTCATGGGGTTTGTGATTTATATACACTCCGCATTTTATGATCAATTTCCAATAAATAAATTGCAAGAGGTTGTTCCAGATTTGGATGGAACAACGAAGATTGGATGATGGCCTCGTTAGGACAGCTAAAATGACCAAAGCTTTAGGTGATAAAGACTCAAGTAATAACTTACTTTGAGAAGAATATGACGGCAAAGGTTCAGATGCTTTTTTATGGGAACAGCTTCCCTGACACTTCATTCACTCTAGATCAGAGGAACACATTGAAAATGTACGTGTTATTTAACAGCATACTCAAACATAGAGCCGATGACTACATGGCTGATTTGAATATTGTCATAAATGTAAATGTTATGGCAGAGCAATTTCAGCATTCTTTCATTACTTTTAATTGTTGTTTCGTGGTGAACTGTTTCTCATACAATTTAGCCAAATTTAGATTATTTCCCAAAAATCAGTCATTTTGTTTTTCCCCCATCTTTTTCTGTTGTCTACTAGTATTACAAGTGATCAGTTTCATTTGTACCATTTGATAATTTAAAAGGAGTTATTAGTAAAGAGGTTAAAAAAAACAGAACATAGGATGTCATGGTGTTTTGTAAAAAATGCTGAGATTTGCACATGATGTCCTCTGTTACTGGTGGTATGATGCAACAGCCATGTAGATGTTGCAATATTTGTGTATAGAGAATGTTTTTGTGACCTGCAAGACTGTGTTGAAGCGTTGAAGGACAGTGAAGACAAAGGACACCTTTCAACTCCAGTCATCAAATTTAATGGATTGTGAATTTAGTTGTATGTACATATACAACTTCTCCAGTCTTTTCAAGCCATGAATATGTATTGTTTTTCATTATATGTATTGTAAAATGTGTGCTGGTTTGAAATAAACTTTTGAAAAGAATATATATATATATATGTATCAATATATCAATCTAATGAAATATATTTCTGTTGCCATAGTGCCATCATACAATTTTGTTTTAATTCTGTATATTACATACCTCATATACAAACTACCAACATGCGTTATCTATTCTGCTGAGCAGGTATTCAATATTCAAGGAAAGCATTTGACCTAACTTTACCAGTATGTGTTTCTACTATCAGCAGAAATTGAATTTTGGGTCGCGGGGGGACTGGAGCCTAAAAAATACAACTGAAATGTACAAATTATACCCAGGTTATAGAGTATGTGGGCTACAATGTGATGCCATTGGATCCTAACATGATGTCTATATGTGGCAAGTTTGGAGTTATTTTCCCCGCCTCATTCTCTAACCCTCAACCCTCTCAATTGCATAATTGTAGAGCAGAGACACACTGACAAATGACACACTCATATAAATGTACACGCATTACAAACACCCTGCATGTAGAAACGTAATTAATTTTGTGCAGTGTTTCAGAATTGATTGTGTTCATTCCCAGTACTAATTTTTCATCTGGATTTCAAGGGCTTCCATCCTCCGTTATTTTTACGTGTGTGTGTGTGTGCATTTGCACTGTAAGTACAGGCGCACACTGTGTCTGTTGCTATCTACACGTCTCATCAAAGAAAACGTTTCAGACAACACACAGAATTGAAACTGTGCCTGGTTTTATTATCATGCTGTTAGAAATGGAATTCAAATGACCCATGAGTGATATATAAAGAAGTCTATTTGAAAACAGAAATAGAAATGTTCTCATACGAATAAAAATTTGAAAAAAAAAAAGATGTGAAGAAGTTTCAGTTTACTTTTTGCATCTTAAAGGTTTTGAACTTAAAAAGCTAAAAATCTTTTCTATTCTTTTTCGTGAACAAGACAAAATAAACTGCCCTATTGACTAGAGATTGAAAGTGCATCAGTGCAAAAACAATCAAAAAAACATGGAAAGTTAGAATAATCTTACATCTTTAAATGATAGCTTTAAGGTGCCATATTCCTGCATTTAAAAAAAGTGTATAATCTGTGTGGTATTTTTTACCACTCTGTACATGTACGCTGCTGTATGATAAAAGCATAGGACTACTCTCCTCACTCTGTCTTGTTTTTCTTGATGTGCATCTCAAGATGCATCTCTGTTTTTAAAGCTGTGCCACTTTAAGAAAACTTTTTTCGCCCTTAGAAATAAAGGAAATTAAAGAATCTGATTACGGCTTTGTCTAATATGCATCACAATTTCCTGTTTTTAATCACTACAGCAGGACTGTGCAGCCTAAGGGCACTGTTTTAATTCTTTTGTGTTGCCAGCAAATGCAGGGGGAAAAATTATAAGACTAATAATTGTTTTCCCAGGATCTAATAAGAAGCAATAAGGCCCAGCCAACCAGAGTGCTGCCAGTACACTCCATCAAGGACCTAGTATAATAATCCCTCTTTTTCCATTTCTCTTCCTTTAAAAAAATCTCTTTTGTCTATTTTACATTCCCACTTATGATATTGAATGGTTTTTTGCAGGTGATGAATATTTAAGTTTGCTTATGAAAGAGGGTAACGTTGTCACATGAATAGAGAATGATCTGTTCTTCATGCTTCATTATGATTTCTCACTTCTGCCCAATGACAGGCAGGCTTATAGAATATTTACAGCCTCCTGAGGAGACATTTAGCAGGAACACGTCACCGCTGATGTGCACCTGCTCTCTAAGACCTTATGCATAAGAGTGCGGACAAGTTTTGCAAATGTGGATTCATGTGTGTGTGGAAAAGGCTCGACGTGCCTGTGGTTGAGTGTCAGTAATGTGACATGACGCAATATTGGAGCTGACATTCTATCAGTAACACAGTTATAAATGCTCTTAGTCTTTCTTGCTCATCCTCTCCCCACTTTACTCTCAATAAATCATTTTTTATCAAAAATGAGCACACGATTTTGAGTCTTTTCAAAGGAGAACAACATATGAGCTCCTTAACATTGAAAATGTTTGAAAAATATAATACAAGTGCTGCATCAGTTGCAGTTTTCTCTACATATTTTTACATTATTGTCTCTACATATTAAAAAAATAGCCAGATATGTTTGCATAAATCATGACACATGAGACAATGGGTTACTATCCTACTCTAATGGTGATGAATTTAGATGCATCTAATAAGCTTACAATATCAGATATTGCCTTAAAAGTAGTTTATGTATTTAACCATAGGGAAAAGCCAGTGAAGCACAGCCAGGCGATCCTCCAATGAGAAAGACAAGTATATATCTGATATGCAAAAATGTATGGTCGATGTGCTCTGAAATTTGATTAGCTGTTTACTTACTGATCTTTGGAACCTGAGACAGAATTAATTCTAACTACGTCAAATAAGTCAAGCATATAGCTCTACTCTTAGCCCATCCGACTCCATTATTGTCAACTAAGACATTGTTCACTCCAATTAGAAGATTAGATATGAACTGCAATCATGTATGACCTTTCTAGTTGGACGCAACTAGCTCTGTGTTTCCTTAAGGTATGAGTACATTTTTCTCTCATATCTATATTTTTTTCATATTTTAAAATATAGAAAGATTAAGGTTCCACTAGACGGTTTTCCACTGAGAAAGACCAGCCAAACAGCCTCCCATTGCTCTTACAGTGTGTGTGTGTGTGTGTGTGTGTGTCCAAAGGCTGGTGGTGAGGTCCATCTGGAAAAGCTCAGAATGTCCTGTCTCATAGCTGCTGCCATCACCTTTCACAGTATTTCACTTTTTTATGGACACAACTAGCTCTGTGTTTCCCTTCAGAGCATCTTTGGAAACATCAGCCAGCCTTTTATTTACAACCTCAGAGCCAGGTGGGCTGCTCACTCGGGAAGGAGGGTGCACGGCGAACGTGAGATGATTTAGGCATATCAGCCCACAAATTTCGAGAAAAGTAGGAACGCATATGTTGCTGCTGTGGCAATAGATCTGCAAGCACAGCATGCATGTGTCAGAGGTCTCACTATTTCTAAAGGTTCGTACTTCACAAATGGTGCTTTTACTATTAACCATTTTTGTTTTTGCAACCTATGGAATTGTATGAAGATTAAACTTCAGGTGGCACAATCAAAAATTGAGGATTCCTGTTTTTAACTGGTTAAAAAAGAATACCAGGATTATACAGAAACATCTTTTTAGGTGCAGAAGTGAGGGATGGGTAAAACCCCAATCATTTTTAAGAGGTTAGGAGATCTGGTAATTTGAAATATAAACATGCATCACATTTTAAGAAAAATTTATAGTAAAACTTAGTGAGGTTACTGTCTTCCATTGCCATATTGTATATGTGGCCACTCAACCTTTCCACTGTGAGAAACCGTGCAGTCATTCAGAAATCAAAGTATCAGTTGCACAACACCACAGTAAATCAGGGAAATAAAATATCCTTCCTCTGGTGTTAGCTTTCTGCTGCCATCTGTAGTGTTAGCGGGTCATTTTGGACCCGTGTATTAAATCAGCCATAAAATACCCTAAAAACAATCTTTTATCATCCAATGTTTTCTTAACTCTTGTTTAGCTGGTTGGGCTCCCTTATCCATGAAAAGATTGGTATTAATATTTTTTTGTGGCCACCTGGGCTTTTGTTTTATCAGCATACCCCTCGTTTTCAATGTCATAAAAGTGGTCAAATGAACCTTAAGAGTAGAAGGCAACAAAATAATCAGTTGTTCTGTTACCTGAGTGTAACTGAGAGATATTAAAACAAATTTTTTAAATGTTCAACAAAAAAAAGATTTTAATTTTAATATTAAACTCCAGCAAGGAGGAGAACACCAATGTAGGCATCCAGGTACGTCTCATCAATGTCTTTCCATGGACTTTTTTTCCCTCAAGGTTTGTCATAGCAATTATGACTTTTTTTAGTGACAATGGCAAAAAAAGATCAAAGCCCGTCATGATGTCACTTACTCTTGTCACAGCAAACCTCGTGACCCCAGGGGTCATTTTGATGATGTTTGCAGCAGCTGTCCTTCCATGCACATCAGGAGGAACTGTGTTCCAACGGATGTTGCCACTTTTGGATTGGAATGATTCAGCAGGAGCAGCTTCAGCACCAGTGACCTCCTCTTCAGACTGATCAGTTGTGTCTGTTTCTTCCAATTGGTACTCCAAATCATCATCGTTCTCAGAGGCCTGCTCATCTCCATCGCTAAAATCCTGTGTGTGCTCTGCCTCATTTGCAGCAAAGATGTGATCCAAAGCTTCATTTACAGTTAATCTTCTCCTCATTGTTGCATCCTGTGAATTGGAGATGTGTACTCTGCAAGTCACCACCTCTACACTCAAATGGCTTGACAAGCCTGGACATGTCTCCCTTTGTTTGTTCTTGCAAAAAGGCAAAGAGAAAAGCCCCTAAATGAAGCTCAAGTGGTTGGAGGAAGAGGCTGTTGGTTGACTGTGTGTTCATGATTGAATTTTTGGCATTTTTTATTGTTTTATAATAGAAAATTTTAACCGGGTCACAAATGACCCGAACACCACAACAGTAATTTTTTTCACCAGAGCACCCAGACAAAGTCAAAAAGTTTCAACTCAAAAAACAAATGTATGAAGTGCTTTTATGCATGTTAAAACTCAAAACGGGTCCGTCGGGACCCTAACACCATAGGAAGGATATACATTACCAGTTGTTTTAAAACGGCTGGTTTTAAAACGGTTTTAAAACGGGTGTGAATAAATTCATCCAGACCTCGACACAACCCCATAGGAGGGTGTTACATCATCAGAATTTACGTGAAAGTTCCTGCTGTGCAATGTGATCCTGAATTTGAATGTGTAGGTGTGTGTTTGTGTAGCGACCCTTAACAGAATCAGTGGCATTATTCATTTAAATTGCACGTTTTAATTTTCATTAACATTTTACCCTTATAGATAAATACAGCATCACTCCCATCAATGGTCTGTTAAGTTGGACCAAAATGTATTCTTCTTATATTCAAAATGCTTAAAAGATTTGTCCTTAATTTGATTCCCTTTGGACTAAAATCCATGTCGTACTCACTTAGATATTCAGTAATAGAAACATTTTCATAGCACCATGTGTGTCAATATGTACGTGGAGGCTGACATCTGATAATGTTGCTGTGTATACAGTAAACAATGTATGTTTTGTAGGATATGAAAATGGGTTGTGTGCGCATGTTATATGAATGGCTATGCTCAAGTCTTTTTCAGTCAGCACCATTTCTATGTGTTTATGCATGTGTGTGTGTGTGACATGCTATCAGCTCCACCAGCTGACAGGCCACTGTCTGATTATAAAGGCACTTTACTAGTATTAATATTAATGCCATTCCATTTTATTCAGGATGTCTGCCTGCCACTCCGATGAGACTGCACTTTGCCACTTTAAATAGTGTGTGTGTTTGACAGGACGCGTGTGTTTGACTGTAGCTGCGTGTGTGAGTACATGCATACTGATTTGTGTGTATTTTCCTATGTCTTCAGCTTAAATGCAACTGTCACAAAAAATAATTTCTGGAGTCCATTAGTGCAAGGGTACTTTAAAACTTAACTTCCTTTTAAATACTATGTAATACTTTCTCCAAGTTTTTATTTTCCCTATGTAGTTTGTTCTGTTTTTTGTTTTGTCCACAGGCATGTCATATAGGTCAAGAAGTAAAAAATTGGGCTGAGTTTCGTAAGTAAGTAAGAGATAATTGAAAAAGACAGTCAGGTATGATGTAACTGTGCTCCAAACATATAGCTGTTGAGGAAAAAATTGAAACATTACAATATTTTCACCATTTTACCGGGCGCGTGTAATTCAGACAGAAAGCCATTGGTTAAGACAAACTGCTAGACATACACACTCATGTGCCCTTATGGCCAGACCCCTTCTATGTTTCTTTGTTGTTTCCTTGTTGACTGTAGGACATACAGCTGGGGAGTCACTCAAGCTCTGTCCATTGTGGCCATGCTGATGAATTCATTGCATGAAAAATATAAATTGCCCATACACACATTAAAAACAGGTTGATATATCTTCCACAGGTTATAAATGGTGGCCAGTTGGGCACCACTACCATAAATATGCTTTCTTTAAGCAAATCAGCTGTGTGGTAAATGGAGCATTTCTGTGTCAGTGACTTTATAAAAAAATAACTTTTCACAGTTTGTGTCAAAGTCATAGCATGCAACAATATAGCAGTATGCTTAATGGCTATTCAGTTTCAGAAGAATAAAAAATACCAAGTCAGTCAATATGTTATTTTCATTTGATCAACATACCTTTTTTTTGGTGTAAAAAGGAGGAAAATGTTTTAGTTTTTGGTGGCTATAACTGTTTATATTTTTTGTCAAGGCACTGGGTTCCACTTTCAGTAGAACTAATCTACATCCATCCATCTAAATGTACCAATTTGATCTAATCCAGGTTTGTGAGGAAGGCTGTAGTCTATCCCAAGTATTGTTATGTAAGATATTGGACAGTATGTCATTCATCTATTAATTTATTGTCCATTTAGCTTATTCCTAGTAGGGTTGCTGACCATTCCTTCACACTGAACAAAAAATTTGGGCCTTTAATATTAAACAAAAAATTTTGTGATAGTGAATGATGATGATAATCTAGTGTTTACTAACCTTTAACAGATGTGACAAAAAAATCACACGTCCTCAGTTTCAGGACCATAATTTTTCCGCATTGGCCTGTCCTTGCACCACAGATGACCCCCTCTCCTTTTGGTTCCTCTCCTATCAGCAGTGAGCATGAGCAAGAGACAGAGAGTAAGAGAAATAGAAAGCGATGCCAGGATGATGACGACAGCAGGCTGGAGCTCAGCGCAAAGCTGTGGGTTATCAAACTCATTAATCTACATGCCATAGTCCCTGGATGAATAATTGTGCTTTGAATTTATCTGCCACTGTGATAGCTACCGCTCAGCTCTCCCTCCACCACGGCCAACTATGCATTGTGTCTGAGCCTTGTAATTATAACATGCTTTGTCTTTGCTTTGGGTGGAGGTGAAGCTACGGGTGGAAAACAGACTCCAACTCTCCCACTCCTGCTTCTATTCTTACAGTCTAAATTTTGAAGTTTAACGTTGCTGGAATATTGAATATGGTCCATAAAAAGAAAATCCATTTTAACTAAACTATTTACATTCTGCAATGTAAAAAAGAAAAGAAAAAAAGCTTCTCAAAGTCAACAATAATGCACCAGCAAACTTTGAAATTTGAAAAAATCTTTATTCCAGCTTTTTTAATATACTGCGCTTAAACATTAAATGAGGTCAACATTCATTGTAATGTATCTGATTGAAATTCAAGACAAAAAATTAAATGCTGGTAACACCTGGCAACCTCTTCTCCATTGATTATGTGGTATCAAAAACTGTTAGTCTACCGTAATTTCCTGTGTCAGATTAGACTATCCAGTCCTCAGGTTTATAAAATATTATCACACTGATCTATCCAGAATCTAGAAACACCATTCGGGTGTTTGAAAATAACGTCAGAAGAAGCTTTCGAGGAAGAGCAAAAAAAAAAAACTATATTAAGCAGCAATGGCACACCGACACATACAAATGAAGTTAATACTTCAGACTGCTGCATGCAAACCTGGGATTGTACCCATGTGGCCACATCTCCACAACATGTAGACACCCATGCAGACAGGTTGCAGATGTACTTTAAAGCCTTCCACATTTCAAGTTGATAGTCAGCATTATAATTGTGTGCTTTTCTATTAAACTTTATAAAGAAACGTATATGAGTTTTACAAATGAACAAATTAATTAATTAGGTGTATAAACTCAGAACATTTTTATGATACTTTATTAGAGACACTGTTTGAGAAAGCAGTAGCTCTAATGCAGTTATGTCATCTACTTGTCATTCTTCATTGTCCATTAAGGGACACTAAACTCAATTACAGCTAGAAAAAAAATTAATCCTGAGTGAAATATAATAATATGAATGGTTATATAATGACATATAAAATTTTATTTAGAGCCAAGATGTGTCTCTTAGGGATTATTCCATCCACTAACAAAAATTTCAACCTAAAAAAATATATTAAAAAATCAAAGATACTACAATCTGTCATATTTGATAATGTTCTGTGCATGGGGCATTGTATGTGTTTTTAAAGGAGACTTTTGCATATCTTCAAATGGTACCCTTTTCAAGTAAGATGAAGATTTTTTTATTTCAAGTTTTAGAAACAGAAATGGCTTTGATGGAGTTTTAGGGTTGATATTAATGCTCATCTGTCAGTGCTTGATGATGGCTACATAAATCTATTTTCAGTAAAAACATTTTTACAGTAATTATATTGTATGCAGTTAATTATAGTTCTTAATCATGCAACTTCACAGAACTTTGGACGGTAAGAGTTCTTTCTCATACCGTCTGTAAACAAGCAGCTTATTAATTCTGTCAGTTTTTTGCCATGAGGTTATTTTGGTGGGCTGTATTGCCACCACAGCTAGGCAAATTACTTTCACGTCAAGATGTCATGTTATAAAAGGCCAACCACATGTATATTAATGTCATTTAAAGTACTAAACACATGATTTTTCTTTCCTGGTTAAATATGAATGAGTAAATGTCAGATTTTCATTACTTTGATGGAAGGATTAACACAAAGTTAGCATTGTCTTCTCTTATTTTTTGCAACATATAGCTAATCACTGGTCTCTATATTCTTTCTAGCACACCTATAGTTTTGAATCTTGCAAACAAATATATCTTATTGTCCATTAAACTCTAGAAAGTTGCCTTGAGCTCTTAGACATTGGCGTCCTTAACAAAATTGGTGATCTATTGGGGTAAATTACTTTCATGATATTGTTGTAACATATTGTGAGACTGCAGGAATTTTCATAAAAAAGTGTCTTAGGGGTCAGAGTTTCATAGTCAATCACAGCACATGGAGTTGCAAGTCTAAGTAAAGAATCTTTGCAAACCAAGATTGTGTGATCTGGGGGCTCCGTCAGTGTGTTTCAGTGTGTTTGTCTGTTGTGTGTACAACTGCCTGCGGCCAGCTCGTCCTTGAGCCAACCTCTGTTTGCAGATCATACTTAATGACAGTGTTGTGTGTTGTAATTTGTTTTTTACCTGCTGGAAGGTCATCAAGCCCGTTACAAATTTAGTGGATGTTTTGAAGGGGAAAATAGTTCGAAAGCATTTCCCTCTGACTGTAAAAGACCAAACGGACTCTCTCCAATGTCACATTTATCATTTTCAAAGAGCTAATATCTTTGGATGAAACAGAAAAAGGATGGTGACCCTATCCTTTTGTTCCAGCCAAGGCAGGGGAAGACATGGGTCAACCTTCAGAAGCCAACACCGCTGTGGGGAGATGGTGTGAGAGGTGATGTTTTTTAAAAAGCTCTCCTGACCTGATGATACTCCGTCGAATGTTTGCTTAAATGGACGTGCCACCGTTTTAGAATGTGCTTTGTGTAGCAGATTTTGAAATGCCCAATTGCATTTCAAAGAACACATATGTTCATCACATACATTCTCTTTGACTTGCACACAATATACACACATGAGTGAATCCACAAAAACCCACACTAGGGCATTGGTGTCAACCTGAAGGTTTCTGGCAAGGTTTTCTGGGTAATTCCCATTCACCTTGTCCATTGTTGGTTGTGAGAATTGAGAAGTGTGTGTGTGTGTGTATGTGTGTGTGTATGTATTCTTATAGGTGCTTCTTTTGTTGTATCTTTGATTTGACTCATTTTTATGAGGCAGAAGGAGCTGCAGAAGGAGCTAAAAAAAAAGTGGAAGTTTTGGAGGTCACAAACAAATTACAGTATGTGCCCTGTAGTGTGACTGTGACTGGTTTGTTTGTGCCTTTGTGTGTGCGTTTTTCAATGTAGTAGAAAATTGAGGAGAGCGAGTTGTTGTGAATACAGGTATTTGTGGAGACTGTCTATATGCAAATGATGAAGGGATGTAAACATAATGATCCAGCACTTAGAAAGACCATAGCTCCTGAGTCGTTCATAGCAAGGTGTGAGGGGAAAGAAAAACCCCACAAGACAAGAGAGGACTATGAGCGAAATGGCTTGTATGACTGCTTGCAAAATCCCTTTGTGTTACACTGATGCTTTCAGTATAATAAGAAAACTACAATAAAAAACTAGTTGATCCGTTAATTATTATAATCCATACTACAAACTGTTGTCAGTTCCTAACGTGTTCAACTGGACTAGACTTTGGGGTTGAAGACATCTTTACCAGTACATCTGGACAAGTCTACTTCCCTGATTATTGCACATTTGGGGGGGGGGGGGGGTAATGTTGTAATTTATCTGGATTTGTATCTCTCTCTTTTAAGAAAATTCAGTACATATCAAGATACACTTTAAACAGCAATCTGATATGATTTTATTTTGTTCAATAAAATGCAGCTCATAACATAAAAATGTATTTAATATTTAAAAGTTTCTTTGATATAAACATTGATTTTCAATTCTACATGAGAATGTATATTTTCTAAATGTCATATTATTTAGCTACCTTCAACTGGATTGATAATTATTTAAAAATTGGATTTTTAGTACTTCTTAGCTTACGAAAAAGCTTTTGAAGGTTTATCTTTGAACTTTAAAATGCTTTACTCTAATTGAAAAATGTCAGTCTAATATATGTACACAGCCATCACTCAGATCAACACTTGTAGTTTGTACATCTTTTGCAGTTGTATTTAGCAAACAATTTAGCAAATTGATCACTGCTGTATTTACCATATGATTGTGCATTTTTATTGTGATATCACTATCCCTGAACCAAACTTAATGGACTTTACTTAGAGCTTCCTTTGTTTTTTTTTTTTTAATTCAAATTCTCATGACTTCAGGTCATACATAATTGTACTTTATAAACTTTTTTAGATGATGATTGTCATACAAGCTGTGTTTTTTTTAGCTTATAAGCAACATTGTAATTTTACAGCCATGGCTCTATGGGATATCAGCAAAAAAAAATAGGTAGAGGTAATCTTCCTATGTTTTCTTTTTTTTTAAAGAATTGTATTGTCATGATCACATGTTAGAAGATTACCCTTTTTCTGCTTTGAGTTTTAGAATTAGAAGAACAATGAATGCATGGCGAATGAAGAGGGTACAAGAGAATAATCAACATGACAGAGACTGCCCAGAAAGAGCTGTATTTCTATTTTATTGTCATAGACAACATTAGTTCTCTTGATAATAAAACAAATAGTTAACGGCTCTAGTGAGGAATTGAGTTGACTTTCATGAGTGTAGCTTTATGGGTTTCAGAGGGGCATAAAAATACACCAAAATACCCCATCATTATTATCCACAGCTGTCCTATGGGTTGTGCCAGCAGGAAATATTTACAACAATGA
>JABUIW010000020.1:18916364-19017377 GCA_013363375.1 Menidia beryllina
AAAAAAAAAAACAATATACAAAAATCTCACTGTAGCTGTGTCAGTACTAATTCACAAATGGTTTCTTGGTCATAGTTACTAAGATTGAGCATCAGTCAGCTTATGTTAAAGAGCACATGTCTTAGAGGTACCTATGTTTTTAAGGAATTGATTGTGTCATATGTATTTTGTCATTGGCAATGTATCTTGTGTTATTTTAACTCTCTGCTGACGTTTCGGAAAATTACCTGCTGCCCCGAGGAATAGGAGACATCTAAGAAATGATTTCACCTACTGCTTGGGAAATGGATTAGCAGGACACAAGTATCGCCAATTTTAAGTAATTAGCTGTTAATTGGCTCAATGTGTGTAAACAGAAGTTTTTTATTAATATATGCAGCGAACATTCGGATCTATTCAGCAAGCAGAACAGACGCTAAGCAAATTTAATGAGTATTACAGCTTCAACAGCATATGAATTTATTCGCTCAACTCAAATGCACTTGGTCTGGTATAGTCTTCCCCCAGATGTAAACTCATCTGGATGAATGACTCACGCTGCTGTTCAGTATGCTTTGGGGCCCAGCTTTTGTGCTCCTGATATAGGTTAAATACATCTGTCCACTGGCTTTTTTTTTTAATGGTTAGCTTCCAAGTGGTCATAAATTACACTTGGCCTGACATCGTGTTTAAACTTGCAGTAGAGTGATGCCTGCTAAATTTGGAAAAGGTGACTGCACCGCTGAGATATGAAAAGTTGGAATCTTGTCATCATATATCATATATCCTTGAATTTTTGTTGTTACACATCTTGCACACAAAAGCTTTGTCCTTTTTCTAGCATGCATAGCACTTTGGCTCTTTAAAAAGTGCTATACAGTAATTTTTCATGTTCCCATGAAAATTTTCTCTGTGTGAAAAAAATGTTTTTTGGTGAAGATACCTTTTTTGTAATGGTATAGCTCTATCATACTAACTTTTTGCAAATAATTATTCATGAATAGATAGTGCTTGATAATGATGAAAACCGAGTTGAACTGAGTGAGCTGAGTAGTAATATCTTAATGATTTGGACAAAAGTAAACTCACATATCAGCTGTCAACTGAGACATTAACTTTGTGTGGTCAGCCCAACGGATTAGCAATCAGCTTTTCAATTGCCATTATTTCTGTGATGCCAGCATAAACTACATGTCACCTCCTCAAAATGTGTCTGGATCTGATCATTTAAGAAAATCTCAATTCTAAGCAATCTGTATACCTTCCTTAGACTACAATGGTAACCTTTAAAGTCCTCGATGTAAATGAATATGCTGGGTGCTACCATCTGTTTTTGCATTTGTTTTACATACCGTGTTTGCCTCGTGTTGTGTTTTATGCATTTCCACAGCATATGCTCAACTGTGTTCCTGTTGGTGTGCCTCCTCGAATCAGCACAGAGCACTGGAAACAGGCTCATCATTGCTTTATAAGAGAACATGATAGTGGAGAGAATAAACAGAAGGTACGGAATGGCAGGGGGGACAGGAAACAGAGAAAGGGGATACAATCTTAAGTGTTAGTGATGGACTAGGCAATGGAAGGTGATGTACGATTTAAATCAACTCTTTTCCACTCTAAGCACAAGTGGCTGATGGTTGAGGAAATGGTTCTGTGATGCTATCCCTTGTAATCCTGCTGGCAAAGTATGTGAAATGTATTTAACTCTCAGTTTTTTTTCTCACTCTGTTTTCTTACTTTTGCATTAGGTAGGAGGTCATTAGTTATATATCTTTAAAAAATTGACTGATGTTGAACTTAAAGTGTCAAACTGCTCTCTTTTATCTCTTTGAGTACCTTTGACCAAGAATGAAATCAGACAAATATTTTAGTGGAAGACTGGTTGGTAACCCTGGCAATGTTGAAGAGGAGGAGTCTTAAAGGTTTGGTCTCTATGTATGATAACATCTTTTGTAAAAGTGGCTGCAAATATCAACAAGCCGCCTGTTAGCGGCTATGCTGACCAAGCGTGCAACACAACTCACAGGGGACAAAAGTTTATGAAAAGACCCTACTCTGACTTACAGAATTACAAGTTTATATAAGAGTTTGAATAAAAACGTTTAAAGAAAAAAGAAAACCAGTTTATTATAATCCTTTAGAGTACAACTAATTATTATTCCAATAATTGCAATGCATTTAATGCCAATTAATAGAAAACAAACAAACTTGGCACCTGAGTTTGAATAATGGAAAAGATATGAGAAATCTGCATGATCTGCCCATGTCATTTGGTACCCCATCTGTTTCCTGGCGATCTCTGGTCTCTTTGTGTGTACAAACAAAATAATATAAAGCATTGCTGTAACTCAAGAGGAACTGTGGTGAACCATCCATTACAAAGTCTTTGGTTCTATTTGCAATTTACGGCTATTCCCTGTGACAGAAGACAGAATTTCCCAAAGAAATTAGGTCAAGCAAACAATAAAATCTAAAATTTCAAGAAATTTCAAAGTATGCCCGAAATTAGGCAAATGGCAATTAAATGACTAATACCAAATACATTAACACAAACCTAGAAAAGCAGACACAGTCAGCACGAGTAAATGAACTG
This sequence comes from Menidia beryllina, assembly GCA_013363375.1. Taxonomy (NCBI): domain Eukaryota; kingdom Metazoa; phylum Chordata; class Actinopteri; order Atheriniformes; family Atherinopsidae; genus Menidia; species Menidia beryllina. Next base: position 18,918,937 of record JABUIW010000020.1, read on the forward strand.
TAAGTACATAGATGTGAGTAATGCTTGCTGTGCCTTGATCCTCTCTCCCTCCTGGAACTTGTCTTGCTTTAGCCTTAGACTTGCCTGAGCTTCTCAGAGGAAATGACACACATGGCTCAGAACCTGTTCAGCGACACACATAAATGCAAACGCTTAAGCACCTTTCTCTACGTGCGTGTGTGTGTGGAGCTGCTTGAAGTCGTGGTAAGGGTTGGATTGTGACAGTTGAGTCTCAGGAGAGGTTGTGCAGATCAGGGTTGAGCTGAAAACCAGGGCCCAGGCTGCATTAGAGAAAGAGGTACACGACAAAAGCCCTACGTGAGAGCCTTATCTGCTGGCTGCTGCCTCTCCCTCAGCCTCTTCCCCTTGAGCTCTAAGGGAAGGAAACACGTCTGTCTGACTTACACGACTGTCTGTCTGACTTAAACGCTACCTCTGTGTGTGTTTGATTTATCCCCTGACGATAAATCCACACATTTCACCCTCTGATGTATAGTTTGATACTCTTACCATACCCTACCAGTTTATTATACAGTAGTTATCTGATTGAGTGACGTTATGTTTTTCATTATACATTTTTAGCTTCCCTAAATAACTGCAAAAAGATAAACTCAGAATTTTAGTTGAGGCAATTCTTCTGAATAATGATTTGTATAAAACATGTAAGTCATTTAGAAGATTACTAATATCCACTATAACTACTAAGTAAGAACAAAGTAGACAGCATAGAAATCTGTTAACTTACAGCAGTTACACTTTGTTTAGATATGTTTTCACAAACTATGCATTATAAGTGGATGTAATTTGCATATTGAGTAATTTAAATAATGTGCATATATGTATATGCATTAGTTTATGAACTAACCGTGACTCTCACGATATGATCTGACTTGACTAGTAATGGAAAGTCTGATCTTTAGTTACATAAACTGTGTCTCCCAGTGATTGCTATCACCTCAGTCTCAATGTTCATCAAGAATTCTTGACTTGACCTGGTTTCAACCGCAGTGCACTCTCCACTGTTAAAGTTTATGTTCTGATATACAATATTATTCCAACAGCTGACCTTAATTCATACATCATTGCAATTACTATGTTTACGAGTAAACATTTACATTAGAGTTTACATTTCACAGAATAATGTGTACGTTTTAAATTACATTCCTTTTATCACTAAAATATTTGCTCTCCTGCAATCTCCTCTTTATATTGATATCAGTCGACAGATGGACCATTTCTGTTTTTAATTTCCACTGACTGCTACAACATATTATATATGCACTGTAAATAAGCAGTGTGTGTCACCAGGTGCACTTATTACCTCTGGTTCAATTCTGTGTTTTGTCTATGCCTCCAAATCAAAACAAATGTCAAATCTAGTCATTTCAAAGAAACAATCCAATTTAGAATAATTAGAGTCCAATTCCTTGTGATAAAATTGTGATCAAATCAAATTAAGTTAATTCCAAATTGGTCCAATTCATAAAGAGCTCATTCAAAATAAGTTGTCCGACTGAGGAAACCAGTGGATTGTGGTGAAGCATCCTTTCGATCCAATCTCCCATTCTGAGCATGTACGAGGCAACTGTGGAAAGAAACCTCCCTCAGGGAGGGTGACCATCTGCCTGGACCAGCTGGAGTTTGAGAGGACAGGAAAGAGGGACACCAAACACCGTGACAGCAGCTATGAGATACCTGCTGAGAGAGAGAAACACAAGTTAATGACATCAATAATATGTACATGGAAAATAAAGACGGGAGGCTCAAGAAAAATGTATTTCGGGAGGTCCCCTAGCAATCATGGCCTATAGCACCATAAATACTGAAAGTTTTACGTAGCTCTAAACATCTCATATTTATGAACAAACAGCCATTAGTTTAATGCTCATATGTATTGAAGTCCCACCACAGCATTTTTATCAATCTGAGACACTTTGCTCTACCAGCAAAGTATTATGTTGACCATAGATAACTTTGTTATGGGGAAAAGTTCATAATATATGAAAGAAACATACTCTTAAATATAATTTTGCAACTGCATCCTACTTTTTGATTATGATTATGAAAAAGTCTCTCACTTGTATTCCCTCATCTTGCATAATGAGACTAGTATCCTCAGTCATGATAATGTGAGAATTGAACGACATTTCCTGATCAAAGATAGCTCCAAGATTTCTCACAGTGGTGCTGGAGCCTAGGTCGATGCCATCCAGGGAAACTATATCTCTATATAATGTGTCACGTAGTTGCTTAGGCCCTGGAACAATAACTTCAGTTTAACATTAGAAAATTAAAGGTCATCCAGGTTTTAAAATCCTGAAAACACATTTAAAGCTTAGCCAACTTATAAGTTTCATCTGGCTTGATCAATAGATATAACTGAGTATCAAATGCATAACAATGAAAGTTGATGGAGTGTTTCATGATAATATTACCTAAAGGAAGCATATATAAAGTAAAGAGGATTGGTCTGAGCACAAATCCTTGTGGAACTCCATGACTAACTTTGGCATGCATGGAGGACAAACTGAAATCGGTCTGATAAATAGGAGCTAAACCAGCTTAGAGCGGCTCCTTTAATGCCAACGAAAAGTTCCAGTCTCTGTAATAGGATTTGATGGTCAGTGGTATCAAAAGCAGCACTAATATCTAATAAAACCAATACAGAGACAGATCCTTTGTCTGATGCCACTAGGAGGTCATTAGTAATTTTGACCATTGCTGTGTCTGTGCTATGATGAGCTCTAAATCCTGACTGAAAATATTCAACAAGCTATTGCTTTGTAGATAGTCACACACCTGTGTGGCGGCTGCTTTCTCTAGGACCTCAGAGATAAATGGAAAGTTATATATAGGTCTATAATTAGCTAAAACATCTGGGTCCAGGTTAGGATTTTTCACAAGAGGTTTAATTACAGCTACTTTAAGTACCATGGCACATAACCTGTTGATAAAGACAGATTGATCACATCTAGTAGATAGGTGGTAACCAAGGGTAAGACCTCTTAAAGCAGCCTCGTCGGGATGGGGACTAAGAGGCAGGTTGATGGTTAGTTGGTAGATTGATTGAGGGAAGCAAAGCAGTCAAATATTGCTTTTATATATAGTTTTATAGCTTTTTCTAAGGTTCCTGAGTTTAGAGATAGGTCTGTACCAGTGGAGGGCAAGTTTTGGAGGATCTTGTTTCTAATAGCTAGAATTTTATAATTAAAGAAGCTCATAAGTCGTGGCTAGTGAGAGCTATAGGAATACTTGACTTGATGGAGCTGTCACTTTCTGTCAGCCTTGCTACAGTTCTGAAAAGAAACCTGGGATTGTTCCCATTTTCCTCTATTAAAGAAGAGTAACACGCTATTTTGACATTACGGGGGGGCCTTCCTAAAAGTTTTAAGACTATCTTTCCCAGTAAAACGAGAATGTTGTCAACTGCTGTCAAACTCAATGAACTTAGCATAATTCTGTGTCCCTGCATGCTCTATAATAGCTGTCTGTCAGGACACTATCAATAATAGGGGTTAGCTGTTCACAGCGAGGTTAACAGGTAGTTAGTCTGTGGATCATGCAAAACACAAATAGATATAAGGTCACAGTACACTCAGGATCACGCATTCATCCCATTAGAATGTTCAGTGTTTTGCCCCAATGCCAGATGGCAGATGGTTATGCTAAGGACAATCACTCTTCATGACAGAGTAAGGGACAGAGAGACTGGTTCCATAAAAATAACTGTAAAAGGCAGGCCCTAGAAAGAGACAACAGTCATTCATTCAAGTCAGATAACCCAACGACAATAACAATACATATTTTGTGAACTCAAATTTCAATAGTAATCTCTGTTGACTGAGGTTTAATATGGTTGTGTAGCTCTAACTGAGATATTTTTTGGGTGTCAGATGACTGTTAATCTTTAAGTAATACTTTTTAAAAAATTGGCGTTGAGATCCTACCTTAAAATTCTAAATACAGTATATATCTATTAATCTTATTGTTCTGTTTCTTTTCCAGAAGAACCCCTACGAAATAGGTGACTCCTCCGAAACAAAATGTGCCCAATATGTTCACAAGCTATTTAAGCTCATTTATGAATCAACTGATTTTGGAATTGTAGAATTGTAGAGCTTGTAGTGTCTTCTGTGATACTGCAATAAAACAGAAACATTACAGTGAAAAAAAAAGGAAAATGAAAGTTCGTAATAACCCCAAAAGCTCTGATATAGTATAATGAATGTGACTGTGTTACTCACACTTTTACATTTAACGTTAAAGGCATTTCTCTGCTCTTTGCATGAAATATTGATTAATGTTACTCAAACTTTCAACCATATCTCACACACATCATCTGAAGTTTGGGCTTTGTTAAATTATTAATTATTTTTGGAGTACACTTCTTTCTTTTTTTTTCAAATGAATACTTTTACAAATGCAGCATTAGGAAAATATCATTTAGAATCTGATTTTAGGAACAGATTAAAAAAGAGTCTGGGTTAAAAAAAGGAGCAGAGGGAAAAATCTGCAATCTTAAAAAAAGAAAGAAAATTAAACAATTGCAATCAGTTAATTGTCAAACATAGTTCTGCGACCGACATGACCATTTTTGCTTTTTTGCCCCTAAACTAGAAAATGTGCACTTATTGAAGAATTACTTTTTTCAAAGAAGATGAGCTATTACCTAAGGCGTCATGTATTTGAAGCGTTTTGTCAAATGCCAAGACTATCCATCCATCTAGCCTCTATAGATGTATATATAGAGTCTATGTATACAGCCTGTATACAACTCCCAGGAGGCCTGCAGGTAGGCTGGAGCCTATACAAGATGACTAGTTAAACTAACAAATATTCATAAAGTTGATTTTATGTTTGTGTGTGTGGAAATAAATTCTGCTGTACATTAATGTAATGCATTTACGTAAGCAGCTTTGGCTTTTTCCCTTCTTTAAAGGTAGGATTTAAAATGGATATCCGAAACATAACAGTTTTGTAGGAAGATTTATTGTATACCATAGACACTGAACTTAGTTTAACCCTGTCTCGTCCAACAGCATGCCCAAACAGGATTAATTAGGTAAAAGAAACTGAAGAATGGAAATGATCCAGACTGCGATGCTTCTGTCTGAACTGCTCTCTCTTTAAATTTATTTATGTAGATCATTTTGGTGAAGGGTAATTTTACCTTTTTTTCATGACAGGAGCAACAAATAAGTGCTTGAATCATGTGGAAATTATATTTTGGTGGTCGGCACATCTCTGGAAACATGACAGTGGAACGGGTAAATCAACATGTCCTCTTCCTGGGAACAACAGCTCTGGAAAAAGACCCAGTTTCCTACATACTGCATCACAATTGGTCCAGGTTCGGTCCAATTTTGTATCTTGCAGGTGCACCAAGTTTTTATTTAATGAAAAGATAAATCTCCCTTACATTCTGTCTGTTATTGCAGGTACATGCTAATCCGCAGAGATTTGAACAGGTATTCTTCAATGACCATTTTGAACATCAAGCAATAGAAAATCTTTTTAAAAAAGTGTAAACAATAACTGTAAACAATACAGTGGCATGAATGTTTTGATGAAGACTTTATTTATTATTGAAAATTATTCTTTTGTACATACATTTTGAAACAGTTTGAAAAATGCATTACATGTAAAACTTTAAAAGAGATAAAGAACATGTCGTAGTTCAATGCAGTATTCAAGCAAATTCAGTAGTTTAATGCAAAAAAAATAAATTCACTAGTGCATTTTGAATGTCTCAGTTTTTGTGTTTTGTCATTACGCACTGGTGACCTAGTATCTGCTACCCTCAGAATATCCTCTGAGCATTGGTGGAGTAGTAACCCCTTCTCTGGTTCCTGTCCCCAACGCTGATAGACTCTAACATAGATAGTCACAAAGTGGAATCACATAAAGTTGTCTGAGCAATTGGCTTTGACCATTATTTTTCTCTTGTTATGGAATATTTAGAAAATGTAAATATGACTTTCTTTTTGTACAAAGACGTCACTTAAGTTTTTCTTTTACATTATTCTGTGTTGATATTTCTCTGCATTGATTTTTTGTTTATTGTAACTATGTTATTTGAAGTACTGTTATGTACAGTTTAATATGAAATTCAATTGACAATTCAAACTTCTTCATAGAAAATAGTGTGTCCATCCATGGTCACCAGTCTCTGTGGTTGACTTCTGACCTGTGGACCCTGTCTTTCATCCAATGGTTTTGTTGGAACAGGCTCAAGGAACTCCAAGAGGGAAATTTACTATAGTTGATGATCACAGTCTAAAATAAATTGATAACATCCAGTCAACTGAATTTGATGTTTGGATTAGAGAGCACATGCATACTTTGTAGAACACAGTACTTGGCCAAGTCTTCATCAAAGCACGTGTGGATATAAATCACCAGTGTCTCAAAGATGTCCAATGTCTTTAGTTAATAAGTATTTTGCCAATATTTAGAGAACAGAATGTGCCAAAATCCATCTGTTGTAATCTAACAAGCCTTTCAGGTGTAGAGATTTACCATACATCTTTATTTCCTAGGCAAGAGGTTGGCGTTGAGCTTTATTCAATAGGTGCCTTCGATATCAACTGCTTTGTCTGCTGCTCAGGGTCAGGGATGATATGAGCCATCTCTGACATGATAAATGTGTTTTTCTCCCCGTGTTCGCAACTTCTGAAAGAGAAACATAATAACAAAAGTTTTCTTCCAAAGTAAGACAAACTTTCTTTCCCCACCCCAGTTTCTCTTCTTTAACCCTCTACCATATTTTCTCTGTTCCTGTGACCACAGAAATAGGGGAATGTTGATTGCTATGCATTGTTTAGTTTCTTTCATTAATGCTGGGTGCCAGTTGAGGCCTACAGATGAACAATAGCAGGGGCCCAAAGCATGGATCAATAGCAGATTGCTGATAGTGCCCCGTCCATTCTCCCCACCAGATTACATGATAAATGGGTTGGTCCATACACAGTGACAGGCCCAAGACTAGTCAGGATCAGGTGAGGTAAGGCCCTGTGCCTGCTGGATATCACATCTTCTGTGTCTTTGTACTGGTTGTGTGTGACCAGGCACTTGTGTGGGTCAAAATATGAAGTGTTTAGTTTTATATTTGTGTGAATGCCTTATCTTTGTGAGATGACCCATGGACTGATAAATTAAACAGATATATTCTTAATTTTGGGAGAGGAAAGAAAATCAATGCCAAACAAGCTGCACTATAATTTCCTGAGCAATTTTCAAACTACTAAAAATGGGGGTTTTGAATTATCTTTAGAAAATTTTAGGAGGGATCTTCTTCCAAATTTATTTTCCTGGACCAATTTCCCTTTCCTAGGCATGCAGAAGCTTTCAGGTGTCCTGGTCAGTGCCACCCACCCTCCAGTGGTGAATATGGTGTCCAATGGTGCTTTCCAACCCCTGAAATAGAAGGATTGGGTTCTTCATCCCTCACCCTTTAACTCCACCCCCAATATTCTGACTATAAGAACAGTATAAATAGGATAACTGAACATTGAAAATCACAAAGTAGAGCAAATGTGATTGTTGGGGGCTTTCTTGGTCTACTGAAACAGATGTTACACCTCAAGCCAGATCTTAGGTAAAGTTAAATTACGGTATCTAAGAATATTGCAATTGTAATTTCTAAGGCTGCAACGAGAGTCTAAACTATACCTGAATAAGGATTTATGCCCATTTTGCCCATCAGCTTGAAAAGGAGAATGCCAATTTGCAACGGAAGAAACAGAAAAGGATGCAGTGCTGTGTAAAACATGACTGAGAATCACACCGGTTAATGTGTTCCTGTATGTAAATGGTGGCCTTTGTCTGGAGGATAAGGCTAAGCTGGGTCAAATGTTGGAGCTGATATGTGGGACACATTTTCTGAGTACATATGAATACCCACACTGCAGCATTGATTAGCTGTTGAGATATTAGACCAAAAATCAAAATGCCAGAAAAGAAACTTATTGCTGGTGCAAAAAAGACAAGTCAGGGAATACGTATAGTCAATAAGATCTTACCTCTAGAGACACAGAATGTCTCAACTCAATTACTCTGATAATGTCAAGATATTTGAGGCTATGCTAAAACAGAAGACATAATGACTTCCTAATGAGTCAACAGACTAGACACGAGTGCTACAGGTAATGATGAACAAGCTTGTCAAATATTGCACCGACTTCGCAGTGTGAAGTCGGTGCAATAAACAATAGCAGCTGAATCCTTGTATATCCGTTGTTGCACTTAATGATTCATGACTCTTCTACAAAGAGATTTTTGGGAGGTCTTCTGCAATATAAGTAAAAAAAACAATAATTATTTTAATAGCATGCCTTCCCACCTTGACTCAGAATGGAAAAAAACACCACTACAGCCCACTTCCACCACCTTCATAGCTAATTTATGAAACAAATGTTTAAAAGATCCCTTTCTTTGAATAATATATAGTAGTAGTTTATTAGTGTAGGACAAATCTTGGTATTGTTACCTTTCCAATTGTGTGCCCTTCTGTTTGTAAGTATATAGTGAATGTGCTTATGTGTGAGTGTGCCTGCATGTTGTGAGAAGGACAAGCAACCAAAACAGTGACTTTTCCACAATGGACACAAAGAGGGCAGATATAAGGCTCCAAATTGGCAATTTACTGTCCCTACAGTGAGGCTCCATGTCAGCCTGTCTTCAGTCTAATATGGGTTAAAAACCTTAAGTAGTGCAAGAGCAGCACCTTACTCTGTAGTGTACAATAACAAGAGTTAAGGCAAATATACAGCACAAATTGATCCTGTGTTCTTCAAATGCAATTTCCAATTGTTTCCTCTCTTCCTGTCCAGAACATTACCCAACTTATTTTCAGAGCAAATGCTCCGTTATTGGTATTTTCCCCTGAAGCCCCACATCCTTCACTAAATTTATAATTTGTGTGATAATTTCCAGCAAAATAGATGGGAGTGAAGGAGAGTAAAAGTTGCAATAATTCAAGGTCCTTTAGTAATGTTCGGGAGCACTAGTGGCTAGTTAATCTACTCATTGACATGTTGTCCTCTGGTGAAGCTGAAGGACAGTCTTTAGACTAATGACCACACATATGGCACGTCGCCCATTTAAAAGAGAAACAAACACCTCTTGGCAATGGTGAATAAGTGCATTGTGGAATGATGTGTGGTGGAGACATTAAAAAAATTTCAGAACACCCAAACAAAGGCAAATGCAACCACACTTTCTGTCACCTGGTTAGTTTACAAATGACACAAATATGATACCAACATTTTACATAAGGATCTTGAGTAACACATGCAACTTCATAATTTCTGTGGCATAAATAAATGTAGACATAAATGACTGGTTTTTATATAAAAAAACAAACATATTGTTTATTTATTTTGGTTCAATAACTTTAAATGTAGGATGCATGTTGCTTTTTGTGAATTACAGCCATTGCCATCAAAATACTAAATCCCCATAAATGAAATAAAACCTAGTGGACTTGCGAAGTGATGCCTGTCACTTCTTTGTAACATATAAAAAGATCAACTCAGTGTTGTTTAATTGGAGTTTGTGTAAGTGTGTCCACTCCCCACTGTGTGGGCTGCTCGGATCAGTCTCTCAGAGCTGACAGTCACTGTATGCGGTTTTCATACACCTTCAACACAATTAAACAAACCCTCCTGTACAGGTGCTAAAGTGGAGTCACAGTTCCCATCAGTATTTATGACACAAAACACCCTTTCTTCCATTAGTTCAGTTTTTTTGTCAAATGCACAATATCCATTACCAATGGGAAAGTGGGATGACTTCTGGAGCCAACCAGATAGTCCAATCTCACAAAAACTTGTATGTCCACATGTCCAAGTTTCATATCTATGTAGTGTGTAGGCACTTATGATGTATATTATTCTACACTTGTTACACAGTGTATTAAACAGCTCTGAATGTGTGTTAAATGTTCCTTCATTCTTACATTGGCCATGTATTTTGAACTTGTAATGCTAGCTAAGTGTGAATAAAGTTTAATAGAAGAACGACCAACACATCCTGGAAAGGCCTTATGATGTTCAACACGATAATGTTGGGTCCAATCTATGTGTAGCCAAAATATAGAAAGTAGCTATTCTCCGTCTGCCTCCAATAGCCACAGGGACATACTGTCAAGATAATGACAAGGTATTTACTTCAGTGTTGGAAAAGCAATGGATTAGCAGAAAAAAAGTTCAAATAATGGAACAGCCCATCCCAACAAACTCCTCGTAATTAGTGAATCAGATTAAGATGCCTATTGAAAAAAATGTCTGTTTGATCAGTCTTGAAGACAGATAGGTGTGTTCCCTGGAATCCAACTTATCATAACTTAAATATTACACATTACAATATGCATAGTTTATTTCTCAGAGGGGTGATTTCATCCCTTAACCTCTTCTTCATATTGAGTCTATATAAAGTCTATATTATAGACTAAAGGAAAGAGACTGAAAAACATCATGGAACAATTTTGAAACAACTGAAAATGCCATTTTTGAAAGGTTACAAAGTTACTTCAACATTGCAAGGATTTTATTGAGTTACCTAGCTCTTTTCTGTAAATGAGTACTTCCTTTCCAGACATCTTGAATTTTTGACTAAAAAACAATTTTCATGATAGTTTGCGCTGCAATTAAGACATCAGTAAAACAAAATTGTAAGTTTTGCGTCTTGGACATCGGCCATTCATGCCATTAGTGCAAAACTGTCTACATTAGACCAGCTCTTTGTAACATAATGTTAGTGTTACTTATCACACCTCTGTCACTTGTTTGCCGGACCAAAATTTGACCGCATAAGACTACTGGAACAGGTTTTCAGGGTCAGTATGCAACTATTGCAACAATTAACAAACAAAAAAATTGCTTCAGAACATACAACACACACAAATACATGTGAATAAAACAATAAATTCAGCCTTCTGACCTGTACTTAAGCTGATAAAGTTCCAGTCTTTTTTTTCTCCCAATTGTATGGACTACTATGCAAACTATGCATGGCCTGTGATCAATACTGGTACGATCTCAAACAACTCTCTGGAATGTCGGAGACTTCAGACAATTGTCAGTGCTGAGAACTGGAGAAAACGATCACTCAAACTGTAGGTGGAATGCTTTGATCACACACATTCAGTCACACACTCACATACAGAAACCCTCATCCTGAGCTGCGAAAAGGGTAATGGGAAGAAAGGAGTTGGGATGATGATGAATGTATGTCAAAGACTGCAGTCCAATAGAATATTTCTGCAGTGTGTAATAAAAACTTCCTCATGATCACAGCCAGAAACGCGAGGACAAAAATCATTTGTAAAGGACCAATAAAAAGCAGCATTTTATTACTTTTTTAAAACCCTCTGAGCTTCTTTAAACCTTCTTCATATTTTTGTTTAAACTATCATTTGTCCGCAACACAAGAGTAAACATATGAAGCACTGGTTTTCTTACATGTCACACAGCATCAGTCAGGCTCACAGTGGGCTCCATGGACCGCCATCTGTGAGGATTTTGCAATATGTATGAGAATATTTCTGTTCTTAGTCAAATGCAGAACTGTATACACTTTGTGTGTGCTAGGAGTTCTCAGAATCATTCTCAATTTCATATTTGGATATGAGTTGAAAATCAACTCATCAATATCGTTGACACTTGAGACATACCTATTATTTGCTTACATTTCAGCAAGACAACTTAACTTTTATGAGATAACATGAGGTTGATTAGTTCATTGTTATGAATAGTAGCAAATTAATAAAGATATACTTCTTAGAACACCATTTGATTTTATGTGGGATATGAATTTAGGATACCTTTAATACACAGTGAAATGATACTCTAACCCTTTAAAGCCAGATCCAAGAAAAAATACAAATATTTTTTCTTCTTCGAAGTTTTTATTTGACCCTTAAACAAAATGTGAAAAAAACAGAAATCATTCTTCAATAGTCATCAATTATTACCATGCGATAAGTGACAATTATTGTCATGTAGTTTTCTGATGTATAAGGTCTCAGATGCAAAACATGTCATAAACCTTACTTAACAAATATGATACATACTGTATGGCATTAGAAATCTGCAAAATACTGTGACACTGAGCAAACTTATTGTCCACCTTATTCATTAATCTTTAAAGCAACTACATTTGTTGTTCTCTCTAAACACGCCATTTGCTTCAAATTCTCAGAACTTAGGTGATCTTTTACATGCAAGTATTATAACTGTTGGGAAGTATCTTATGAAAATATCTTATAAACAATGTAATCACATGTTATTGTTTGTTTACATTAAGCAGTGTATTTCTGTATTAAATTCAAGAAAGAATCATATGAATAGACGACATATCATAGTGATTGTAGAATACTATTGAAAAGAGTATTGCTAGTCATGGCACTAATACACTGAGTGAGCATACACCTGCAGCATAACTTAAGGCAACAATATGAGTGTAAACACTGGGAACAATTCATGAGTCAAAGCTGAGAGGATAAAGCAGTTTCAGAGGTGGAGAACTGGTTGAGAAACACAAAGCTCATATCCCACAGGAAAATTTATTAGATGGTCTTGCTTCTTGTTCATTTTGTAAAGGCTTTTCCAGAGGCAAACATTACTTTCATTCTCCTGACACATAGCATAGGCATATGAATGTGTATGTGCGTGTGTGTGTGTGTTTGAGAGAGACAGAGATAAAGTGATACAAAGAAAAAGAGAATACAGAAGAGTGAAAATCTTCACATACTCAATATTCAGCCTGCAGATGAGTCCTGTTTTGCTCTTAGATTAAACATGGGGGTGTCGCAGGTCAGTTACTTATGACACTCAATGTCCCATCTTTCAACATGTGCACACACCCACATACAAACACACACAAACTCACTGAGAGAAGCAAGAAAAAAGAACAATCTCCAATCCCCCGATGCAGCAATTCATAAATATCAAAACGGGGAAGATGGGCTTCTTCCTATCAAATCCATGATAGCATGCAAGGGTAATATGTTTTCAAATGGCACATGAGAAATGCGCTTATGACAATAATGAAACAAGATAGCAGTGGTGATGGAGCAGCCCTATCCCTAGTGTGGTTTGTCTTGTTAAATCGTAATCACACTTTGCTTAAAGTGTGTACCTGCATCAAAACTTAGCGATTTTATCAAATCAAACGCTATATCCCAACTTAACAATTGGGAAAAAATCTGAAAGAGATAACGGCGGTTCTCTGTCCTACTAGTTCATGTGTTAAACATTCCTCTCTTTCCTCCTCATGGTTATTATTAGCCTTCTGTTGTAGGCATTTAGTTTTTCATTGGCAATTAGAGCTTAGCATAGCTGAAAGTTAATCTTTCTCAATACTGTGGAAACTGTATACCTAAAACGGAAGGTACACAATTTTGCATTAGTTTTTTAAGATAATGTTCTTTACATCAAACAAAACCTAAGTGAGAAGAAGTTAAAACATGTCCATATTCTATCATAGGAGACATTTTGGACCCCTTTCCTGATTTGACAGCACATAAGGAGTTTTGAAGCTTTGCCAAGATCCTATCATTCTGCATGCCGGTTAAGCAAGGGTAAATGAGATTGGTCATACATGCAATACTCCAGATTGCTGAAAAATGTGACACATTTTGGGCAGTTTTAATTTATTGCCATTGCTCATTGAATTCTCACAGAGAACGACATGGATGGTATATTGCAGAATGTTGATGCACCTAGTAAAACAATCATTGTAATGATTTTAGTACGTTAATTTTTTGTGTTTACTTAGATTTTAGGTAGACTTCTTATATAAAAGCAATGTGCAATTATAGTTACAGTTATTCAAGGGACTGGTCATGTAGTCTGAACTTTCTATTTCAAACAACACCGAGAGTGAAGCAATTATTGAATTTGTCAATGCATAACGTCCTCCCACATAAATTCAGTAAAAAGAAGCCTCAAACTTGTGCATGTGAATTATGTCATAGAATTTGTAATGAACGTAATTAGGACCCAAAAGCAACCAGAGGCGAATGGTCAGTTCAAACAGGTTTATTTGCAGACAGGGGCTCGGCAAAGGCGTGGTCAGAACAGTCCAGGTTCGATAACGGGTGGTCCAGGCAGCGCAGATAATCCAACTCGTGGTGAGGGGCTGGTCGAGGGTCAAGTAGTGAGTGAGTGGGGTTTAAGTACTGACCAGGACAGGTGCGACCAATGTCGCTGATTGCAGGGAGTGAGTGATCCGGTGGGCGGAGCCCGAACGTCACAGAATTGTAACAATTTTAAATGTGCAACAATGCTTTTACCCTTTAACATCGTGTTCCACTAAATGGTAGACCTACTTTTTCACTGATTAAACTAGCTCTAAAGTAAACTAGCGAGGTAAACTAACTCTGAAATTAAGCCTAGTTATAGGATGCCTTAGTCAAGCTTGAGTTATGACATCTTTGTTAGAATTTCACCCAACCATCTGTGAAGGAAACATTGATACTAGTTGTTTTTCCTCCAAAGAAATGAAAAAAGAGCAAAGAAATACTATCCCATCCCTCTTCTTGTTAAAGGGTTGAATGTTTTATTCATGTATAAAAACATTCTTATTCATATTCAGACATTGGGGTCTGTTATTTTCTGTGAAAAAATGTCTAACTTCCTCAGACATGATAATTCTCAATGAGTATGCTATGAAGCAATTTTACGAACAGGGGTAACAAGAAGAAATAAAATCCAATGCACACAAATAAAATAACATTATTATAGCTTTTAAGTTATAGAAATACCTTGAACATATTCAACTTGACCCAAGTGTCTTATTATAAGGAAACAGTTCAGATAGGAGGCTATCTTTCTATAGAAAGGTATTATGATGGTGGGAGAAACGAGGCAGAGCCTCTTGTCTTCTTTAGTTCCCTGTCAAAAAAGACTGTTTAAAACCTTGTAAAGTCTGTTTAAACATATGTGATAAAGCTGCAGTTATCCATCCAGCTCTCCATCCATCCAAGCATCTCTCTGCAGTGTAATCTGCTGATTGTAACATTCTTGTGTTTACAGCATTTTTCTGATGACCATGAAAATACGTTTATCTATTACACTATTTTATATTTGTGCTTAATACTGTTGCAGGATGGTTGGTCCCCATCTTGGCTGCTAATTCAAGAGGAAGGGCACCAGTCCTTAACAGGCCTTTAAGGTATTGGTTAGCTTCCAAAATAGAAATAATATTAACTTTTGAAAATTGATTTTAGGCTTTATTTCCTCTTAGCCTACCACTTATCAACATATGAAACTTTCTTTGGTTCATTAACCCTTGTGTGGTGTCCAGATTGTTGTTACTCAGCCAGTGTTCGCGGGTCTGACGGACCTGTTGCATTTTGTGGCTTTTAATGCCTCAAAAGGACTTTTATATTAAAACACTTTTATATTAAAATACTGAACAGATGTTTACCTGATCTTAACTTATCTCTCTCTCATCCAAAATCAATTCCAGGGCCCTCTGGGCAGAGAACCTTTTGCCCCTCTTGATCGGTTATAAGAAACCACTCTGGCAAAGCTGTGCCAGTGTGGTCCCGCCCCCAATTTTTAGCAGATAGACAGAGGGTGAAATGTGCGAGAAAATTAGAGCAGACAAACAATGTATGGGAACTGTTTAATTTGTTTTTGTGCACCTGCAGTTCCCACACAAGGTTGCAACATTGTGAGTGTGTGTGCGTGTCTGTGTGTGGTTCACAGAACATCAATTTCCAGACTTCTTTTAGCCCCGGGTCCAGTGGACCCGAACATCTTATATGTAATAGAAATGTGTAAGGGGGGTGTACGGTGTGTGGGCATTAAATATGAATTCTGATATATGTTCTTGACAGAAAATGAGCCAAAGCCAGTGAGTCTCAGTTTGAAAAATTAATTCATTGTATCATTTTTCTTTTAGTAAAAAATGAAAACGGGTCCCACAGACCCGAACACCATACAAGGGTTAACAAACTACAAATTGCTTTGCATCTGCATTTTTGGTTTCTAACCTCATATTGAAGTAGAATGTGTGGGTTAGTCCCTACTAACACACACCACAGTGGCTACAATGGCCTTGACAATTAGTTTTATTCTAGTTATACAGGTTCTATGCTTCCGAGGCAGAGCACCCAATTTGCTACCGCATTGTTTTCTGACCCCTCTCTCATTTGTCTGTCCCGCCAGTCTTGGATGACAGGTGACATTTAGTGGATGGAGAAAACCTATCTGGCTGCTTGCCATATTCTCTGCATTGGTGTGTCTATGTGTGACAAATTTGGTGTATTCCCCGCCAGTTGGGTCACTCGGAGTATTACATGTGGCCTGCAGGGGCAATGGGCAGAGAAAATGAAGGGCTATTAGAGAGAGGGAAAGAAAGAAAAGATTGACAGGGCAGATCGACGGAGGGAAAGACAGCGACATTTATGCTAGGGGCTATGTGACAGTGGAAACTGTCCAATAATGATGATGTGTTCCCATCAGTCGTACCAAGGCTGCAGCACAGCTCACAGCTAGGCCCTGCAATGTTCGGAAAGGTACCGATATAATGTTACACCTAAAACAAATAATAATAAAATCAAGTGGATAATAAACGGCGAATTTGCATGGAAACACAAAGAGTTGAATCAGTCAGTTGATGGGGAGCTTTCTCTTGTAATGCAGCAAAAATAGTTCTCCCCAGAGAAGAGAGGGAGGTAGAGAGGTTTTTCCGCGCAGCCACATTTGCATGATGAGAAAGCACTGCTCATATTCATCTTAGTAAAGTCACAGTAAATGACTCCAACAGCATTATCATCTGTTTTACGCAGGTGTGCGGCCGGGAAAAATCACTCATTTCAATCAAAAAGCTGCAGCTCTTGGCGTAAGGAGCCTCATTTTTTACCGTCATACTGGAGGACACAGAAATTAGAGGAAAGAGCTTTTGAAGCTGGCTGGGTGAGGAACATAATAAGTTTGTTTTCATGCTCATCAGAGGTGACACCAATACAGCTGTGGAACGATTTGCTTTTGAGTGTAGTTGGATCTAACCATCGCTGGACGCTTCTGACAGTCTTATTTGCTTAAGATCTTGAGATAACTGATTACTAAGCAAGGTACCTCTTTTTCAAAAACAAAGTTCTTAATGGAAGTTTTAAGTTTGTGTAAGTAAATATGAGTTTATATTTGAGAGAGACAGTGTGTCGACCACCTAATCAATCAATTACTTAGTTTGTCTATTATATGGCAAGGTGTGGCACAGTAGCCTAGGACTACTGAAAGTAACATTTATCAAAATATCACTTTGATAATTAATATGATGACAGCCTACACTTAAAAGAGAACAATGTGAATCAGCTTCCTTTTAAAAATGACAACGATGAGAACTCCAGAGAAAAGATTATTCTCTATAACATTGATATAACTCAACATTATATCAACTTATTCAGCAGCTAATCAAAGAGCAGCAGTAAGCATGGCCTAATGTTGTGATGCATGCCATACAGGGTTACAATGATATTGATCTAAAGGTGTGCACCTTTCCATCTGGAGCTCTTCCTCGCTAGCAAGTCTTTGTCTTCATGTCTTCATTTTGGTTTGAATACCATTGACTGCTCTGATATGTTCTTGTTGCAAAAGTAATATAATTCTGTCAATAATGTAAGAATAAAAAAAGTCAGGGAATTACCTCAATCGTAGCGGACCCCAATTACAGTGGTAATGTGTATTATCCTCCAAGGTTGGTTTTCATACTGTTTCTCAGAAAACTTTACGATAAAATACAATAGGAATACAAGATCTTATTTTATTATTGAGGTGGCTTTAGCTCAGGGAGAAGAGCAGACACCAGCTAGCCAAAAAGCCAAAATACATATCAAAGATTAATTTGGCGATACACTATACCCCACAATGTTAGAAATGTTTTGAATGGTTTGTACAGTCCATTTACAATTGGTAAGTTTTATTTTGATTGGACGTGAACTCCATCTTTTTCCTTATCCCATATTCCAGTCTGCATACATTCCATTTTTTTCTTCATTTTCTAATCCCTTCCACTAAATTCCTTTATCTTTAACCTGCTTAGACCCTGAATCCTAATATAAACCATTACATTTTTGCCTCTCTGTGCCATGATACTTAATTTATTTTCAACCTTGAACTATTGGCCCAACAGTAGACACTATCAGGGGTGGAATTCTAAAAATAAAGGGGTTTATATGTTTTCAACCAATAATGTCTTCATTGTGTTATAAAAAAAATCATAATTAAATCATTTGGATCTTGATAACCTTGAAGTAATCTTAAATACATGAATACACATTTTAAATGCAAAGATAAACCCACATGACAAAGTCTGTGTTAAACGTATAAGGTGCCACTAATCCCATATATATCTGAGAAACCTAAAATGCGCATAAAATTAAAGCGTGGGTCTCAGTAGGTTATTGCTTTGTGGTTGAAATAAAGTGATAGAGATATGTGGGTTAAATCTAAACATGTAGGGGTAAGATATCGAAGACCTTAAGCTGCACATCTGCTTCTTTGACTATCAACATATTACGAAGTTCTCATGTGATGATATTCCATCTATCCATCTACTTTGTGGGCAACATTAGAAATTCCTCAACCATTTTTTATACTAATAAAACATTTAAAGAAAAACTGTTTCTTTACATTTAAACAAGAAGGATTTAAATAGCTTCACTAACAAATTAGTATAAAGATTTTCTTACGTATTTCTTGATCTATTACAAACTGAATTTAATAAAAGATAAATTATAATAAACTTGAAAGTGTATGTAAAGCTTGAAAGGGTCCATGTTTCATAACCATTTTATTTTATAATATTAGTTAAGAAAACGGATAAGGCTCTCTCAAATTTAATTGCCAAGTGTGCGTGTAGATTATCACTGCTGCATTGTGTAAATTTTTTCGCATATGCATGTGTAACATTGCACTTATCCACATGGATGAAACAGTTTGAATTGGCCGTTCTCCCATGGGCGGATATTACAGATGCATGAGTATATTTACAGAAATACATATTTAAGTTAAGGTCTTTTCTGTGTACTTGATTTTGCAGTGAGGCAGGCGTGAGTCTGTGTGTCTGATTTGACAGCTTTTGTAAAAAAGATGCAAAACTAAAAGAGACAGGGCGAAATCATGTTCACCTCTACTTTGGTTGAAAAACCAAAAAATAATGCATTTCATAAATATTTATACCTTTTTTCCGGTTTCATATTCATCTTCAGCGCACGAGGGTTGCAAAGCCTGTGTCTGCGTGTTCGGGTTGGTATGTTGGACGTAGGGGTGAGTCAGGCTACTCTTGAATTATGCCTTTTAGTCTCAGTAGGACTGTTTCAAACCTGTGCTTGTCTATGGTGAAACACTGATGATGAGCAAGTCAGTACATTTAAATTTTTAAATATCGAGAAGTCTTATGGAAAAGCAGGTGGAAAAATATGATATATTTGATTTGTTTTGTGTGTAAGAGTTTGAAGAAGTTACACCCTTAAAGGTTACTGTTCTATTCTGCAGATTTTTTACACATACATGTTTACATTTAACATTATCTGCTCCCTTGCACTTACACTATTAAAATTTTAACTTGTGGTTCCTCTTTGGATGATAAACATGAGCGCACATACAAACTCTCACACAATTTTTTCTGTTTAAAGCAACTGCTTAACTGCACAATTATAGGGAGCTTCCATAACATCTGTCAAGCGTTGGGATAATATTTGATGAGGTTACTTGCAACAAAACTGTAGCTCACTCTAATTTAGTGAAAAATATAGAAAGAAAATAATGCTCTTTTAAGTCAACATAAATTGCACTGTGATGTAACATTATGAATCTGTAAAAAATTCCCCAAAAGCAACTTCTACTGTTTTCTCAGTCGATTAAGCTAACGTCTTACAAAAGCTCTATTTTCTTCAAAATGCGAATCACCATCCTCCCATCCAAATCCAATAACTTTCATCTTATGTCAACCTGAGAAAGTGGTAATCAAATAGAGAGAATTCCACTCGGCAGCATCTCTTCTAATCGAGCCGTGCATTTAGGTTTCACTCTGCTGGACGGTTCCACTTTCACTTTTTCTGTTTCTTCTCAAATGGGAGAAGTGAACCAAAGCACAAAGAGAAATCAGCTGCAAGATTGAGAATAGTCGCGCTGATGACACATAATTGTGTTTTAACATGATAGAGCAATATCCCTGCCCATAACTGTTTAACTTTTACTTTTGACATGCCACAGAAAACACATTACAGCATAAGATGTGAGCCCGTATCAATTCTGTTCTCACTCTTTGCAATAAAAAGTTGAATTTTACCCTCTTTCGATCTTTCTTCATAATCCTCTCATCATTCCCCTTTCTTCTTGTCTCGGCACCTCCTCCTCTTTGTAGCAGAGGAGAAGGAAGGAAGAAGTGGCAACACATTGCATGTCTTCATTAAAGTGTCACTCCCCATTATTTTCGTCCTATCTCAATTAGCAGCAGGTTTAATAAAGGACCTCTTCTTTCTCCTGCTCTCTTTCTTGCAACTCTCTCCATCCCCAACTCTTACAGTTTAACTGCAATCAGACTGAGTGATGGAGTTGTTGCTCATAAAGTGATGAATAGAGAAGGTGGAAGCAAAACACTGGGGAAGAAATAGTGAAGGAAAAACAAAGAGTGCTGAGTACATGAGAGAGAGAATGAGAGAGAGAGAGAGAGAGAGAGAGAGAGAGAAAGAGAGAGAGTGAGAGAGAGGGAGAGAGAGAAAGCGAAGAGGTAAATCCGCACCAGTTTTCCTCAACGCATCTCTTTCTCCTCAGAGATCAATTAGACACTGCCGGCGGTGGCCGGTCCCCAGACTGATCTGTAGCTTCTGCTCCTGTTTGTGTGTGTGTGTGTGTGTATATGTGTGTTTGAGATAGAGAAAGGGAGACAGAACAAGAAAGAAACAGAGAGGGAGAAAAAAATGTCCAGTTTTTGCTATTATCACTGCAGAATGTCCAGCAGTACTTTGTGAGGTCAGCAGAAAGAAGGTAATGTACTGGCAGGTCAGCTGAAGATGACAACTTATGACCAACCCACACACACCCACATACACCTGCAGCAAAACTTCATCAACAAAGTGACATATGGTAGGATCAATGTTGGACAAAAGACTTTAGCCCAGTAGAAAAAGAATGTTGTGCAATCCATTCTGTCTTTAAATTATGGTAAAAATCATTTGATGTAAAATGTTCAAGATCAATTTCGAAAGGCTGTGATGTAGCAGGGGGTGAAAAAAAACTACTATTCCAAAGATATCTCAGTTTTGTAGAAAATCAGATTCACTAAAGCTTTTATTCTTCAAGTCGTTTATCAAAATCATTCCAGGAGCGTGTGTGGTTATTACTCCACTGGTAAACAAGCTCAGTGACACGTACACTATACTTTATGCACCCATGTACAAAAAAGAAAACTACCACACACAATTACGTCCACACTTAAATGCTTCTGCAACTACCAAACAGGTGCTGTAAATAGATATAGATACAGCCCTTAATCCACATGTGTGAGGACAAACTCCTTTTCTTTTTCACAGAACTGATGGCTATGGAGAGCTCTATCAGTGCTGCCATCTCACATTTAGGTCTCAACACTTTGGTTTAAGCAAATAAACCAAGACTGCATGCATTAATATCTTCGATTCCCAAACTCTCCTTTCTAATGGACACTCCACAAACACACACATGCGCGTGATGACCAATGACAGGAGTGCTTGGTCGGTCAGGGGCTGATCTGTATGTAATAGGGGAATATTACAGCAACAATCATCCTTTGCCTCTAGGACACTGATCTATATTCTCTCCAAATTAGCTAATGTCAGAAATTGTGACAAATATTGCAATGATAAAGACATGGTTGTAACCCTGAATCCAGAGATCAGTGTGATCTTAAAGGC
This sequence comes from Menidia beryllina, assembly GCA_013363375.1. Lineage (NCBI taxonomy): Eukaryota > Metazoa > Chordata > Actinopteri > Atheriniformes > Atherinopsidae > Menidia > Menidia beryllina. The sequence goes on from JABUIW010000020.1 coordinate 18,940,844, forward strand.
ATTATGGTGACTGTACAATTGCAATCTTATAGTTATTACAGCATTCCGTAATTTGCGCTTTTTTTGTTGTAAAACACGATAGGCTACTATATTTTCTGTACTTCCGTTTGAACAATTGCAACATGATATAAAGTGCACAACAGAGGCCAGTAATCCTCCCACAATATTGTTTTTTGCTCTTTTGCTCATATGGAGTAGTATTGGGCCCTCTTCCTCAAACAAGAAATATAACAATACCGCACTATAGAATTACAACTTGAAACTTCACAAGAAATTTAAAATGTTCTTTGTGTAAAAGTACAAAAATAACTAGATAAACTAAATAGACAACCGTTCTCATTTTGTGAGATGTAGCTTTTGTCAGACTGCATAACTATGTGCTAAAAGCACAGCAATTCTGCATGTTTTACTGTAGTTTCTATTCTTAAAGGAAATTTTTTTTGCTTATTGTTTGCTTATTGTTTGCACAAAATTGTATTAGTCCCACAATTTCCTCTGAAATAGAGCAAAAAACGTGATCAAGTTGTTTTGAATTTGATAAAGCAAAATCTGCTCTGAAGTATTCAGTGACTTTCTGTCCCAAAAAAAGCCCCTTTTCACAAATTAACAGGCAATCGTGAAACTGTGGATTTGTGAATCATCCTTCATGAGAGGCTTACATAAGCATATACGCAAATTTACATGCACGGTCATTTTTCCTATTTATATAAGCTTCGGCGAAACAAAAACATCACTTCTTAAATGCAGGTCTCACAGGTTTAGAAATGGTGATGAGTGCCTCTCTTTATGTTTAATGAGAACAACAGTGGAGAGCAAGAGCAAGGTGATCTCCTCTTTGCTCCAGAGAGCTCCATGCTAATTTTTCCGGGGCACGGTCCCATTAGCATAAGGAAGCTGACACCGTTGCTTTAGGCTACACATAATACCCTAATGACCATTCTGCTGTTACTTTGAATCAAGGGTATTAGTTTTGTCTCTAATAAAAGACATCTGTGATGGTTCAACCTACTTTTAGTATTGAAGAGTGAAGATTTTTTTATTTCTTTTTTATCACTGTGAGTTGCGAGACAAAGAAAAAAATAGATTTATCTTTGACAACTATGGAGAGTCAACATCTCATCTTCTCTCTCATTTTTGTTACTCTCTCTGTTTCTCTCTCTGCTCCTTTTTTATTCCATCCCCCTCCTCCCCCCACCTCCTTCTCTCATCTCACTCTTTTATTAAAAACACATTTACTACATAAATCAAAGGAATCCAGTGGTGATTGTAGAATAATTACAGAGCGAACGTAGCTTTTTCAAGACAGAGTTGCTGGGTTTATTAAAAGCATCAACTTGAGATGTATTTGTCAATATAATATTTTAACAGGCTGTACAGCGAATCTCAGTGTTATTCTATATTATTACTAAACCACTTTTCACTCTTTGGCAGGCCTGTTCGTAGAACATTCACACACCCTGATAACACACAAAGCAGTTTTAGATAATATTGAGCCAGTAATAGCTTTTAGTCTTTAGTATACCTCCAATGTAGTTTTAATTTATAAAACTAAATGTAACCCTCACTTTTGTTTTTTGTGATCTGGCTGTGTTTCAGATCATGGTTTAAGTTGTATTTTAAACAACAGTTTAAGCCTTATTTAGAATATGGTTTAAGAAATGCAAAAAACGTTAATTGACAGACCAAAATTACATTTTGGGAAGTTAAGTTACTATGTCAAGATCCCTGTTAACAGTTCTTTAGAGCAACACTTAACTTACAAACGGCAGGCTTTGACTGTTTCACATCAAGATTTTCAGCCTGTGAATATATTAATGTCAGTCAAGCACATTATTTAGAAATTTCATAAGAATTCATACAAATAATGGACTGGGACGGAGAAGTTCAAAAATTAATGGGAGACTTTGAGAAGCACAATAAATTATTGAGCACCGGCCTGATTAATTCTTAATAGCCATTGTCAGAAAATCACCGTGTTCTAGTACCGTTAATTTTCATCAAATCTACTTTAGTGTTGCATTTCTGCCTCTGCTCAGACACACAGGGCTGTAGCACTTCTCCTCCATGCAGCTTTCTGGAAAAGGAGAGATATAACTCCTATTGCCTGACCAAACCTGGTTAAATAAAAAAAAAAGGAAAAGTAGAAAAAAACATACAAAATCTGAACTTTTTAAAGGAGTGTGTTGCTCCCCCTTAACAACGAATTTAATCTGAGTAATAATTTAGTTGCATTTTAGTAAGTAAGTCATTTTATTTTTCTAAGCAAAATGATGAACCATGAAACTAATACGGTGTCCTGCTTCCCCTTTCAAAGGGACAACAAAATTGCTTTTTGTTCTGATGAATCCTGGCAACATCAAACATGTATTATTTTAATGCTAGAGAGGAAGGTGGTCTACACCGCCCAGCTTTTCTGTGTTTGTAATTTTCTCTTTCTTTTTTCATTGTAACGATCTTTGCCGTTTTATACTGTGAAGGGAAATTGTATCCTTCGTCCTTTCTTACTCAAAAGACTGGCGGAAAGGAGTTGATTTTAGTGAAGCCCTTTTGAGTAAAATTAGGCGAAACAGCAACCAGACGTTGGCAGAGACATAAACAAGTTTAAAAACTGGCATTCAAAAGCATGTATTTAAAAAGTAATGCTGCTGTTCTTGAGTGTGCAGCTAAATAGCTAAAATGATCACTCCCTACAAACCCTTAGGCTAAAAAATGCAGCATCTTATTTTGAATAATAATTCAAAAACATGTTTCCATGAATTATAGATAACAGATATCAGTATGTAAATGGGTACACAACATATGGTAAGCTCCCATGATTATGGATTTACACCAGTAGGGGGAAGAGTGTCCAAGGAAACAGACCTTGGTAATGAGAGCAATAGTCGAGCTGTGTTCATGTAATACAAGGAAAAGTTACAAGCTCTTGCTCACATTCCCTGACATTTAACTCCATAGGCTATGCAAGGATTGCGCTGCCAAGAGAAGATTCCGAAACCCAAAACCAATCCAATTTCTTTTTCTTTTTTAACACAATAGCTTGATAGGATATAATGGGTAACATAAGATGCTTCTCATCAAGTGATCCAACCCTTTTTTCAAAGGGAAAACAGTACATATTTCGTATGACAGAGAAATACAACAAACATAAAAGATAAAAGCTAAAGTAAAATATTCTGACTCAAGTACTGATGCTATATTTATTGCCTTGGAAAAAGTTAAGTGTATATAGCTGGAGTGTTCAGAATCAGTCGATATAACCGCACAGTCCCTAAAATTATTGTTCAAATCATTATTTTCAAATGCCATTTGTTATATGAAGATGATTGACACTGACAATGCTTCTTTTGAACAAATACAATTTCTAACCACTGTTATCTCCCAGAAATCTAAATTCATTGTACTGTATATTATTTGCTTTAACAAATAAAGTTACCAAATAATAAAAGCTGAAATGGACATGTTACGATATAAAATGGGGAAGAAGAATAAAAAATAACAACATCTTATAAGGAATACCATCAAATGGTGAACATGAGAATCAAGGACTTTTGGGGCCGTGCCACTGTTGACTGGCATGGACTATACTGATGTGCATATTCAACAGCTCTTATGAATATCAGAGCAACGTGATTGCAGCGTGATTATTCACAAACCTAATGTCTTCCTCTCTGTGGCCTCTTTTACTCCATTACTAGTCAGAACACAGCCTCATGCATTGTAGTACTGCCAGCCTCCTCTGACATTGTTCCTTTTACGGGTTCAACAGCTTGCTTGTCGTACAGCAAAGTAATTAGTACTGCATGCTCATATTAATTAACAAAGAGCGTTATCACTTTATTAATCCATATTAGAGGTGGAGGAGGAAAGGAGGGTGCAGTCAGTTATTGTAAGGAGTGCTCTCTGAGGGAGTATTTTCCAGCAGCGCTTTGTAGCCCCATTGTCCATGACCCTTGGTGCCTTTACAGTATCCGTACACAAGTGGTGTCTAGCTTATACAGTTCATTAAACCTTTAAATGCAAATAATGTTTGTGAAATAAACGAACAAGTGTGGCTAGATTGAGGAAAACAGGTGCCATGGTGAGAAAGTACGCTAAACACTGTGATAGTGAGGGAATTAATTACTACCACAGTGCTAATTGGAGGCAATAATTTGTGTGATTAGCGGGCCGCTTAAAAAGCAAGACACATCTAAACGAGCATAGGCCGATGAATAACTTCATGTGAGGACTCTCACATATTTGTTCAATGTTGTCAGACATGAATCTTTCGGTCTAAATTTTCCTTAAAAAAAAGTGAAAGAGTTTTAGACAGGTTCTCAATTAATACAGTTAATTTCCTATACAAAGAAAAGGTTTTCCCGTGATAAGGCCTATCTGAAAGCATTTATTTAAAAATTCTGATGTGGTATGAGTTTATTCATAACGCAGATTTTGTGGGTGGTAATGGGGTGAGGTGGGTTGGGATGAACCTTTTCTTTGTTACCTCTTTGTACCCTTTTTTCTTTATCTCTCACTCCAATAATATTAAAGGCTATATAAAGCATGGAAATGATATTTGCACAGCTCTTCTAAAAATATAGAAGACAATCAAAACAAGATCCCTATATTAAATCTCCCCTCATTATTTTCTTTTAATTGTAACTGGCAAAAAAGATCAAAGTGCATAATTAATTACTGCCAATTAAGGATGAGTTTCTTTTGTATTTTTTTATTCATTTGTATGATTATGGAATGTGTTTTCCTCCTATCTAATTTACATCTTTTACTATTTTTCAGATGATGGAGACAATTTTTTCTCTGATTCAAACCAGGCTTGCTTTGATAATTCACTGATCATTGAGTGGACACTGTACTTTCTGAAATATTGAACTTTTTTGTTTGTAATGACAATGTAGTGGATGTTACGTCCCCATGTGGGTAAAATTTAGATGCAGCATGAAATGGTGTTCTATATCCCATGCAGTCATATCATTTTCCTTACTTCACTACTGCATCAATGGACTCTATGATGGCTATTACAATCCACATTCTTTGTACTAACAGTCACATTCGAGACTCCCCTTAACTGTACATTTGACCTGTCATTACACTTTGCTCTCAATTTTCAACAAACTCATTGCATTAGTCTCTAATGCTGCTCTCTGAGATTACATACATGCCATTAGTGTTTAACAGCTCATGTTATTGACGAGGACCCGCTGCGAGTTGTGCACAGACATCATAAAAGGACACATCATCTTAACTCAGACCTGATGGTGTGATCAACATAGTAATTTCGGTGTGTCTCTAAATACCCATAACTCAAGAAGTGCGCAAATCATGTGAGGTCGAACATAGAAAATATCCAACAACAAAAAAAATAAAAAATATATATATATATGTTGTCGAAATAGACTGAACATTGTGGATCAGTGTAATAGTGAATCATTTTTACCAAACATCAGTGAGTAACAATAAAACTAGAAAAACAGCAATTCAATTAAATTAAGCTGAAATATACAACAAAACTACTGAGAATGCATCTCTTTGTGCGGACGATCCCCTGGTGCTTTCTTCCAAAAATAACTGGGAACCCATATATGATGATTGGGGTTCATGTGTTCATGCAGATAAAAAAGATTTATGATTACATTTGAAAAATATGCTATGTCCAGCAGTTAAAAGATAAAGTGCCTTTGAAATTTCAAAAAAGCTGTGGGCTACCAAAAGAGTGGTAGAAAAGAATGTATTTTGATTATAAACCCCTCAGGTTGTGTAGTTATTTAACCCTTTAAATCCTGATCCAAGAAAAACATAGGGATATTTTTATTTCGTTTTTGTTTGAAGTCTTTTTTTGGCCCTTTAACAAAATATAATAAACACTTTTTTTTTACATTCATAAGTCTTTACCATGTGATAAGTAAAAACATTTTCATGTAGACTTCAGTCCTCAGTTTTCAGGTATATCTGACTGTGTACAAAAGTGTTTTGAGACATTTTTTTTATTTTTAATGATGCAAATGGTCTCCTGCAAAACATTGCAGGGACCTTAAGCATCATACATGACACATATGGCATTATAAGGTTTATCATGTTTATGTGTTTATGTTTATGTTTATGCATTTGGCAGACGCTTTTATCCAAAGCGACTTACAGAGTAGACACAATATTACATTTCTCATCACTATGACAATAAGCTATATAGAGGAGAAACACTGATCAGAGTCAGTGGTGAGATAGAGATAGAGGTAGAGGGACTACAGAAGGAGCTGTAGGGGGTAGAGGTACGGGTTAGGGTTAGGATAGGAGATGCTCTTTGAAGAGGTGGGTCTTCAAGAGTTTCTTGAAGACAGACAGGGACTCTGCTGTTCTTGTGGAGCTTGGTAGGTCGTTCCACCATCTTGGAACGACACATGCAAACAGTCTGAATTGTCTTAAGCGTGGTGAAGGCACTGCTAGACGACAATCCATTGATGACCGGAGTGATCGAGTTGTGACATAAGCCTTTGCAAGGGGATTCAAGTAGATGGGAGCCATACCCTTAAGCACTTTGTAGGCTAGCATCAGGGACTTGAATTTGATACGGGCAGCCAGAGGTAACCAGTGGAGTTCAATGAACAGAGGGGTGACGTGAGATTTTTTGGGCAGATTGAAGACCAGACGCGCCGCCGCGTTCTGGATCATTTGTAAAGGTTTTACTGTACAGGCTGGGAGACCAGTCAGGAGTGCGTTGCAATAGTCTAGGCGGGAGATGACCATAGACTGCACTAGGAGCTGGGTAGCATGTTGTGTTAGGTACGGCCGGATCTTTCTTATGTTTAGTAATGCGAAGCGACAGGATCGAGAGACAGAGGCAACGTGATCTTTAAAGGTCAGCTGGTCATCAATCATGACACCCAAGTTTCTTGCTGCCTTTGATGGAGTCAGAGAGAGGGATTCAGTTTGGATGTGAATATTGTGGTGAATAGTTGGTTTGGCTGGAAAGACAAGCAGTTCAGTTTTTGAGAGATTCAAAAGAGAGAGATTATCAAAATCGAGAAGTTTCAATTTTGAATATAATTAATTACCAGTATGTTATAATACTGCCATCACTGGTCAACTAGATCTAAAGTTCCTTAACATCAATAATACACTCAAATAGACTTGGTTCACATCATTCATCATTTTGATGCTCTTTAACACACATTTTGAAGGCGGATCAAACTGCCCATGGGGTTTTTTATTTGTTATTTTTAGGTGCTATTTTCGTGAATAGGAAAGAAAACATTTGGAAGATGTGGACATTGATCACTGATTTCCTAAATGAAATTCCTCGTTGAAACACAATTTCATATTTAATACAAATTTATTATATACAAAAAAAGCAGATTGACACTGCAGGTCTACTTTTGGTTCTTTTTTTCTATTGAGGGATTTACATTATTATTTAGTCAGCTCTGCATGGCTCTAAAGGGGTACAACTAACAAGGTACAAGTTTTTTTTTCCATTACAAATGAGGTCCTAACAGAAAGACAGGTCAACTGGTGAATAATGTCATTTATATGCAACACAACCAAAGCGACCAATATTTGTCTAGGAAGCAGACACTTTGCGTTCATGCATATTTGGCTTAAAACCTTATATTTTGATTGGGCATATACTAAGAAATGGCTCTGGTGGTCATCTCATAGTTATACTGCAATAGGCCTCGATTATTGGGGGATGTAATATGTAAATGTACATGCACTTATATAGCGCTTCTACAGTGGAACTGACTACTCAAAATGCTTTTCACAACATGCCATTCACCATTCACACACACATTCACATTAGATGCACTAGAAGGCACACCAGATGCACCAGTAGGCCACTTGAGGTCCAAAGCCTTGTCCAAGGACTTTTCGACATGGAGTTGAATCATTGACCGTCCAATCAGTGTGCAACTGCTCTTTCCTCCTGAGCCCAAGCTCCATTGATACACCTTTCCTCACGGTTGTTCTCTTTTTCTTCATTTACATGTGACATTGGTGTTGGAAATAAGATGTGTTGACCTGCTTTTGCAGTGTATGTTTTGTTGTCCTACTTTCTTGTCCTCTCAAGCCCGTGTACACCAGGTAAAGGGGTTACCTGATTCTTGTTCTGGAAGAGGTTGTTTTCCCTCCGCAGTTCCCTTTTTGCAAACTCAGAGTGAGCTACCGGATCATAGAGAGGATTTATTGCAATCTTTTCTTTGATAGGAACCTTTTGAATAGGTTCTGTATAATTTGGATACATTTGGAATTCAATGAACATGAAATGATAGGATTTTGAATGTGTCATAATTATAGGAGTTTGATTAATTCTAATTAACATTGTTGTAATTTGGCACAATGAGAAACCAGGATTTTCTGTTTACTTTGAATACATTCTTCACCTAATGCACAGAAGTGAACTGTTGTACAGTGAGATAGCAAAGACTTGAATGTTTTACTGACATTTTCATCGTAACAACAGAACTGAGTCTGTTGGAGATTGAGCTCTGTCGTTTCTCAAGTATTTCATTGAGGCAATGTGATATGTTGTGCATGATGGAGAGCAGTTTTGGCAGTGATCTTCTTCCTCTAATTTCTGACTCATGTTCTCACTGATCCGTTTATTGCCTCTCTGGTTTCAATACTGCTCCACACCTCACTGCACCATGATAGTGGATTGCACTCACTACCACAGATTGGTAGAAACTCTCCAGCATCCAGCCACAAACACTGAAAGATGTGATCTTCATCAGAAAATGAATTCTGCTAATCCCTCTTTAGTATGTAGCACATTCTGTCCAGTCTGTCCTTAAGATCCCCAGGCAAGTACTTGCAGTACTCCATAGCTTCAACTTCCATAGCCACGGTAAGCATAGGTTTCGCTTGAGATCTGTTTCTTCTGAAGTCAGTCACCATCTCCTTAAGAGCAAGACCACTCCAGAAGTTGTCCACTATTCGTCCACCAAAGAGTCATCTGAGAACTTTTGCAGATGGTAACAAAGTGTTAGATAATGGAGATAGAAGGGTCTGTGGTTCATTTATGTTACTGACAACAACACCAGACAGGGGGATCACTAGCCAAATTACCTAAGTCCTTTCTTTATAGTCTGTAGTGAGGAGACATGCTGGCACCACCCTGACCAAAGCACGTTGTTGACTCTGTCCCCAGTTTGCTTCCTGAATTCCACACAATTGTGTGATCCCCTTCTTCCTTGGCCACACTGACAGTATGGTAGGCCATGCAAAGTCTTGATACAGATATTATTGTTCTGTACTCATGTTCTTGTGTGGAATCTGTCACAGCTTTTTTCTATTTCAAAGAATGCATCAAGGCAATTGTGGTCTAAATGCCTGAATGTATACTTGCCCACCCATTTTAGGATGTATCATAAATGTCGGGTGGCAGACTTGTACCGACTTGGGATAGCCCTATAGGACAGCCTAGTATCCCTGATATGCCAGATTGTGCTGAACCCCAGATGAAGGAAAGACAAGGAAAATATAATCATTTTATGTCAGAGCACAAGTATCTATGTTATCGTTGATAGCCACCCCTTTAGCTCTGCTACAATAAAAACTACAACCTGATCCATTTAATAAAATGTATTTCTTGTTTACACCTCCACTCCCTGTGTGTGTGTGTGTTTGTGTGTGTGTGTGTGTGGATTATTGATACATTTTGTAGATCACTCTGTACAAATTTGACTAATTCATAATGATCTAGAAATTATGATGACCTACACATGGCAGATTTAACATGATGTTTACAATGTAAACAAATGAGAAGCATAATGAATATGATGTGTCCCAAAATGAGGAATTTTGCACTTTGAAAGACAAACATTTCTCACTATCTATAAAAGCTCTGAATTTAAGTGATTGACTTAAAAGGAAAGAGAACTTTGTCTGAACACAGATGTAAATTAATCTCATTAATCAAATCAACAATGAAACCTTTCTGTGTGGAATTTGCATGAAGTCATTTTGTTCATTAGAGTTACTCCAGCCATCTCCAAGTAAACTGATTGGGGGTGTTCATTGTGGTTTGTCCGGCTTCCTTTGGTAGCTGTGTGGTGAAATGCTTGTCTGTCCTAACTTAGCCCTGCCAGGCTCCAGCACCGCTGTGATCGTCTATGGGATCAAATAAAAGAGAAAAAATGTACATTGGGCCTGTATCTATCTTGTTTTTCACAAAAGTACCTTTAATACTGGCAAAAGTACAGAGGTTGGCAGAGATAATGATAATGATCTTTAGCAACCTATTTTGCCTGCTAAGAAAAAACTGTTATAAACCCTTTATAAATAGTATGACTTATGATTTAAAAACTGTCAACTTGGACATGGGACAAATGAAAAAAATAATATCAGCACTAACATGTAGTTTGATCTCACTCATTTATTTTCAGTGATCTGAAGAATTTGGTAGAGCTCCCTGATGAAACTTTGAGCAAGCAGCAGATGTTTTAATACATGGATATCAGAGAGCTGTTATCTGATTCTTTCTGATGAATTAGAGCTGAGACCCGCCAGTGCTCAAAGGGAGTCCACGTCGCATGAATTATTACCAAATATAATTTCAGCTATTAGACCTCTTTCCTGAACATCTGAAGATGGAAAATGTGGAATTAGAAATTAATACTGCAGAATATCATGGCAGGGTTTGTGAGAATAGTTGATTTGTTTTCATGTTTTTCTCTTTCTCTTTGTTTGTATTCTGATTGAGATTTGGACACATGGATATGTTAAGTTTGGCTCGAGCAATTATATTTCCATATAGATTATCCACAGTGAGATTTGTGGATTTAACATGTTTTACTTCAGCTTCAGAGAAACAAAATACAGAGTAAAAAAAAAATTAATCTGAAAGGGATTATATGTAGCTGTTTTTCTTCAGTCTTTAATCTTCACTGGGGTCAGTGTTTTATCTAAATTTATTTAAGCAAAATATCTCTTCGTCTTGGGCAGGATGATTTTGTGCATTTTTCTTATCTACATAACAGTACACAGTATCAGGTGATGACTTCATATCTCATGACAGCTACAGATGCAGTGAACATTTTTTTCTGTTTCATAAATTTAAACATATTGAACACCGCAACTTTCACTTTTCTGAATTTTACTGGTTTTAATTATAAAAGAAAAAAATACATGTAGAGGTTTAGGTTTTCCTAAAATGAATTAGCATATAATATACAATATAGGACTAAGCTAGGAGACAATTTCTGAAAGACCATGCCTTCTGGCATAGTGATAGGCCTCCCTCTATATCATCTTCTTAGCTGCCTGTTTGCCTTTTATTCCACTGTTTCTCAATATTTGTGTGTCCTCAGTTGATAAGACAACCATGTACAGCTTTTCTGTATCCAGGGCATTTTCCAGGTTTTTTATGATAATTGCTACATGATGTACCATCGCAATAATAACCATCAAAACACAGTGATGTACTATACATGTACTATATCTATATATACTGTATATCTGTTCATTTTCCTAATCTCAGAGATCTGTAATGGGATGTAACTTACAGTGAGTAACATTTCAGTAAGTTATTTTATTTGACAATATTGAGTCAAATGATCTTAAACCCAAATTAAGACAAGCAACATTCTGGAGCCTTGACAAATTTGCAATTTTACACATTTTGCAAAGTGGTTGTTCCTGTAGTGTGGACCAAAAAAGTTATCAGAAATTCTAGAGCAAGAATGCGCTACCCAAATAAACATGAATGCAGTGAACAGCAGAATGATAAAGGCTATCTGTCAATGTTTTTATTAAGTTTCATAATCCTTTCATTACGAGTATATGAATCCATACGAGCCCAGATCCATTTTTCCTTAAAAGATACTGTAAGGAATATAAAACTGACCAAATGAACCCAATTTATCACAACTAGAAAATAAATTAAAAATCAGGTACCACAAAATGTCAAAGGTCCTCGATTTCCAGTATGTTCCATTGGCTTTTTAAATAAATTTATTTTTGTTTTAGTAGGTGTTATACCTGTGTCACTGTGGGTTCATATGGGTTAAAAAAGAAAGGAAAATGTAACACTTCTTTTAATTACATGGACAAAAGAACAACTTTTTTTTAATTTGATGAATGTTATCTTTATTTTTAAAACAGAGCTTTGCTGCAGAGCAAAAGTGAGTTGCTTGAAAGTAGAAAGTTAATAGGCTGTCTCATTCAGTGTCTAAACATTTTTTGGCAACAACCATTGAACAAGACATTATGTACTCCCTTCTGGAAAAAAAGAATCCATTGTCACCACTCCCTTTTGTACAAATGACTTCATTCATCAGTCTCACTCCTATCTCACTACTGGCACTTAGCCAGGACACCTTGTCATTTATATCTAACTCCTTCATGAGCATAACTCTTAACATGGCTTACTGAGACTCGCGCACATTCGCAGATCTGTTGTATCCATATCCGAACTAGTATTAGATACTGACTCACCTCCCACATATGTCACAAATGTAACTTTATGGTGTATACTTGTTAACATGCTACAATGTCAATTTAAGGAAATTTAGCAGTGTAAGGGGACTTTAAATATGTAGTGAGCTTTAAAGTGAACAAAGCTACCATTAAGTCTGTTCAACAAAGTCACTTTTCACTTGAAAATTTATACTGCAGTACAAAAACTATCATGTCACCCCGCTATATTTTGGATATTTAGGCAAAAAATACTCTTATATGTGGGACGGCACGGTGGAGATGTGGTTTGCACCATCGCCTCGCAGAAAGAGGACCCTGGGTTTGAGTCCAAGGGGACCCAGGACCTTTCTGTGTGAGGTTTGCATGATGGGTTCTCTGGCTTCTTCCCACACTCCAAAAAATATAAGATTCTTCCACATTGTTCACCTCACTTGTCATTGGCTTTTGATGTTGTGGCTGTAAGAGTGTATTCCTTACAACATTGCAATGTACTTTGTTTTTCCAACAGGGAAAATGCTAACTCTTGGCATCAGGGTTAACTTCTCTTTTAGTTTTGAAACCTTGATATTATTATTATTCCCCCCTTTTTGTCTCTCATCTTGATTCTTACACCTATTGGCCACCTTATGTACACTTTCTTCCTCTTTCTCACTCCATTTATGTCTGACCTTACAGAAAATAAGTCATGGGGGAGGTTCACATTTGAAAGTTCAGCCAAATGTTAGCTTCAGTGGGAGGGATGTTCCTGAAGAGGAGCACTCGCGCTCTCATTCTTTGTCAAACACACCATTCTCCCCCTGGCCTTCTTTTTCTGCTCCTCCTTCTCTTTAGTTTACCATTTCTCAATTCCCAGTTGAAGCCTTCTGCCAGACTTCTTGAGACTGGCAGCCAATAATGGTGTAGTAGTCTGATACCATCGAATGCCAGAGGGAGTGAAAGCAGCCGAACAGTTGTCTGGAAAACCCAAACACCTGTATTCTGTCACTGATTTGACAGTTAATCCTCACCCCTCCATCCTTCTTCCCTCTGCCTCCCTCTCCATCACTCACCTCACTCTGATCTCACTGCCTGTCTGTCAGAGGGGGTCTGTCAAGATTTCTTCTGCTTGGGGAGGTGTGTGTGTGTCTGTGTGCATGTGTGTGTATGTGTGTACATGCATGTTTGGTGAAGTACAGGACATGTCCATTTGATGAAGTGAATAAGAAGGTGATATATTAGCTGAGAAAAAGGGTACCTCTTCAAAGAATCTGGCGTGGTTTGAAAGAAACTGAGCCACAGGCCTAGATTCAGCATGTCCCTGAAGCCCTGTCATGTGACTCCTTCTTATTTTCTTTCATTTACCTGTGGATGTTTTGGAATAAGAAATTTTAAAGGCAGGGGACAAATGAGAACAGTGACAATAGTTTATTTGTCTTCAAATTAGAAAATTATAAGGTCAGTGGTTGGATAGATGTTTGATTAGGCTTTGTTTGGTGGAGTGTGGTCAAAATGTAAAAGTTTTACACCTTTGTGGCCCTTCACAATGCCATTTTCCAATTCTGTTGTCGTTGTACAAACTTGTCAGTGCAGTGGAAATATATATACCATTTACAAAAAGCTTTCCATGCTGAAAAGGCAGCATTTTCTGATTTCCCTCACTGTTCATCATGATGATGATGAATCTTGCAAAGTTTTGGGAAGTTTTTTGCCGCATCCATTTATCAAGTATTAAAAAAAAAAAAAACAAGACATGCATCACTTTGGCTGTGAAAGTAAAGACTTTAGCACCAAACTGATAGCCTTCTTTTGTATTTGACAGAATGCATAGCATCACTGCTTGGTGATTTAGGTCTCGTTGCATTGTGAAAACATCTCTGGGTCATTGAAATGTTGGATAGTATTTGAAGTCTAAGTGTACCATGTGTGGGTGGCATGGTGGTGTGATGGTTTGAACTATTGCCTCACAGCAAGAAGGTTCTGGGTTCGAGTCACGGGGAAACAAACATGGTTTGTTTCTATTTTAACTGAGATTTACCTGGGAGTCGAGTTTAAAAATAAAAATAAAAAAATTGGAAAGGCTTATGCAAATGTTGCTTAGACTAGCATTACCAGACATGAAAACGTAAGTAAAACTAGTGACCTCATGCGTCATCAAGATTCTGCTTACTATAGTTTATTAATTGGATTTAAGCATCAGCAATGCTTGCTGCGAGAAAACAACCTTTTTTTTTTAGAAATAAACCCATTTACATCAAATCCCCAAATGGGCTTCAGTGCCCTCTCTGCAGCATGAGATTGAGGGACTGAGAATAGCTGTTGTTTCTCTTTCTTACTCTGTCTGTCACATCCTTATACTGTAGCATCAGATGCAAGAGGTAAATATACCTACAGCTTATGGAATGAGCCATTTTTACAATGATACGAATGTGGACTTGAAACTAACACTTAGGCACAAAATCTACAGGTGTAAATGAAGAAGATGAATGACACACAGTTCTGTCACTGTCGTGGTAGTCTTCCCACAAGCTTCCATCCTCACACAGTGTGTTTTATTACAATCAGTAACCATGTGTGCTTGCACTGGGGAAAATGTGCAGGAAATAATGATCTGGATGGTCTTGGGGGTCTGGATTGAAGTGTTCCTATAAGAATTCAACTGGTGTAAGCAATTTATTTCTTAACACATAGTTCATATTGTTTAAGACACCCCATATATCTGCCACGTGTGATGCGAAATACGGCTTTAATACAGTATCGTGCTCACAAGGGGACAGGAAATATTTCTACCCCTCACCCAACCTTCCACTCACCCATTCACCATCCAAAAGTCTGGAGAAACTGGGGTTTAAGAAGAAAAATATTCCAGTAAACCAAATGTGGATGGATGGATGGATGGATGGAATTCAAATATGAATGCAGTTTTCTTTATTTTGTAAGACGTTTCAGTGAGTAGTTACATGGAAAATTGATAACTCAGGGCCCACAAATGGCTATTTGGTAAGGTACAAGCAATAAATAAGTAAAGTCTAACAAGATGAATTTGTGGAAACTGAAAGGTTTACATAATAAAGCCCGGCAGTAAAATATAATTAGCAAAAAACTACTTGAACACATAAAGCTACTGTTGTACAAGCATTTCAATTCAGTCAAGTCTTAAGTCTCACACACTGTTTTTTCTTTATAGATTTTTCTTACTGTTGTCTTGACATTTCATAAATTAAATTGTTTATACTGTACACAAAACATTCTGAATGATTATTCAAATATCCTTGCTGTCTTTTTCTGTCCTCTTTCAACTCTTTGTGCTCATGGTAGTTCTTCAAGCTCCAACCTTGAGGTACTTAGGGCTTTCTGAGGTACTATCGTGGGGATGATTTCAAGTTGATCAGAGATAATCTCACATTAGCACTCATAGCGACACAGCAACTGGGAAAGCAGATAGAATAACTTCAGGATAAATTTAGAAAAGAAGAAGGTGTGAAATACGCAACCATGTTTATAACCTATGAATAAAGATTTAGCATACGAATGTTCTTTTTTTCTTATTTGACTAGAATAGAGGTCTATCATTAAGACCTCACTCCAAAATATTCAAAGCCCTCAGAATAAAAAGATTCTGAGTACATTAACCACACTAAATTTCTCAAACTAAACTCCTGCACACCTTGCTTTGAATAAAAACGTCTGCAGGATTGGTGCAATGCTAAAAAAAACTCATAAAGCAAAGCTTTACATCTCTGCTCTTGTGTTCCATGTCCATCCTACAACAGCTGCACCACTGCATTAATAAACAGATGATCCAAGTAATGTTGAGAGGCTACTGCCTTCAATGGAAACTAATGCATGGAAAAGTTAAGCACTTACTGTACCATACAACACCATCCATCCATCCATCCACATTATATAGTGCTTATTCCCAAGTGGCAGTGACTGGAGCCTGTCCCAGCTGACAACGGGTGAGAGGCAGGGTACAACCTGAACAGGTCACAAACCCATCGCAGGGCCACAATGACACAAATAACCACACACACTTGCAGTCACTCCTAGGAGCAATCTGGAGTTTCTAATTAACCTGTTTTTGGACAGTGGGAGGAAGCCAGATTACAGGGTCATGCAAAACATGGGAGCAAACTCCACACAGAAAGGTCAGGGTTCCCCATACAATACCAAGTAATGGAAAAAACTTCTTGAGTAACCTTGTCAATTTCACTGCTGTTTATGATCTTTAACAAAAAATTATGCTGTTTCCCATAATAACTGATCACTTTACAAGAGCTGCTTTTGTGTAAGGTGATAAACTTAGTGATAGTGTTGAAATTATATTATGTCTCCATCTTTTTTCTGGAAAACATGCTTCTGGATTTCTGGGGAAAAAATCCTAATAGAAATTAAACATATTGCACATTAATGCTTAAAGTAATAAATAATAACAACATATAGAGCTAGTGCAAAAATTGTGATAGTAAGGCACAGTTTTGGATATAATTCAAATTGTAGAGTGAGGGTTAAGGAGTTTAATGGCCCATGGGCAAAAGCCTTTTTCTGTAGTTGTTTGTCCTACTTATTAAACTCCATCAACTTTATGCCACAACACAAAAGGTTAAGGATCCTCTGACCAGGATTCTCTGTGAGAGGTTAGACTTTTTTAGTCTTGGAGACACAGTGATATCTAATATATATATATATATATATATATATATATATGCTAAAGAAATCCGTTTCTATTCTATCACAAAGATTAAGCATGTTGAAGCAGGAAAAGGGGGATAAGAAATGAGAAATTCCAAATTCCAGATGAGGATGGATAGAGGCTTATTGCTGGTTAAAGCTGAGGGGGGGTTAGGTAAACAAGCTATAATTAAGAACAGAATATTCGCTATCATTGCAATTTTCAACCCACAAAGGACTGCTTCAGAGGGTTTTTTTTCTCGTTTTCTACACCCAAAGCTAATTTTTCCACAGATCAGCCATGCTTTTCTGCTACTGTAAAGTAGTGTATAGTCACTGTGTGTGTGTGTGTGTGTGTGGGTGGGTTTGGTTCCTTGTGTGTAGCCAGGGCCTTGGGCATCCTTAATACCAATTAAGAAAAGGGCCAGAGAAACCAGCTCCAAGCTGAACTAGCAAATGCTGACAGGGAGGAATTGTAAAAGGAGCAAGGCATAAAGAGGGTGCAAATCTGGATATAGTATTGGAATTACATTATTCTAATTAACACTAGATGTGCATATAGCCAATCTTACTTTATTTGGAATTTCTTAGTACAGATCTATTGAGTTCAAACATTGAAATCTTACCACCTTCAAGTGTAGTGTTATCTTAATCAAAAGAAGACTGGCTTTAACATTTGGCCACTCATGGGTCAAAACAGCAGGCCCCTGACTGACTGATTGCTACCCTTTCTAGGTTATATTTGTTCTATAATCTGAGTTTGACTTCTGCACCCCATGCTGGATGGATGGTGCAGCAAATTCGATAAATTCCTACTGTTGCTCATTTCAACAAATCATCATAATGCTCTTTTCTTTAATGACAATATCTCAAGGTGCAAACTCCATCTAACCATCTGTCTATCCATTCATCCCCTCTACCCAGTCAAACTTTATTTATAGAAGAAAACACATTTCCATAAGTAAGAATAAATGTGCTTTTACAACACTAAAGAAATACAAATCATTGTATCCTTACTTTATATATATATCATTACAACTGAAAAAAAAGTTTGATGTAAAAGATCAGACCTAAACCACAATTCAAGTAATGTCATGTGCTGTTGATAACTTTATAAAAACGTATCATTAATCAGGATTCTTATTTGACAAGCGGGACATTTATTTAGTTAAAGTCCGGTTATGGAAGGAAAACACAAGTTTCCACAGTCATTGATGATATGGGTCTCAGTTGTTGATAAGAAGGCAGTCATTACTTCAGAATATATATGGATATTTTCCACCATTATCTCTGTATTGAGGTACCAAGTTCATCTTAGCACTATAATACTTGTTTTCTTAACTATATAAATATGAACATACTTAAACGTAGTTAAACTTTGAAAATAATATAACTGCATATACACAATTAATTGTCTGTGATTTATTATGCCTCTATCAACTATGATAAGTGTTTGATGTATCATATTTTCTCACAATTATTGCAGGTGTGAGGTAGAAAACCTTTAAGCGCTCATGCATGGATGCAAAGACATATCTGCAAATTCAGAGAGGCTGATAGTCCAACCAATACTCACTTCTCATAATAAGAGACATTTCCCAACTCATTAATCCCAGTACTCCAGCATACATGTACAAAGAAAGCAAATTGTCATTTTTGCAGAATGGACTGGCTTGCAGTTGAGTGGTAGCTGCCTCAGCTTTGTGGGGCTTTAAGGGGCAGGGCTGTAATTAGCTTACTGCTGGTTCCTAGGGCCCACTAATTTTTGTCAACCTCCCAGTAATTCTGTTTGTAACATATTTGCACACCTCATGAGTGATGGTTTAGCGAAAAAGAGAGGGAGGGACAAAGGGTCTTAGACAGAGATCGGCATGATGGTTCGTGATGCTCAGGTTCACGAGTGGATTTTTGATACAATCCTGCCATATTAATTTATCCATATGACATATAAATATCCAAGTTAGGAGAAGAACAAGAGAGTGAGATGGGTAGAACAGAGAAGGGGAAGAAAGAAGACAAAGGGAGGGGGAGGGAAAATGGTTAAGAATAACAAAATCTTTCATGGCAATTTACAAAGATCCTGTACATGAAAGTCACAAACGTGATGATAGACCAACACACTGTGTAAATGAGTTCAGCTTAGTGCCAAAAGTAATATATGCCTGTTGCCCCTTGGACTCCCAGGTTATACTGGAACTTAAATTCTTGTTTATGTTGTACATTTAACTAATAAAGCAATTTCTGATTGTGATTCTGATGCGTTAGTTTTACAGGAACCAGATACCTTACAAAAGTAAGTGTATTTAACCATAGTCAACCCCCACAGAGTCTGCAAAACACATGTTGTCTGGATGATTTTTCTTCCCCCAACCCCTCATGTAAAAACCTGGTCCTTTGCTTATCATTTTGGCAGCCATCAGCAACCTTCAGGCCACAGCTCTTGGGAGACACATCTATGATGGAAGTCCTGTACATAGTCCATTCAGATTCCATGTACCCACTCTTCGCAGTAAGTGACAGTCATTTTTCGAGAGTTGATGCAAGTAGATACAAGTTGAAATCTTCCTCTGCTAGAACTTATCAGTTCACCCTGACTGATTCAAAGACTCAATTGAGTGGCCCAGTTATTTTTTTAATGAATGCCAAATGATCACATGTATAGCTTAATAGTAATGAAATAATACTGTACCTATGCGCTATAGCTTTTACATGTAAAATAAAACAGAAGTAGGTAGGGAATTTTTTATCAGAAACATAAAATTTTACTTCTGGTACCCTTTAGTCTCTCAGCAATCCTTTTAAATTTATGCAATTTAATAAATTGTATGAATTCTAATTTGCATGTGTTGTATGTGGGCTTTAAATGAACCTGTACTCACTAGGAGAAAGAGAAAAAAGGAGAAGTAACTCCCAAACTAAACCTATTTATATTTAATATTTCTTTGTAATTTTCTCAATATTCTTTGAAAAACAGTGACCTTGTAAGACAGGGTGGGTATTTCAGTATTGTGGCGTTTCATACAATGTGGTTTTCCTGTAATTGTTGGTAATGTCATGCATGATTTTGAAAAGGCAAGAGTGCTCCCCAGTTTCTCTTAGTGTGTGTGTGCATTTTGATAGCTAGGCCACGGGATACATTCTTAGTGTGTCTTGCTCTTGTCGGTGTAAGAACAGATGCTAGAGGCAAGCCCTGGAGCTACCCTCAGGGCTTCATACACCAGAGATACACACACTTGACATGCAACGTTGTATACACACACCAACACACACACTCTCATGTATACAGTCACACATTCAAGCAATTGCAATTTATATAATGTTTGTATTTACAAATGGTTTTGTGATCATTGTTAAGAACTTCTGACAATTCTTTAGGACAAGCACAAATCTCTGCAAGACTCACATATGGATTGATATACGTGTTTGACTATTTCTCCAATATTTTACCTCTGAAAGATGCACTGAAGTGACAAGAGGATAAATGCTGCTGACATGTGAAAAGGTAGCTGTTAGCTCTATCGAAACACTTATTACATGTAAGTTCAGTCTAATTACCTGATGGAGTGGTCTACATGGAATTCTCCTCCATCTGTCAGTATACTCAGAGCAAGCCACTCATTATCACAGTCAGACTGGGCTTAAACTGGAGGTTGTATTTTACTTTCAGCACCCCAAGGTGTCATTATGGCTGCCAAAGACAGTCAACTTGACACACATGCATAAATTCTTCCCTTACACTCAAACAATTACCAGTCTTATGTCAGAAATTGTGCAAAATGTCTTGTGTCTCTG
Organism: Menidia beryllina; assembly: GCA_013363375.1. Lineage (NCBI taxonomy): Eukaryota > Metazoa > Chordata > Actinopteri > Atheriniformes > Atherinopsidae > Menidia > Menidia beryllina. The sequence goes on from JABUIW010000020.1 coordinate 18,961,691, forward strand.
GATGAGTGTCAGTACTCTGACTGTAACACACATGTGCACACACACACACACACACACACACACACACACTTGATTTCAATCTTGACAAAAAAAAGGTTATGGGCCGCAGCCGTAGCCTAATGGTTAGAGCGGGCGGCCCATATACAGAGCCTTTGCTCGCAAGCGGGCGGCCTGGGTTCGAATCCGGCTCATGGACATGAAGCAACTTCAAACCTGTGCAAGACTCCTCTATCTGCAGAGCAACCAATGGTGAAGACAAAGCTTAGCATATACACTATATTGCCAAAAGTATTTGCTCACCTGCCTTGACTCACATATGAGCTTAAGTGACATCCCGTTCCTAATCCATAGGGTTCAATATGACGTCGGTCCACCCTTTGCAGCTAGAACAGCTTCAACTCTTCTGGGAAGGCTGTCCACAAGGTTTAGGAGTGTGTTTATGGGAATTTTTGACCAATCTTCCAGAAGCGCATTTGTGAGGTCGCACACTGATGTTGGACGAGAAGGCCTGGCTCTCAGTCTCCGCTCTAATTCATCCCAAAGGTGTTCTATCGGGTTGAGGTCAGGACTCTGTGCAGGCCAGTCAAGTTCATCCACACCAGACTCTGTCATCCATGTCTTTATGGACCTTGCTTTGTGCACTGGTGCACAGTCATGTTGGAAGAGGAAGGGGCCAGCTCCAAACTGTTCCCACAAAGTTGGGAGCATGGAATTGTCCAAAATGTCTTGGTATGCTGAAGCATTCAGAGTTCCTTTCACTGGAACTAAGGGGCCAAGCCCAGCTCCTGAAAAACAACCCCACACCATAATCCCCCCTCCACCAAACTTTACACTTGGCACAATGCAGTCAGACAAGTACCGTTCTCCTGGCAACCGCCAAACCCAGACCCGTCCATCAGATTGCCAGATGGAGAAGCGCGATTCGTCACTCCAGAGAACGCGTCTCCACTGCTCTAGAGTCCAGTGGCGGCGTGCTTTACACCACCGCATCCGACGCTTTGCATTGCACTTGGTGATGTATGGCTTGGATGCAGCTGCTCGACCATGGAAACCCATTCCATGAAGCTCTCTGCGCACTGTTCTTGAGCTAATCTGAAGGCCACATGAAGTTTGGAGGTCTGTAGTGATTGACTCTGCAGAAAGTTGGCGACCTCTTCGCACTATGCGCGTCAGCATCCGCTGACCCCGCTCCGTCAGTTTACGTGGCCTACCACTTCGTGGCTGAGTTGCTGTCGTTCCCAAACACTTCCATTTTCTTATAATACAGCTGACAGTTGACTGTGGAATATTTAGGAGCGAGGAAATTTCACGACTGGATTTGTTGCACAGGTGGCATCCTATCACAGTTCCACGCTGGAATTCACTGAGCTCCTGAGAGCGACCCATTCTTTCACAAATGTTTGTAAAAACAGTCTGCACGCCTAGGTGCTTGAATTTATACACCTGTGGCCATGGAAGTGATTGGAACACCTGATTCCGATAATTTGGATGGGTGAGCAAATACTTTTGGCAATATAGTGTATCTAATGGGGAAGAAATTGAGTTCCTGCAAGAGAAAGTTCCATGAGAGGACAAGGACAATGTTCCTTACTGAACATAAAACTATCTCCATCAAGACTAGACACTGTGTTAAGGACTGTGTTAACAAACACAGCACTAGTGTCTGCATAAGTGTACAACTTCTTGAACATACTATTAATGCACTGTATTGATCCAAAAGTAGTTATGTAATTGCATCCAAATGAAGTATCCTCCTGTCCTGAAGTTAACATATGATCATTTCAAGACACGTTATCCTTCATCTTGGGTACCTCTCTATCTCCTTAGCTCCTTTCCGTGTTTCAAATAGTGTGTAGTTGTATTATTATTATGAGGATAACCTTTCTCTTTGGGAAAACCTACCAAATAGAAGTTCTTACTAAAATGTTTTCTGACATCATATTCCTGTAGGTTTTCCTAGGGGGTGAGAAAGTGGATGATGGTCCCTCTTGCACATTGATTACTTCAGGTGACAGAAAGCTATGACAATGTTTAAACAGAAAAACACTATAGAAACATGCAGCGTGTCTTTGCATGACAAGGGATGAGACACAGTTGTACATATTTGAGCCAGAATTTAATAAAAAATATAATGAATTGCTATGACAAAGATTAAATTACTAAATATTTTTTAAATCTGCTCTAAACTGCTTATGTGAGTAATTCAGTATATTTTGGCTGTTGTAGTAGCAGGTTGTCACTTGCCCAAAACCACAAACACAATTTCTTTAAGACATTTTAGAAGCACTGAACGGTACAACTGATAATCCATTCCTTGTAGTGCACTGTTGAATGCTTAAAGTGGATAGGATGCGTACTTGTTCCCATGATCTGGAGGAATTTACCACACAGTAATAAACCATTCTGTGGGATGCAAAACATGAAGAAAAATAATGTATCAAGCAGGACTTTGAGACCAATGGGTAAAGCAGGATTTGGATATCAAAACATGGCAAAACTTGTTTTTTTTAGCTTTATATGTGTCATGCTTATAACCAATAACAGTATCCCTAAAACACAATGCAACACAAGGTGTTTAATTTTCAGATAGATATTTAAATTAAGATTAAAGTGAAAATCACCCCATTCAAAATGAATATGGCATGATGACCCCCCACAATTAGTCACCTCCCAGTGGTTCAGGGACCCAAATGGCTTTACATCGGGCTACAAGGTTGAGAATTTGCCACAACATGTGCGGTTTATTTCAGGTAAGGAAAATAAACCCCAGTGTTTTACTATAGGTTTATGCCCAATCAACAGTGGATACCCTCTATGGTATCTTCTTTCTCCATATTGTAATGTCTTTCCTTTTCCCTAAGCAAGTGATATAAACAGAGTACACGGAAACAGGTGTTATTTGAATATATGTTAAGAGTAATTCAAGAATCTTTTTTTTTGGAAAGGATGCCTATTACTCACATGAAGATGAGTAATTGTTATAATGTTACTGTGCACATGCACACACGGCTATGCTAATTTGAGGATAATAAAATAAAATGAGAAGAGAAAGGAACAGCACAGGAAAGTAGAGAATAGACGATACAAACAGAGAATGGAGGCAAGAGGAGGTGGAAAGGTGAGTTGACGGGAGGAATGATGGCAGTGTGCAGTGGAACCATATGTCACATCATATCAAGCGACAGGACAAGTGAAAGATACAGTATTGCTTCTGCTGTGTTAGGAAATCGCAAAAAAACACTGGCGCTAACAGACATACACATGCACTCGCGCACAAACACAAGGTAGAATCCAGCCAAGCTTATCTGGCTCTCCACGGCTGCGCAACCTCCATGCAGAGCAGCCGTGGCTGTCGGCAGAGGCCCGGATCATTTTGGACAGTATCATTAAATGCCATGTCATTACCCGTTATGGAGTAGTGCTCTCACTTCCTGCTTTACCCAGGAGATGATGAAGCCTATCTGATAGCTATGGGGAAAGTGTGTGTTTGCACGCATGTCAGTGTATGTCTGCATTAGCTTATACGTATGTGTCTCGCGAAGAGGGTTTGATGGAGGCAGGCAGAGACAGAGGCAGAGGGTACGGTGTCAACTGTGGAAATGGGATGGACGGAGTTGAGAGGTAGAATTGGCATTAAATTTCAGAAGCAGGGGCCAGGATTGACTTTGACTGGAGCGCAAGGGGGCTGTTAGCTTATCTTTAAGGCCGTGTTTGTCACAGCACCGAGGGCAGCTCCACTAGACAAGCCAGGATAGGAGGGGGTGGGGGGTGTTTGTGTGGGTTGAGCGATTTGGATAGGTGAAGGATCCCGGTGGGACTCGCTGCCTGAGCTGGCAAGTTGTGCTGGGGAAGGAGTGGAGGAGAGCAGCCAAATTGAAGGTTTATTTATCCAATTTGCTGTCAAGGTCAGCTTGTCGGTGAGCTGTCCTGTGTGTGTTCACAAAATGCCAAAATTCGATGAATGGCTTAAAAAAAAGAGGGAAAGAGCAGGCATTCATAAGGGGGGAATCAATGACCTTTGGTTGCGTCAAGCTTCAAGCTGCCAGTAGCTCTTAAGGCTGTCCTTACCGGCCATTATGGTTGGCTTTTAAAAACAAGCCAGGGAGGATAGGAGCTGTCAAGCGAGAGTATTCCAAAGTTGACTTAAATACACACCCTCACTCGCGTAAGTAAAAACACAGAAGCAGAGGAAGCCGCATTAACCAGAAAATTAGCATGATCATTTAGCTCATTTTCAATGATTCGATTGCATAATAACAGTAGTAGATAACCAAAGGGTTTCTATCAGTGATAATCATTTATCCTTTAACATCTCACTGAATAATATTGGAAAGCACAGGGGATCAATGCTGATGGGCCATCCTGGTTAAGCATGAGAGCACCTGGAAATGCAACTTGAATAGAAAAAGGTTTTTTTGATGTTGAGAATTAATCGGTTCGGCTAGAGGTTTTGTTCATACCTCTGCAGTGTAACAGTGCTATCCTTTAGAGGGACCCCCTCATCAAAGTTTTGGAATGCCTCTGTCAACGTGAAAAGAACACGACCTTTAAGATTGTATCAGCATGTTTGCTGGTGCATACACAGCCAAGTAAATGGTTCAATGGCTTTTCAGAAAAAAATCACCACAAAAAAAAAAATGTTGAAGGGTAGAGAGGAAAAAAGAAAAGAAAGCAGTTTGCTTAGAGCGGTGTTTGTTGATACTTAAAGGTGAACAGATTTAATCCCTCAAAAGGAAGAAACAATAAAGTGATTTAATTTACTTCAAACATAAATTAATTCACACTACTTGTCTCAACCCTGATTTAATTAGGATAGTTAGATGTTTTAGGGCTATCAAAGACATATTATTTGACATTTTTGTCTTTGTGTGTGCGTGTACATTTGTGTGTATGCCTAAATGTGTGTTTATTCCATTCTACGTTATCCAAAAACACATAAAGAGACACACTGACACACTTTACAAACTTCATACTAACATTTGTAACAATATTGCAATTAAAAACCTATCTACATATATATATATATATGTGTGTGTGTGTGTGTGTGTGTGTGTATTATACCGTCCAGGGTGTACCCCACCTCTCGCCCATTGACTACTGGGAAAGGCTCCAGTTCCCCCCGTGACCCCATTAGGGAATAAGCGGAAATATAGATAGGAAATATAAATAGGAGACAAAACTGTCTGAATCAGTCACTTGACAGATGTTTGACCAGCTCCATTTCTAAACCTATTTAACATCCAAATGATGGCTTAATTGCCCCATAAATGTGATGCAGTCATTTCACGACTATTTCATAAAATGCAGTAACACTGGATCACTAAATCTCCCTTTATGTGAATTTGGGTCTGTATGTGAAAAAAAAACAAAACAGGAAAGGCCCTTGTCAGTTGACTGAAATCATGACTATTTTACCATTTTTGTCAATTTAGAGAATCCATTTCTTCAATCTAAATTGATTGTAATTTTTTTACACGATTTATGACTTCCTTAGTGACATTTGCCCATAAAATTAAAATCTACTTGAGGTAAGCTATTTAATGTAAAAAGCAAAAAGCGCAAAATACTATAATATAATAATATGCAAAGCAAAATTCTACAAGATCGAATGTCCAGAAGTAAAAATTAATTAGTCAATAACCCTAAAATGATAAGAAGATAAATCACTGTAAGTAGCCTTATTTACATCCTTGCTTCTGAGTTCTTGTTCACTGAAAAATCCAGATCTATACTGAGGTGTTTAAACTGCAACTGTCAGTGTCTGAACTGCGACACGAAGTGTGTTTTCAGTGGGACAAATCTTTTTCATTGTTCATCCCTTATATTACATTCATGACCTCCAGACACAACTTTGTATTGTTATGTAGCTCATCATGGGTCATTTCATGTACATCGAATGAGTCTAATTCCAAATCCCTGTTTCTATAATGTAATACCAGCTGTACACAGAGCAGCAACGAAAGATTGAAACAAATCTTGTTCGGTTTGTATTCCCATAGGAGATTAGGCTGCATTAACACATTGTTCCTATGGTATCGGTGCTACATGGTATGATTAGTTGCAATAGAATCGTGGTTTGTTTTCAGTTTTTCCTCAAAGACAGGTCCCTAAATAGAATGGCATTTTTCTCAAGAGCAGTGTGTGTTTCCCTCAAGCATACAGTGATTAGAACTTCTATTTTTTCCCTCAATAATCTGTTTTTTGTTTTGTTTTTTCTCTCAGAGGTAAGGACACATTACGCAATATCTCCGGTTAAAAATTTCCTGGAATGAATGTCCCAAGGCAGCTTTCTTTTACATTCTCTATCTCTAATTTCCACTGACCAGCTCAGTATGTTGCCTGAAGAAGTTAAAATAGATAAATAAAATTAGATAAAAACCCTGCATGTTTGCAAAAGTCATACATCCCCAAAGCAATTGCGTGATGACAATGACCAGTATGTTTTGGCTGTTTGCCCCGGTGGCATTTAAAGGTGTTATCTAACAGAGAGGATGTAGACTAAAACAAAGTAATGAAACCAGCACCGTCCCTTTTGACTGCAGAAACCACACTGTCACTACAGTTTTTATTGTATAACCAAAAGTTAACTATGGTGCCAGATTTTATCCCTTTGACAAGACTAAAAAAAACTAAATAAGTTGATTTGGCCTTAAACCGAAAAAAACAACCAATGAAAACAACATTAATTAATCTATTACACACTGACACTTTCTCATAGATTATTATGCCAAATTTTTGGAATAAGCATGTTTCCTCTCCTCCCAAAGAGTCCATCTCAGTTATGTTAACAGTCATCGACTTAGCTTTTTAATAGCCATGCCACATCTTAATGTTGGATTTGTCATCCTTGCTAATTATAAATCATCTGTGTATCACACAAAAGTATATTAATCATGTGCAGGTAAAATTAAGGACACATTTTGCTATATCCTGAAGGGAAATTGTGTATTATTTTAAGTATTTTATTAGCTAAAATCATTTTCTTCATGTATAAATGTGTGCTCATTTGATGTAAAATAACCTCTGCAATTATCTGACCTTTCCTCATAAGCGAAGAATTTCCAATATACATAGGATGGGTAAGTCCACAGAAGTTTACATGTCGTGTCACCATTTTGAAAAACTATAATCACAGAGAGGGACATAAAGCACTAGTCTAACTGTCTATCTAATCCACAATGCGTTTTCGTTCAGAGCCAGAGTCACGTGAGTAAAATTTCTTTTAAATTGATTCATTTGAAGTAGTTTTTTTTTTATTACAAACCACATCACCTGAGATAAAACTCTATGAGGTGGAAGTCATGTTGTCATTACTTTTTGATGCATGATGGCTACCGTAGTTGCAATACCCGTTTGAAAACACGAGGCACTAGTGAGCATTGTTTGTTAGAATTCAAAATACAATTTCACCGTTAGATGGGAGAAATTCCTGCACTGTGTACCTTTCAAGTGAAAACTACATGCTGATGCCTAAATTTGCCTTTTAGGACATGTTTTCATAAACCAAGAACTCTTTGCTCCCACACAGGAACACAATTTAATGAAGGCCAGACCAATATTCGAGTAAGGATCTGATTTAAGTAATTGAAATTGACCAGAATTATCTTTCAAAATCAATTCAAAACCCTACTGGATCTAGAAGCCTGAGAAAAATGCCTCGCCATGCAAAACCATCCTTATATGTATTTCACTGTGACCTCACAGATGTCAATAGCTGTGCTAAACTGTGATTAGCTGCACTTATAGGGGGCATGAAATTAATCAAATAGTAAAGATGAAATAGTTGAACAAATTTAAACTTTATTTCTCTCAGGTCTTTTGTTGTAAATATGTGAAAAAAGGTTAATCCCAAGTGGGTTTTTCAAATTAAATTGAATGAATACTCAATTAATAAAAATGTGCAAATTAATGTATTTTGCATAGTTTTACCAGGAAAGTAAAAGGAAATATTCTATATTCCATGGTTTTACTTAAAATAAAGTTTTGACTATTTGAAATGGCAACAGGTCTCAGAAATATGTGTATCAAATATGATACGTACAGCGTTGAAGGGTTCAGGTTGGTAGAACATTTGGGAATCTGTCAGACTTTAAGCCAAGATTCATGAAGATAAATGATTCAATGAATGGTTTCCTTCAATATGTCTCTTAGGCACAGACATCCTCAGAAACTTTCAATCATACTGTAGATGGTGGAACTCTATGAGTGTGGATGCATATGGTGAAATTATGCTTTTTTAATATTATGTTATATTCTATTATTATACTGAAAGAAACACCATAAATTATTAATTTCCACTGCCAAAACTACCAAGATTTGCATCTTTGTTTTATTTTCACATTTACTTACTTAGGTTACATGTACACAATTCAAGTCTGTATGGGTGTTTAGTTAGTGCTTTCATGTAATTTCATTGAACACAGACATAGATGCCAGAAACTGCAAGAAGATAATCTTAAATCCTGAGAGTTTTTATTGATTATATTTAGTCTCAAAACTGTAAATCCTTGAATCCCTCTCACTATTCAATTTGAAACTGCTCTTTTTAACTATATTTGGAGAGATCCCTTTGGTTCACGCTCATCACCTTTCACAGCTGAGATTGACATGACGTATACAAGGCTCAAGACCCTAATTATGAAGTCACCTTCTGCTGAACACATCCCTATAAGGAGGAAGTCATTAACAATGTTCGGTAAACTTGCAGAGAAATTAACCAATGATTATTGCCATTAAAAAGTCATTCTGTAGACTAATAACATGATTGATTGATCAGTTCTCCCCCTTTACAGTGTTTAATTAAAGATCATGTTTTCATCAATCTAACTACTTGGTATTTTAATAACAGGTCCATGGAATGAAGGCTACTCCGTTGGAGGAGTGGCCTTCACCACATAGCAACTAAAAATGTTCGTTAAAAGTGACTGACTTAAAGGCAAAACTAACATGAAATACCACATGTTCTGACAAAAATGTTAGCCAGTGGTTTTCTGATTTCTGTCATTGGTTACATTACCTCTTTTCCATGTGAGGTAGAGTGGAAGCGTACATATATATTAAGTGTTATTCAATCTGGACTTCACAAAATAACCATCAAAACTTTGTACTGCTGTGGTTAAACATGAATTCAGTACCACTTAGTGTGACTTTCAACGAACATGTTGTTCAGTGTCTTTTTTTAATGTTGAAGAAAGTATATAATGCCCTTTTTTCACAGGTTGATACAGTTCCCTCGGGTTTTAATGAGATGTTCCTCGCACGCTTTGGTCAAAACATCACAAACTCAATATTTTTTCAATCCTGTAATTTAAAGTTGTGTTTACAGCACTGCATGTGTCAGCCAGTTAGTTCATTTCTTAATACTGCTGTAACTTCAACAAGTTAAGCCTCTCTCCTGCAGCTTCAAGATACCTTTTAAATGAAAATGTAGGCACAAATTATACTGCCATTATACAATGAGTCGTATAGTCCTTTATAAAACTTGCCAAGATTTGGGGAACCCCCATATATACAAACAGGTACTTTTAAATAAGGTAGCATTCAGCAATTAAGGTAGACTCAGAATTACACCAGAATTCCTTTGACTTGTCTTAGCTCTAGATCTTAGCTAACCCTGGTTTTCATTGTCAATCTGTGTTATATTTAGCTCAGAAATGCTGCTTATGAACTTTATCTCAGATTATTTTTGGAATGGTAGTTTCTGGAGCTGCCTGCTAATGCAATTCCAAAGAAAAAAAGAGGAATATATTAAAGAATGTCAGGAAAAACCCATAATGTCCAATATGATCTATATTATGATTAAAGGTAGATATATATTTAACAAATTTGTCTGAGCGATTGATTAGCTGTTTTAATTCTTAAGTGCCAAACAAAATTGTTTATAAGAAATTTCTGATCACAGCAAAGCCGCAATGTGAGAGAAAACATGTTTCAATTTAAGTACAAGACCTGTACACATGAATATCTCACTTTTGAAGCGCAGCAGATCCAGCATGGGTTGATGCTGAAGTTGGATGAAAATAGAAATGTGGAGGTTGGACAATTCCACTCTGAACTGAGTCTAAAAATATATCGATATGTCTTCATGTTGCTTTAGAAAAACTGCTGTCTTGTAACCACTTATTTAGTTATCATTTATAGATAATTTCACAAGATTAATATATATTGTTTGACAGAACACAACATAAATGTTCAATTGTAAGTGTTCAGTTAAACAGTTTCCTGTCACAGTTACTGACATAACCTATTTTATTAGAGAAGAGGTTTTCTCACAAGCTGCCTGCATTAGTGTTATATACGTATCAGTTCATTGGGGAAAAAATATATTATTATCAATTGAAATATTCACAAATAACTTTTCTGTTGGTTTCTGTTTGATAAGTTTTTATTTTTTTATTTTTTTATTTTTACCCAATACATCATTTTAAAAAGTGAAACTTCTCTCCACTCCATAGTAACTCAGTTAATTCAACTTCTCTAGTTCTCATTTAGCAACTGGAGTAGGTGATAACTTAAAAAGCAGAGAGAAAGCAAAAAAAAAAAAAAAATTCTTGTTTCCTTACCCTGATTTCTTTGATATCTTACTCATGCTACACCCAAACTGCTCATCAAACTAAAATGACTTTCATAAATGTTTAATGACATTAGTTACAATCTTTCTTTGGAAATGTGCAGCTCTTTTCTTTTGTCCGCACCTTCTTTCTTCTTTAGCTGAACCCCTGTGAATGTTTTGTAATCTCTCACAGCATATCCTGAAGGGAGCTGTTGAGCCAGTTGTGCAGTAATGATATTTTACAACCATTGTTTACAACTGAGCAGAAAATTCTTCCTTCTGTTCAAGTCCAGTGTTTGGTTTCAAACATATCTGTTCTTTTATCACATGTTAACCAACAAAGAAGCTGTGCAATTACACTATTACTTGTTACGGATTACTTACTACAATATATTTTATGCATGTAAAATGCTTCTGATAACAAAATACATTTAAGATATCGTAAGAGTTATTGTTTCTTTCAACAAAAATCCTAGAGTCAATCTGTGAACAGTAATCTCTGAGGTTAAAAATGTTGAGCACCCTCAACTGCTCAACATCATGTCCAAACTCTCCTCCCTTCTAAACCTTTCTGCACAGGCAAGATCCTCTTCAGTCCTCAGTATGTTTAATTAAGTACACTCTATGCGTGTGTGAATATGTGCATGTTTCATTCCTGGAGTGATTGTGAAAGGAAGAGTGCGCAGACGCGTGACATAAACCCTCATCTTTCTATCCCCAAGGTAAGACGGAAAGAATAAGAGGAGAATTTAGCCAGCGTGAGTATGTGTGTGTTTATTTGTGTGTGTGTGGGATGCTCATATTCGTGCAAGTCCTGAGTTTGGCCGTAGTGAATGAATGGGTTCAGTACTGTGGCCGGACAGAAAAATCAATGCTTCATATGAGGAGGCTGCGGGGGTTAGGCCTCCGTGTTCATGTCAACAAGGCTATTGGTTTTCTTAATACTCCAAAGTTGGCGTTTCCCCGCTTCGGGAGGGTTGGTGAGGTGACTTGTGTGGTCAAAGCTTAACAAAGGGTTCCTGCCTTCTAGCCCTTGCTGTACACTTCAGTAGAGGGAAGCCGGGCCAGGATTAATTACCAACTGTGGAGGCTGGATATTACTTGTTGTTTTCTCCTATTGTCACATGGCACCACTGGACTGACGCTGTTGGAAGGTGCTTATGTGCGTGAGAGTACCAGACTAATACCATTAGTGGGAGTAATAGGGTTATATGTTATAGTGGTGGAATAGTGGTGTAGCAATCACTCTGCTTCTCAATATGGCTTTTACAGAAAAATGTCAACCATCATACTGGTAGCATATGATTATGGGACAACAGAAACTACCAAATATTTAACTAATTCATGATCCATGAAGACTTAAATGTAAATTCAATTGAATTCAAGGTGTCATTGGACAAGAGCCAAAATATATTTCAGAATTGTCAATATAAAATCTTATGATTGAAATTAGAAAATGTAGTATTTTCCATAAAAAAATATTATTGCCATCCATTCAGATCATTATATCATTGGAAAATTCTTTAGTGTTTGACTTTTGTATAGTGTATTTTGGAAATCTTCTTGATATTGTGTCAGAGAAAAAGGTGTCTCATCTTTTTCACTGAAATAATTAGAATTAATTTAAGATGTGTATTAAATGTGGAGTTTAATTTATAATTAACTTCTAAATGACAGTGTAGTATAATCCTCTGGATTGAAGCAGCCATAAACATAAAAAAAGAAACACAACACAGTACCAATGTCTACTGCTGAAAATAATCTTTTAAGACTAGATTGTGCAAAAAATGTATAGTTACTTTTGAAAAAGTCTGCTAAAAATGACCAATTTTATTAGTGAAAGTTTTTTTAAACTTTTTTATTTTCTTATTCTTTTACTTTCTGGATTTATCATATTCACACATTCAGATATGCAAAAATACTCAGAAATAAGTAGTTAGTAACACTGGTTTATAGATAGCAAACCTGTGGGGAGGGGTCTGTGGGTAGGTAGAGGCAGGGCAAACTCTACCGTTGAGCATTGCTCACCCAGAGCAATCGGATGAAAACGCAGTGCAGATGTAATTTGTTTTCAATGGCTGTTTCAAAAGAATAATTGTGGTGACACTGGCTGGTCGATAGTATGGATTTTTGTTTTCGAGTGTAGTGTGTGTGTGGCGCTAAGAGAGCGAAGAAAATACAAGCCTGCAGACCCAAATACAATAAAAATGGATCAGGTATGTTTGTGTGTGTGTATTTGTTCGAGTATTTGCAGGTCTGGTAACCATCACTAGGCCCTGGACATCATTGGAAGGATTACTAAATGTGTCCTATGGGCCAGCAGTTGGCTGGTATTCTCTCCCCCTCTGTTTGCCTTTATTTCCGTCTTTTATTTAAGTGGAAAAGCTTGCCTTGAATAAACTCACTTAAGATGAAACACTGCTTACACAGTAGAAGAACTTGAGTGAATTGTGAAAGTAAATTGCTAATAGTATAACACCACAATACCACACAGAATGACACATATTCAACAGCATCATATTAAAAAATACACAAACCATATTTCATTATGCTTTTTCCTCTTTAGAAAAGCAGTCTATATTTTATTGAATACTGACAAATACTTTTCAGATTTACAGAATTGTTCTATTTCATAAGAATAATGATCCATCAGACCTTTTGCATGATCCATCAGATTTTTTGTAATTTTCTTCTATAGTTTATACTGTGACCTCACAGAACGGCCATCCTAAAATTGAACAATTCTTAGACTCTCCTTTTGTAGCAATTGCAGCTGCATATCTATTTTAGTATTTGTGCGTGAGCTTGGTTGATCTTGGCATTAGATTTTTTGCAAAACCAAACCACTATGGTCTATATACTAAAGACATCTTATATATTAAAAAATGCTGATATATAGCCTGTACAGACCTCTTTGCATGTAACCTCATGTCACTTTTATATCCCCTCCCAGATCTTTTCCTCAGGCTAATATCAACGTGGTTCCTCTGTTGCTTAATAATGTTCACTTTGAACGTTTTCCACATCAGACACCACTTTGTAGGAAGATAGAGTTTGAGCAATTCTAATTTGTCAGAGGAAGCAAAGGTGTGTGTGTATGTGTGATTGTGGACATCGCCTGGTTCATTGAAAGGGTTGGATTCTGTGACATTAAATGAGTTAAGGTAGATTTAGATGGCACACTGGGGCTGGGTGGAGAGGGAAATACTGTTAAAGGACATTATTTCTCTGTAGTCCAAGCCCTTGCTGACACTCTCCACTTCACTTCCCTTCTCTCTCCCTGGCTTTCTGCTCTATTCCCTTGCTGCGGGTGGTCACTGGAGACCAGACTGCTGCTGATTTATTCCTCCTCTCTCCTGTCCTCTGCCTGACTGCCTTTGCAATGGAAAAATTTCCTTTTTCCTTTTCTCTCTCTCTCGAAAGGAACAGTGGTGAAACTCAGGTAGGGGAAACAGGAAAATGAGCGTAAGAGGGAAACTTTACAATATCTATAATACCGGTTGTGTCTACTCTCAATGTGCAGGGTTACCGAACCTAGAGTAACTTTTGATTAGAGATTAATCAGATGAGACTATGGAACATATTTTAATTATCTTAGAAAAAAAATGTATTTAGAATTTCTTGGACACCACATAATTTTTCCACAATTGCATTAATAAAAATTGCTCATAAGTGGGTAGGTAGATTGTTAAAATTGGTTGATATACCAAAGACAAAAATCACAAGGACTTTTACAACAAAACAACCCAGGAATGTTAGACATGATAGAATGCTACATAGACACAAAACTAATTAAAGACTTGTCTGTCCAAAATAGTCTTCAGCTGTTTATTAAAAGATAAATTATTCTGTAAATAAAACTTGGTGCCACTGTCGGAAAAGCTTAATCAGAGTGCCTGGGTCCATCAACCTCTGACCTGATGACTTAAAAGTCTGAGAGGAAGCGTGAGATTTATTTAGGTGAGAGATAAATACAAGATAAATTACACAAAATCAAAATGCATAGCTTTAAAAGCTCGAACTAAAATGTAAAAATCAATTACGATATTTCCTTGCAATCCAATAAAGAAAAGCCAAAGCAGAACTATGTGATCTTCTTTTGGTACCAATTATGTCTTTCAGTAGACTTCGGCTATATTTGAAGGGTACTCTAAGCTTATTTCTTAAGAAAACAGGTTAAGTGAAAATAGCATCACAATAGTTTATGAGAATGTAAACACAAAGAAATAAAATCATGGATAATTATCTTAAGTTCAGGCAGCAAAATGTTTCTAAATAGAAATAATCAGCTGTTTGGTAATGAGCAATAATCAAAGTTCCTGTTTAACCAGCGTTTAACTGAAGGAGGTTGTCTTTTGTTCAGGATGGCTTTCTGCACATAGGGTCTCTGTATACTGGGTTCTGTCACCGATGTGATTGTCTTTGTGTATTATTTTGTAATGTTCGACAGTTTGATCTGTTTTTTATTCTGTTAAGCACACTTTGATCAGCTCCAGCTGTTGTAAAGTGCTATATAAATAAACATTGATTGATTGATTGATTAATTTATTTTAAAAATTGCTTGAATTGATCCAGACAGTTTTCTTAAACTTCCTTCAGCTTATTCGCCTTGATACTGTATTTAACAGTATCAAACACAGAGTTGAGACCCATCCAATGTCACATCAAGGATAAAAAAGATTCAGATGAGTGACCCAACCCAACTCTCTCCAAATGTACCCTGCACTGAGACCTTATTCCAATTGAAAAAAATGAAAAAGAAAAGGCAACCAGGAAGCTTTTTTTTCCAGATGCCTAAATACTGAAGAATTCCCTTTTGATGGCCAAGCTCCACACCTTGTGTTGAAGGCTGATCCCAGCCGTGCTCCAAAGGAAACCTATTTGAGCCGCTTGTACCCAAAGCCCTCTTCAATGCAACACACCACAGCAGCACCCTTATCACTCAAGACTAATTCAAAGTTCTTCTGTCCATCTCTCGTCCAAACCTGCTATAATTTTTAAATGAAATTCTTACAAACTTAAACAATCTCCTCCTGTTGAGGCAGGGACACACGAGAGAGAATCAAATTATTTGCAAACCATGGTCTTGAATTGTATGAACTTCCTTCCTGGTCATTTCAAACTCAGCCATGAGCCATTTCAGCCAAAGGTCTTGGCTTGAAGAAGCTCATGGAACCACTTCATTCGCAAAATGTATGATAATCTATGTTTCTCATACACGACACCTACCATTCCATATCTAAGTTAAAAGATTCTTTCCATGGTCAAAAATAATTGACAAGGAGCATCCATGGCGAAATTAAATGTGTACCATAAAATATATCTTTTTTACTTTGACTTATCAGCAGCTAAGAAAGCAAGCATGATTACAGAACCCCATACTCCCTCAGCAAGTATAACAGAATCTTTAAGGCAACACGGTTATAAGCGTTTTCCAAGTCTTCAAAATGCATGTAGCATGGGTGGTCAGCAGAGCAGCCATATTTACCCCTGCACATACAAAACATCAACAAGTACCATCCTCAGTTCCTAAACATTGCATTGTTAAATGGAAAGATGTAACTAAGTGGTAAATTCCCCAGCTTTTAATGTTTTAGGTGTAAAATACAAAAAGAGTGAATATTTTCCATACTAAAAATCAGTACATTCTGTATTTTCTTATGTTATTATTCTCATTTTACACATTGTCTGAAATCGATTTGAATTGGGTTTGTATATGCAAGGCAGTAATTATCTTTGTGAAAATACAAAATCTGTAAATTTCCTATCGGTCATTTACAAAGCTACAACAGACAATACCTTAGCTGCATCCCAAAGCAGTGAGTTTGAGGTACACTGGGATAATTTTGTTAAACTGTCTACCATGAACAAATTCAAATCCCAGAGGATAAACGTATAGCAGTGATTTCTTCGGGTTGGAGGGTGTTCACAGTTGTAGTTACCAGTCATTGACATGTGACTGGTTAACCATTTCTAGGCTTGCCCATATGTGAGATAGGCTTGAAAACTTACATTTACATTCCTATAATATATCGCAGATAAAGGTGATTAAACCAAAAGATTGATGATTATTCTTTTTATTAAATGCAAATATAATTTCTTGGCCACGTTTTTGCTCCATAGATCGCTGTCTTCGGACACCCCTCAGTACACACTAGCACTCACACATTATTGATTTTCATTTAGACAACTTAATACCCTTCCATCACAGATACTCCATCTCAAGTAAAGACATATATGCTTGCTTCATTGTGATCTGCCACCAGATATCTTCCCTCAGGCTCACTTTTAAGTTGATCATTGACACATTTTTTGGGGAAAATAATTCTTGATAATTGTAAAGTAATAATGGATTAGTGGGAAGCCAAATGGATCAATCAGACATCAGTAAAACACACGTAAACCAATGTAGGTGCATGTCCCACAGCTATTAAGAGTGGATCAATTATGCTAGGCTTCAGAAAATAAATGCAATGGGGGAAAATGTATGTAAAAATACCTGTGTGCTGCTAATATCAAACTTTAAATTCTGCACCTGAATGGAGATTTAATTGTTGTGGGAGAATTTATTTACAGCAATTTGAGATCTGGACATTCACATGATCAGCAAAATGTCTCATACACCACAAGAGGTGTATACAAATTTGGACAAAGTTCTTAACAGCATGACTGATGCATACAAAGCAAAAACCCTGACCCACCTGGATCGGTTTGAGCTCTTTTCCTACTGCCCAAGTACAATAGTCATTCAGCATGTTGTACCATTTTTTTTTTCATTCCGAATATTTCATTTCCCTTAGTAGTTGCTCAGTCAGACAGGGATAAAAACTCCACCCCAAACATCATATGTTAGGGGTGATTTGTTGAACAGCAGGCTTGACATTTCCCAGAGACAACTCATGGCTGTTATGGCTTATGTTATAAGCCTGTTATGGTGGGTGTACTTCTATAAAGATTGTTCATCCAGTGGAAAACAGCCACCCAGGTAGGGACAAAGAGAATGATGCAGTGTCGTAAACAAACAGGGAGAAATATGGAGCTGGATGACCTGAGGTCCATAAAGTTGTGTGCCTGAACACAAGAAAATAGACGTGGTGAAGGGTCTTTATAGAGTATGCAGAAATTATTTTTTCAAAAGAAAAGCACAACTTGTCATGAACAAAGAGCATATCAAACTAGTCAACCAGACTCAAGGAAATAAAGGTCTTCATCACATATAGTGTCCGTCAGTCGAAGAACTAGATGGCGACTTTGAACATCGAACCACAACCCTGCTTGAACGTCAGCATGCAGTTCAACATTTGAACGTAACTTTTTGGACATCATGTAGACGTCTAAATTGAGTACAGGAATTCTGTTGTATCAAATATATGGAAATGGTTGCCACTAACAATTAACATTAAAAACATATTTAAGATTAATAATAATTTTGTCAGAGTCAACTTCCGCAGCCGGGGATAGGTTTGCCAAGGTCCCCTTGTCCGCTGCTACCCGTTCCACATTACACCTGACCCTTTTGGCCCCTCCCATGGGTTTTGAGCCCAATGAAGGGGGGACCCATGTGGCCTATTCGGGCTGAGCCCGGTCGGGCTCCATGGGTTAAAGCCCAGTCACCAGGCGCTCACCAATGTGCCCCAACTCTGGGCCTGGCTCCAGAGTGGGGCCCCAGTGACCCGCGCACACTTGGCCCATTCAAGTTATTCATCATAAGGGGTTGTTTGGGCTGCGCTTCGTCTGATCCCTTGCCTAGGACCTGTTTGCCTTGGGTGACCCTACCAGGGGCTTGAAGCCCTGGACAACATAGCTCCTAGGATCATTGGGTCACTCAAACCCCTCCACCACGATAAGGTGGCAGCCCAGGGAGGGATCGGTCTCGCCTCGATGCCCAGCTCTGGCTCTGTAACCAGCATTCTTGAGAGGGGTTGGATGCTCTTCTACTCTGGAGTTGACCCCGGTGAGAGGCGCCAAGCAGAAGTGGGCATACTTCTTGGCCCCCATCTTGCTGTATGTTGGGGTTCACCCGGGTGAACGAGAGGCTAGCCTCCCTTCGCCTTCGGATGGGGTGGTTGCGCATGGGGTTAGGGAGCGGGAGATCGACAAGCATTTCGGTGCAGCATCGGCAGTAATGCGAGCGCTATACCAGTCTCCCGGGATGAAGAGAGAGCCAAGCTTTAAGTGCTCTCAATTTATCAGTCAATCTACGTTCCCACCGTCATCTATGGCCATGAACTTTGGGTAGTGACCGAAAGAACGAGAACACGGATACAAGCGTCTGCAGGGTGGCTGGGATCTCCCTTAGAGATAGGTCAGCCGTCCGGGAGGGGCTCGGAGTAGAGCCGCTGTTCCTCCACAGCAAGAGTAGCCAGTTGAGGTGGCTTGGGCATCTGATTAGGATGCCTGCTGGTCGCCTCCCTGGTTTTTCCGGGCATGTCCCACCGGGAAGAGGCCCAGAGGAAGACCCAAGAAAAAAGCACATGCTTCTGGACCACCCGACACAAACTGACTTTATTTGCAGGTGTGTCTAAACTTGTCATCTTTCCGCATCTGAATTTTGGACCTCCTAACTGACAGACACAAGTCAGTTAAGTAAGACAACCTCTCCTCCTCTTTTATCATTGGGAACACCAACGTTCCACGAAGGTTGTATATTGAGCCAGATCCTGTACCTACTGCTCACCTATAACTGTGTTCCTTTTTATGTTTCTAACACCATAATCTAGTTTGCATATCACACACGGTGATAGGTCTGATCAGTGATGTCAACCCGTTGGCCTAGAGGGATAAGGTGCACCATTTAGCTGCCTGGTACCATGACAACAACCTGGAGCTTAACACCCACCAAACTAAGAAGATTTTTATTGACTTTGAGAGGGCTAGAACGCACTGCAGTAGAACAGGTTTAAAGTTTAGCTTCAAGTTCTTCAGTATCAATATCGCCAATGATCTGACCTGGTCTGAACTCATCCATCCAGGTCAAATAGGTGCAACAGCGACTTTAGTTCCTTCGGAGCCTAAAGTAAGCTCACCTGTGTCCCAGGCTTCTGGTTAAATTCAACCACTGTACCATTAAGGGCAAACTCACCAACTGCATCTGTTTGGTATGGAAAATTGCACTGTAACTGACCACAAATTGAAAATACAAACCTTGAGGTGCATAGAATGTAGTAGGATGATGGTGGATAACCTTAAGAAGGAGGGAGTCTGCAGCATGTCTCAGGGATTTGTTTAAGATGATGCTGAAGACCTCAGCCAGTTGAGTCATGCAATCCATCAGCACCTGTCCCAAGGAGCTGGATGTGCTTGTCTAAATTGATGCTATACTTTCAGACCCTAATTTATCCTAAAACTGCTGTGGTGTGCTGCTCCTGTTCAAAAACATCTAATATGGTTGACCAGGCCTGCAGGTATTCTGAGGCTCCATCAGACCAGGGGCATATACGTTGATGTCACAAGTAGAGACTGGTGGTATGCTTGGCCTAGATGGGGTAACAGCTTATTCCTGAAGCCCATGGTTATGGTTGATTAGACCCAGTTCAGAATGTTCTCACCACTGGTTGCACACTACACATGCTTGTGGAATTTGGATTGCACAGTCTTTGACCAGTATGATTTAGGTCCCCTGCCACGATCTGCACAGCCTTTGAATGCCCATTCTGCTGATTGTTGATAGTGCAACAAACCAAGGGCAGACCTAGCTTCAGCGTCAGGTGAGATGCACACAACAGTGATCATGCTAGCAGTGAATTCATTGGCAAAATAAATGGTTTCACATTCTTCAGGTCTGGGCAGGGGTTAAAATTGATAAATGTAAATGTTGTTCACCTTGCAGGATGTGATAGAGTTGAGCAACAACCTAATCTCACACAACTGAAACAAAACAATATAGGTGTCCTCCATCTTGGATCAAGTTAGAGCAATCAATTTTCTAAAAATCTATTCATGAAAACAATGTCTGTTGCTCCACAGTTACCTGCTATTGATTCACAACTGTATGAATACGAAATTGTGAATAGTACTTACCCTATCAAACAATCTGTTTTTTCTGTGGAATCTTTTAGTTCACATCCTTTGCTCTAAAAATGTTCCCTCCCCTCATCAAACAACCCTCAGTGGTCTCCTTTCAGCCTGTCTCTTTCATTTCTTTCCCAGCTATCCCCAGAGGTAATTGAGACTTTACCATGAAGGAATGACAGAAGAAGAGTCAATCTGAGGACAACCCTTACCGTGTTCAGGCCAATATACCAAACACTGTGAAACTGGTGAGTTTACATATACACACATAAAGAACACTTCTCCATCACTTTTGGTTCCATCATCCTTCAATGCCTTGTTCTCCATAGGAAGTTACATGAGACAAACTGGCAGAAGAGGAGGGAAGGGTATATAGACAAGAACTAAAGGACATTCTGAAAGGGCTTTGACATGAATTTGACACAAAGCCTAAGTAAACCCAACAACAACCAACAAATTCTAATCAGAGGAACAATCTCAAGAACATACTGTTTGTTCTTCATTTAGCTGAGCTAACAAGAGAAAAGTACCATTTATCTGGTGATCTGTTCGCCTTTCTCTGCTTTATATGGTCTGGTTTGGACCAGTTTCACGGACAGAGACTGCAGACAGAGTGGCATTAAAAAGTAGGATGAGCCAACAGAAGGTGCAATCCTGGACATATAACCAAAAAGAAGCATCACTGCACACCAGATGTTCAACTGCTGGCACCAAATTCCTGTCCAATTCTGTCTCCTGAGAGAGTTAATCTGAGTCAGATAAAGTTTGTCTCATTTCCACTAAACAGCTTCTTACCTTAAAAACAAACAAACACCCCAATCCATTCACTGAAGTCAGTGAAGATTTCAGCCAAAAATTTCCCTGCTACACCTTTTTTATCTAGTTTTCTATCTCTGCCAAAACTACAACTCTAATAACAATTTGTAATGCAGCAATATGATTAATCTTGTTTCCATTTACAAAATATAGAACTGGTTTAAGATATGTTGTGTTTCTGTCTGGTTCAGTTAAACATATTACAAATACAAGTACTTGCGTGAAAAAAAGACAAACATCAGCAATTTTTACATGACACCATTTCAATTCTCACTCAAATTTTTCTATTAAGGTAATTCAGATTAAATGCTATTATTCAAGATGCGTGTTCAAATGCTAAATGGACTGATAAAAAACAAAAAGGGGCATTTTTCTTTGTTATAACCATCTGTTTTTTTACCCAGGTGAACTGAATTAATCATTGAATAACTGCTCTCAGCCAACTAGTTTTAACTTTTAAGAAATGTAACAGGCCATGGTACAGTTGTTTTTACCTTAAACTGCGTTTGACTGTGAATCTAAAACTGAGCCAGTTTTATGCAATCCTCCATGGCTCTGCTTTTTTTTTTTTGCGATCTTCTGACATCTTGGACTGTTTTGAGGATTTCTCAGATGAAAGACAACATTTTTCATCAGTCATTGTCAGACTGCCACACATTAGTTAGAAAGATTATCTTTGCAGAATGAACCCTTGCCGTCGACAAAGTTTCAGAAAGTTTAGTTTCAAATTATTGATTGACTTGCAATCTGGACTGTTTGCTGGTGCTCTTATATAAATCCTATCAGCATACACATCCTTCTATCTATCCAACTACAACTTTGATTTTGTTTTAGACTATCATAGCTTACATTTGTTTTTTCTGTATGGATAACCTGTTCTGTCATTTGATTTTTTACAGTTTGGCTATGATATGTGCTCCCTGTTCTTGTACATTGGTTTTAATTTCTGCTGTTTTAGAAATTCAATTTTAAAGATTACTTCAATTTTGCCTTCTCACTCTTCTTCATCAACTGGTATGTTTCCTTTTTAAATGGTCCCATTTAATTTCTGAGTGCTCTAAATTGAAAACACAGCTGATAGCTGAAAATAGCATAAATCTTTTTTTACACTTTGTGATGAATGAAAATTGTTAATGAGTTTTTAAATCTGTCTTGCTGAGTCAACTGATAGCTCTCTTGTCAAGACCATGGTTTCAATCAATAAGCCAAATTCAACAGCTCATTAAGTTTTGCAAGCTCTTTATTTGGTTGACTCATTTACATATCTAAGCTTGTACAGGCATTTGTTCTTGAGATACAAATTACAGTAGGATTTTTTTCCCCTACTTGATCAGGACTAAATTTATAATACTTGATAACAAATATTTTGAGACTGGTAATGGCTTTTTTGCCCTTGTTTGTTGTGTCACAAACAGTTTTCCATACTTTACTCTTTAATACCATTAATTGTGCCCTCCACAATTATTGGCACCCCTGTTTAAGATGTGGTTGCGGACTTCTAAAAACTCTCCATTTTTAAAAAACAAAATAGAACCCAAATGCAAAAAAAAAGAAAAAAATCCAACCTTTTTTTTAAGTACATTACTTTGGTGGTAAAAATAAAATCACACATTTAGAAAATAAAAAGCGTGAAATCATGTTTCCCACAATTATTGTACAACCCCCTTTTGCCGACAAGAGAGCACTTAATCTCCTCCTATAACATTTCACAAGATTGGAGAATACAGAGAGAGTGATCTTTGAGCATTCTTCTTTGCACAATCTTTCTAGATCATCCAGTGTCCTGGGTCCTCTCTTATGCACTCTCCTCTTTAGCCCGCCCCACAGGTTTTCGATTGGGTTGAGGTCTAGGGACTGAGATGGCCATGGGAGGACTTTGAGTTTGTGCATGCTGAACCTTTTTTGTGTAGATTTTGCCACATGTTTTGGATTTTTTCAATTTTTTTTCATTTGGGTTCTATGTTGTTTTTAAAAAAAGACAATTTTTAGAAGTCCTCAACCACATCATAAACAGGGGTGGCAATAACTGTGGAGGGCGCTGTACATGATACTAACATGGAGGTATACTTTGACTAACTCAAGTTTTGGAACTGTGTATATATACGCGACACGTTTAATATCGAAAGAGCAAAAAGCAAAGTGAAGGTGAACTGTTAAAGTTTGTGAGGCACTTTTTCAAGTTTTGCAGTGTTGCAGTGTGTCATTATCCGGACGACCACAGGAAAAACAGAAAAAAATTGAAAACAAAAGAAAGCTGTGTTCTCTCTTGTCTTCACTCCAGACACGCCCTTAAGAAGATAAATTATTTAAAATTTCCCCAGATACCCAATAATTCTTGACCTGTGGATTGGGTTTATTTTTCTTTACTACATGATTGTATTCTGAATACAAATTAGAACTAGACTAATATGCCAACTAAGGAAACATCAACGGTAAAATCAAGAGATGTACATTAATATTTAGGAGGATCTAGCCTATTTGATCATTTCTGTCAGTCTAGGAATACTTTTTTATATATAATACAATTTTCCATATAGACTCAGATCAAATAGAGCTGGTTTCATTATTCAAATGTGTTGCCAGGTCAGATGTCACCCATAAATGTCTCGCTATACTAGTGACGTCTTCAAAAGTGGACAAATGTTTCCCAAATAAGTGCAAGAATGTTTTCACATTCATAGACGGTTTTATTTGAACATTTCTGTTACTTTTTTCAACCATCAAATTCACATCTCATAAATAGGATTTCACAATGGCCATGCAGATGATGATTAAACTTTTTAGCTTCAGAGTTAAATGGTAAATTGATGTACTGAATCCTTGCTCAACAAGAGCTTTCATGCTTCCCTAGTAGAAATGTTAAATTAATTATGTTTATTGAGACTGACTTGGAAATATTGGAGTGATATCACATTGCTGGAGTATAAAAACTGGCAGTTTAACAAGCAGTGATTTGGCTTAAACCATGGCAGGAAAATGTTAAGTGACACTTAGTTAAGCTTCCACAGAACACCTTTACAGGTCTTTTACGTGCTGATATGGCTAGATATGTTACAAATAATTTTGAAGAAAAAAAAAAAAAACAGCAGACCAGATCATTATCTTTGCAGAGTTCCTGGTGAGAAGTTAGCTGTTTTACCCTCCAGTCTGCGTGAGTTTTGTAGAATTTGAAAGACGAATGGGGTTTTCTGCAGAAAATGCTGAGGGAGTATGGGGTTGTGGAGGTACTTTTACAAGAAAGTCCTTTTAAAGACAAAACAGTAGCTGTATCTGCATTAAGTCAAACTCATTTACAAAGTGTGTTTGACTCCTCTAACCGTAACCCCTTGTCACCGATCCTGATCCTGTCCTAATTGCGTCTTTATAAATGGTGTCATCTTCCTCGGTTTTTGCCTTTAAAACTTTTTATTTCTAACTATAACTTTGCAGTGATCAAGAAGTCTGTTTGCACACAAAGTTAGGATAATTGTTTGTTTTTTTATCCTCCCTCCCGTCAACACACAATCACGCACACACATGCAAATAGTTAAATGAAGAACTGACGAGGAAGGGTGCAAGTAGCTGAGTCTTAGTGTTCCCAGCATGCAACAATTAAGACAGAGTGCTAACAGACACTCCCACTTTAACCACATTACACTTAAAAAAATGTTACACAAACCAGCGACATGTCTGACAGCGCAACATTATCCCCCCAGTTACAATTAATTACCCACATGTCCTCCCCATGCTCTTCATTTACATATGCGAACAAAGGCAAGCTGCAAGGAGGGGATGGGGGAGGGGGGGGGGGGGGGATCCAGGTTAGTTAAGCATGGCAGGGAGCATGCTGTTCTGTGTGTGTGTGACTTTGTTTGTGTAACAGTCATGCTGAGATGTGTCTGATAAAAGAAAACAAATTAATGCAGATCACTGTCTTATTCCTGGCCAAGGCAGATAAAATTTGTGTTCCCTTAAAAACTTAAACGGTGCATTTTTTGTAATTCTCCAAAGGTATGATATTCTACTGTACATATAACTGCTTGCGTTTTTGCAAATGTATGTTGACATTTAAGTGCTGCTGCCAAGAGACTTCGTCTTTGTGTATGTTTTCTTTTTCCTTCCCCTTACTTCTCCATTATTTTTACCTCTTGTTTCTCGCTGTCTCTCATTTATAATGGGAAGAGCGAGGCTGGAGATAAAAGAGGCGAGCAGAGAGATAGAGTGAGCGGTCACACATGTGATGCTATCTGCTATCCACAACGCATTGCAAGTGGACGCCTGACATGTTCTATACATCTTTCCACTCTGGCGCTCATTAAACAAATGCACATTGATGTATTGCTCTCAAGGAATGAATTTTTACCTCTGTGGGCTTCGTACTGGCTCTTTTTAAGGTCCTTGCTCTGTTTGTGATCTCTTGGGCCCGAGTAAAGAAACACAATAAAATGCACACAACCTGCAAATACACACACACATTTACGCACACAGGTGCATATAAATCCAAAAACAGAGATAACAAATGTGGTGATCAACAAACTCACAATGTACATACTTGTTATTTTCTTCTGTGGAGTATCTAGGGCTGTGTTTGCTGATATTACCTGGACATGACAAGTTACTTTATTTAGATCTGGCCAAATAAAAAGTAATAAGAGTTACTTTTAATTTGTGAACAACAAATGGCACACATTACCACACATTTACAATGACTACACCGTACCGGAAATCTTTTGTTCCACCCTCTGATCAATGTAAATAATGATTAAGTATTCATCTTTTCAAATTCCAAAGCATGAGACATGAAGGGTTGAGTTCATATTTTCATACCTTCCATCAAAAGTTTGTCCAGTACTGTTTTCTCCATGAAAAGGAAGTGTCACTGGTGTTCCTATCTGCACTGTTATTGTTGGAGATTCCTTCAACTTGCCAAAATTCCTCATCATATTTATTCAGAGTTTATCACATTGTAAAGTAGCCATTGCTTTTTACCCAGAAAATGTATGAGATTTTCAAACAATCGTATTTGGGAGATTTTCTCTCTCTTCTTTGTGATCACAAACTTAATTACACAATTTCTTCATGTGATGTTTTATCTGTGACACTTTAATGCATCCTGTAAACATAAAAAGGGAAAAAGTTTGGTTTCATGATTTTAATAAATCGTTTTTTCCTTTTGCTCCAGACTGAGCAGGGAGTTAGCAGGGCTGCCTAAGGCCAGTGTGCCCTTGCATGCATTTGTCCAGTGACTGGTTTCTCTCATTAAAGCTTGCTAATGCACTTGTAAAACAGTCAGCAGAAACGATAGATCACAGCATGTGGCAGAAACAAGGTATGTATGGGGTGGGAAGAAGTGTGCAAGAGGTGCAAGTGTGTGTGGAGAGGTTTGGTTAGATGGGGGGGAAAATATACAAGGAAATAAGGAAAGGGGTGAGAGACAGGCAAAAGAAAGAAAGCGGGTGTGTGAAAGAGAGGGAGAGGTAGACAGAAAAAGAGAGTGAGGTGGTATCGGGTGGAGGTGGATGCTGGTCAGTGGAGATGTCGGTGGCCCATTAATCTTGGCCTCTTCCTGCCTAGTTATTGTGTATTTCTTTTGGCCAGAGATTGATTGTAGCAGGGGAAGATGAATTTGCCCGTGGACCTTCTTTTCTCTCTTATACTCTTTTGTTTTTTGTTTTTTTTCTAACTTCAGATGCCCGGCCAAGGTGATAATGCTCTCTGTCTCCATCCCTTTTGGTTCCCCTCCTCCAGCTAAACCCCCCAACCCTTCCTTCTGCTCTGTTTTTCCCTTTCATTTATTTTAGATTACAATCATCATCTATTGCAGGTTGCAGAAAATGTGTTTGTATGGCCAAAAGAAATGGAGATCAAGGGTCTGGATGTCACTGCCTGAGGGCTGTAGCAAGCGTGTAGACAGTGACCCAGCTGGACCAGATGTTCAGACAGGGGTTTCTCTTTGCGCGTACACATTCAGTAGTTTTTCCTTTTTTTAAGATTTACCTTATTCCTTTGTTTCACAGGTTAAACTCGACAGGTATTGCAAGTTAATTTGTCTGTTTATGTAGGTACTAAGACTCGTGGCCACTCATACTCAGCATTCATTTTGAAAATAAATAATATTAAATATTAAATACAGTATCATAGAGATGTATCTCTACTGTTATGTTATCATAAACATACATAACTTCCTTATCCACTTCCACTCTGCTTTTCAATACAGATTAAATTTCTAAGGCTATGTCGCAAAGTGATACAAAGCAAATATTTTATATAATTTTTGCATTTCTTTATCAGTCTCAAAGAGCTTTAGAATTTAATTTCTTATAATCAAATATTTCTTGTGATTTGATCCAACCTTAACAAAGATATTGAAAAGATTGCTCATATTGTTTGATATATTTAAAGCTTTCTTCTCTGAGATGAAACTGAGATTATCTCAATATGTAACCTAATTAACTTGACTTAATGATCTACTCACTTCAGTTGCTTTATATCTTAAGTCCAATTTGATATATTATGATTTATTAGAATATAATTAATACTCAAGTTTTGGGGTGATAATTTATCAAATATGGGAAATTGTGCATTTCATGCCAAAACAGCATGTGACACATCTGTGCACTCATGCGTGTTTTTCTGCTGTATGAGTGCCAGCTTTGAAACGATGTATTCCCTAGTCTGAATCCTACTTAACCTCTTGACATCAGCGTGGCCAGACATATGCTCAGGATCACGGGGATGCACCTGCCCCTGCATGTACAGATCATATGGGTCATTCTTCTCTTAACAACCCTCCAAGCTGGTTCAGTTAATAACTGAATGTTGTACAAGGAGGAAACAGAAATTTTCTCTATCACCATAATGTACCCCCTTTCTTCCCAGGAAGAAAGCCACCTAGGATTCATTGTTCTGAGTAGCAACAAATTAAAAACAAATTACACACACACTTACACAGAAAAAAGGAGAAAACTAACCCAAACCGAACATCACCAAATTAAAATGATGAAATGTTGTACTGTGAGGATCTTTATGTATAGCTGTGCACAGATGTCTATATACATGTTAATGTGCATGTGCTTATCACCCTTATTTAGACAATGGCTCTGTAATTTAGAACCATTTTTAATCCTTACAATAATTTTACACTTTTATGGTCACATGCATTGTGATTAAGACCAAGAATAAATTGAAGGCTATGATCTTATAGTCTTTCCAAACTATGAATTGACATATACAACGACACAAAAAAAATACAAAAATGCATTTACATAAAAAGACAGACAAAGCTTTTGACAAAGCCTATAAAAACATTCGAGGTTATTTTCAGAAAGGTGTATATGTGTGTATTATTTGTTCATGCTTCGAGTTTCCTATTTAGTATTCTTGTCTTTGAAGTCTTTGCTCATTTGATCCAAAAATCCACCATAATGTGCATTCACGAGGGATTTAAAAAATAAGTATTTTGATATACCTGCAGCAGGAGCATTAGTAATCTGGATGGATCATTTTGAATCATGTAAAACAGGAAGAGAATTTAAATGCAAAAAAACACTTTGAAAGTCACATGCACAAGGAAACAACGCACATACCTCCCCTGTTTTTTGCTCTCCTGACATTATTATATGTGTATGAGTGTGTCTGAATGCCGTTGACCTTTCTGCAACGCTGCCCCGTATTCACTGGTTGTCAGCACAGTCTCTGTCCCAGGCCATCCGTCTCTGCCATCAGTCAGTCCTCCAACCAATTCTCTGCTGTCCCATTAACACGAACGCACAAACACGCGTGGACCTGCACATTCTCATATGCACAGCACACATGTTCGCGAGTGCACAGACAACGTACTCACTCACACACTCTTAGATAAGGGGGGCAATCCTCCATTGTACCATTAGCCCAGGATAAGGTGCTCCGCACTGCTTTGAGCCTGGGCTCAGCCTGGCCAGCCCGGGGGATCATTAAGGCCTCGACACACACTCACAAAAGACACACCTAGCAGCACTCACACATAGACATGTATGCTCAAGCTGCAGTAACATGCTGAAGGAATCCAGGTGGCCCGTTGTTATTTATAACAAAAGAAACAACACAGCAGATCTGGCTGACATCAGGCCCGTGTGGACCGGTGTGTGTACCTGAGTATTGTTTTTCCACTCATTCCAGTATTTGTGAGTGTGAGAGAAGGAGATCACTGAAGGACAGCTCAAAGTGTCCGTCCACTATAAACCCCCACTCCCCACCCTAGATAGTGGTCTACCAGGACCAGTGGACCAGATGTTGGCTCGAAAGCAACAGAAAAGATTGATTGGTTTAATTGCGAGTGCTTTGCTCTCCGGCGTCTGTATACCTAATGTCAACTTTTAAAGGATGTTTGCTCTCCCGTTTCTCTCCCTATTTCAGTCCAGCTCTTTTCCCTGTGGCTGAAAAATGTGTCATGTTTTCTGATCAGTGGGGTGTGTGAAGATGTGTATGTACATTTTGCCTAACATCTGTTCAACATCTCCCTGTGAAAAACATTGAATTCTACAACTATGAATATTGTATACTCTTGAAATTTTCTTTACTAAACGATCTGAATGGAACACATACATGTTGCATATGATTACAAGAATCTCTATTGGGGTTATTTAAAATAAATATATATTAGACTCTACAAGAGATTAATTTTAAATACACTTACAAATAATCTCTGATTCTTACTCGATAAATGTTCTACGGGGTCAAACTATTGAGCTCAATTGTGTCCTTTCTGGTTGGATATGGGTGAAACACTTCACCTGTGAAGTGTTTTTAAAGCATCCTAAACAGATGACGTTACCACCTCCAATGGCTTTATACAATGAAGAGCAACACCAGCTGTGTTCCTAGGTGTTCTTTGCTTTACTTTTATGGTTCCTCGCTAGATTAATGCGAAGCCTACAGCGGAGATTACTTCCTGTAAGTGACCTTCTCCGTTGTGAGCATTATTTTTCCTGGTGTGATGATGTGTCTGTTTTTGTTAGCAGTTAGACACCAAAAAGCCTAGTGGATTTCTTTAGTGCTGGATCATTACTGAGTGAGAACAAAAGTGAATTAGTATATATTTGAATTAATTAATTAACAGATTGAGGGTTAAAATAAACAGGACCCTAATTCTGTCATGCATTGAATTTCACGTGTGCTGATACATTGTGCTGATACATATAGTGTTTGGTTGGACAGTTCCAGTTGTATTCAACATTTTGTATCAAGTGAGCATGATAGAAAGCCACTTTTTGTACTTTTACATGAAACAACTTTTCCCTGATGGGCCCATGCACGTATTTTGCTTGTAGCTGTGATTTTGCTTTTGTTGCAATAATCCTATCTATCCTGGCTGACAATGGGTGGAAGGTGGGGTACACCCACACCCTCACATTCAATCCTAGGGGCAATTGGGAGTGTCTAATTAGCCTAACATGCATGTTTTTGGACAGTGAGAGGAAGCCGGAGTACCCAAAGAGAACCCATGCAGACACAGGGAGAACATGCAAACTCCACACAAAAAGGTACCAGCACCCCATGGGATTCGTGGCAGGAACCCTCTTGCTGTGAGGCGATGGTGCTAACCATAGGTACATTTAACAGAAGAAAATAAAATGTATACAAATTAGAAAATTAAATCAAAATTTTGTATGTTGAGGTAAAGGGGGAAATAGGGATGAGTGAAAATGTGAAGAAATTAAATGACAACAGAAATCAAAGCTGTGTCCTAATTAGCACTCAGCATTTCTCTGTTTTGTGGAATAGCAATGTCACGCTTTCCATTCTGATTAGGGGGAAAATGTTTTCAGTTTTGATTGCTCTTTCCTCATTTTGTCACTGCTCTTCATCCTGGGCATCCCTTCTTCAAATCATGTGGATTTTTGTGTCTTGTTCCAGGCATTTCATGAACCGGTATAGTGATATAATCAGTTGTTTTAAGAACACCTTGATTGCATCTAGATGGGTGCATACTACACGCCCTTATGTGATGTATTTTCTAAAGTAAATAGATATACAGCTGTACACTGAACCTCGTCACATCACTTTTGCTAAGATGCCTGAGTGACATCAAGAGAATTGTCACCCATAAAGAGGTCAATGATTGCTATAATTTGAACACTGCAGAATGTATCTGTCTATCTGAAAAAATAGCACAATATTTCAATTTGACTTAAATACTGGCATTTGATTGAATAAACAAATGTTAATGAAAAAAACTAAATTTCACACAATCGTTCTATTAAATATATTATTTTAAATGAGACATTTGTGTTGAATTCTGATGTATGCATCCAGGGAACACTGACTAGAGCCAAAACCAATTCATGTATCCTAGTCACTTACAGACATGAAGTAAAACATACGCCCACTCATATTCCAGCTTTATACTTTTGTAACGCTGGTGTGAGAAAATAATAGAGGAATATAGTAAAAGAGTAGCATGAAGGGAGGTCCCCAGCAGACAATTAATTGTTTACTGATTAGTTTGGCTGGAGAACAGAGAGAAAGAGAGAGAGAGAAAATAATAAAGTGTCTGGAGTAGGTATTAATCTCCTTCACTCTGCAGGCGTGTCAGTGGAGGCTAGCTGGTGACTAATGCCACATTTTGCATATAGTGGTCACAGACAAGAGCTTCCCCAGCAGGAAGGCACAAACAAATGATTTTAACTGCTGCTTTAGATGGAAATCTGGCACATGCCTAAGGAATCACAAAGAGAAAAATAAGATAGCACTAGGTTGTATCTTTACAATAGTATAATTTTCCAAGTCAATGATGTATTAAGTTCAAGAATAAGATTCATAAGTTTGCCCAAGCCTAAACTTCTGATTATATGCCATTTTCATTCTCTAACAAGTTTAAAACAAAACGTCTAACCCTAACCCCAGCCTAAGAAAACAAAATTAATCAGATATCCCAACAGTTGTCAACATTTTGCATAAGATTGCATTTATGTATCTATTAATTCCATTTGCCAACACTGACTTCCATGACTTCCATTTGCAAGTAAAAGTTTAGCAAAATTGGCAAAAGATATCACACTTTCCAGTACAAATCTGATGATAAGGCTATCCAAATTAGGTCTTAACCGGCCTTGAGAAGACACGACTTCTTAATTCTCGAAATTCCACTCACTTTCTTTTATTTTTTTGTGGTGAAAATAAATTTAGATACATAAATGAATGTCTTCATTGCATGTAGCATAATATCTGCCATGGGATATATTGCACCTTGAATGTGTACAATGAGGTAAGAAATAATTTCACCAAACAAACTGATAGTTTATTGGAAATTGATAGGCTTTGATGGCTTCCTTGTCAGCTGGAACTGAAGGAGTATAATTTAGTTTCATAGTAAGTAAATTACCTTTTCTTTTCTCCTTCGGGTTAAAAAAGACCCTCTGTACTGGAACACTCTTTTGCTCTGATACTGGGCTAGATGCCTGGCGATGTACAGGTTCCTATCATGAATGCTTGTTGCTGTAAAGAGTCTAGTCCAAGACCCCTCTGTAGTCCTGCTGTTACACGTCATCCTAACAAAATTTATGAATTACTGACCCCTTGAAACCTTCCCAGAGCTTCACAAACTATTTTTTTATAATTGCAGTTCTGAAAATTGTGAGTGTCATGTAAGAATACAAACATTTGGGGCGTTATTCCAGACTGCTGCAGTGCTGTGGTCAAAAGAGACACATTATATTTTGGTGTGTACTGTTTCATTTGAAAAAATAAAGCACTGACCTTTAAGGAGTATGTGCTCTTTGAGTCTTATTTCTGCAAATGTATTTTGTTGTCTGCATAGAAGTTACCCAAGCAAAATTGTGTAATCCTATACATATTGAACACCACTTATGATTTCTTTGCCATTTGATCAGACTTGTCGATGTCACATAAATATGCAATAGTTATCTGTCCCTCTAAAAACAGATAAGAGGTCCTCTGTTGAACTCAAACTGACTTTATGCATTGTTGTTTTTTTGGCAGAACAAAGAGGAAATTGAACCGGAGAGACTCAGTCTCCACATATAATGTGTGCACATGTGTGCAAACCCTTCAGCCCCCAGGAATGCTGAAATGATAAGCAAACACAAAAATACATGCTTTTCTTGTGCAGTTATTCAGTTTGGAAGCATGGAGGCTATCCCTTATATATTTTCTTCAGTCATGTAAATTTAGTCAACCTTTAGTTTATTTCAAATGTTGTTTTTGGACCAAGTTGACGTGAACACAACATATAGTGAGAGGAGCAAGGACTGGTAACATGGGAAAGCAAAAATATTGAACGTGGTGCCCTTAAAAAGAGAGCAGATTGTTTTTATTGAAATGAATCGTCAAACAAACTGTAGAATTTATTCCGCTGCTTGACTTAACTACA
Source organism: Menidia beryllina (assembly GCA_013363375.1). Lineage (NCBI taxonomy): Eukaryota > Metazoa > Chordata > Actinopteri > Atheriniformes > Atherinopsidae > Menidia > Menidia beryllina. The sequence goes on from JABUIW010000020.1 coordinate 18,995,419, forward strand.
TACTTGAGTCTGCTTGAAAAAAAATACACATCATATAGACATACATATCAACAATAATGATTAAAGACCTTGGAATGTGTATTTATCAAACACCATGATATACTTTCTGACAGTTATAACTTGCACGCATGAATAACTGTCCAATAAAATGAAAGATGTGTGCTTGTACAATTCTTAATGACCATCAGTTTGCGTCTTCAATTCAATTTTATTATTGGCCTGTCGTTAATTTTGATCATGTTATTTTTTAGACTGCTGGTTAAAGAATTCAGACATTCCAATGACTTCGCTACAAGTGCTTGAAGTAGTTATTCAAATCTGATATCCTACATATTTAATACATACATAAAGAACAAACAAGCTTCCAAACATCTAAACAATATAAGACAATGTGCTCTTTCTGATGTTAAGTTTAAAAGAAATTGAGGTTGGTGGATGAATTAAATTAGTACATCTGCAACATCTCATATATATGGCATAAAAAAACAATACATTTGATAGGGGGCTAACTTCAGAGATACTGACCCAACAGTTTTACATGTGAACAACTTATTTTCATGTTATGTCACATGTAACTGGGTATCATCCATGAAACAGAGATGATAACAAGAAGATTCTAACGCAGTTTAATATCTACATAAAACATTGTCATGCGGCACTTGTATTGTTGTGAATTCCCTGTTAGATATGGTACTCAGCACAATCATAAATGTCTCAACAGCATAAATATGTTTCAATATTTACATTGTAGAGATTAACCACAAATTAACACTGTTATTTCCCCAATCAGAACAAAACAAAAGAGTTAAGTTGCTATTACATATCAACAAAAATGAATATCTCTGTCATTCTCTGTTCTCTTCTTTGGGCTCTGTTCTGCAATAAAATCCAAATTTCTTGTGTTTGTCTTGTGATTTCTGTTTTCCTCTCATAGCATATATTATACTTGTAACTTTTTTTGTTAGGGCAAAAATGTGTTCTTATCTAGATGCTCGACACAATGTCATACTCTGGAGCAAAATGTCAGGCACATATCCAGAATTCTAAACTGTGGTATTTAAGACACTGGGTTCCCCAAAGTAGATTCAGGCTTGGTTTGTTCACACTTCTCTTGTGTTTTTGAAGATAGTTAAGACACTTTATGGGTTGTTTAACTAAAGAATTTTACAGAAACATGTTTTCTAAATGCCCCTTTCCTGCTACCAGTGTGGTGGTTTGGAATCTGTTACATCACTATATTATACACATAGAGTGTTAAAATAAAAAAGGAAACTCGTTATTTTTCCCATGTCATTGGCAAACAGCACTCTTGCAGTTCGAAAAGGATATTCTCAAAGTGAAAGGAAACATAAACGTGTGTGTTTGGTAGTAGGCTGTAACTGCTCAGGATATATACTGTATGTACTGTATACACAAGCTCCCTTGTGGTTTTCTGGCTGTAGATTGCTGATTTATTTTGATAGGTGATCAATAACATTTAGTACCTTAGTACCTTAACTTCATTCATACTTTATAGCATATGGCATATAGACTTGTGTAGTGACATCTTTGACTCATTGCTCATAAAAGAGATGTATAGACTGGCACATAGAAGAACAGAAAGTCGCAGTAAAAAAAAATCAAAAGGGGAAATTAAACATGAATAGTAAGTCACAATCAGGTGATAACTGCATTTTTGTACTGACTGAGAGTCATGATTGCCGGACTGAAGTTATTCGTCTTCATCTCAATTTGTCGTTTTGAGTATTTAAAGCTCATAATCAGATCAGGCATGCCATGAATATTAAAAAGATTTCTTAACATGCTCCTTGTTTCTGAATGTTAAGGAAAAGTTATATCTCGTAAACTTCCTTAGCATGCTTATTACAATTAGTATCAAGAAAGAACCAAGCGGTGGATGTTGCCATCCCACTTTTTTATTTTTAAGTTTTTTTCTAAGTTTTTTTCTTTTTTCAGTCTTTTTTTGGGGTGGGTGATTGGTAAGAAAGCAATATCCTCTTGGCCTTTTAATCATGGGATGACGGGCCTAGGACCTGTCTCAGAATATAAGCATGCCCGTATAGTGCCCCCATTGATCAAAGCCACGGCTGTTGTGATGGGGTAGAGGGACAAGGCTGGCCGTGGACATAGCATCTCCCCGGCTCCGTGCCGTTCTCCTCAACACCGCTCAGGCCAGCTTGGGGCCATTTGTCAAAGTTTTATCTGATTCAGGAGGTATTGGATCTATCAGTCATTGCGCATGAGAGAGGAGATTGACCTACTCCATGGGCATTTTTCTAAATTAGACTCAGCTGATACAGAAGCGACACAGCGTGCCATTTTACTGTAGGTGACAAAAGCATTCTACGAAAGCCTCATTAAGACCAAGTGTAACGCTGTAATTTGATTGCGAGCAGGAGTTTGAGTGAGTTGGGGGCAGGTGGGATTTTGAGTTGTGTAAGATATGTTAACATGGTGTCTCTGAAGTCTAAATGGTTTCTTCCCTCTCTCAGGGTTTTAGATTGCCTTCCAGTCTGACAAAGCACCTGCCAGGCATTCATCAACAATCCCATCCATCTGTCCATCAGATTGGCGGTCCACTCGGTCATCAACAGGTAATGCCTGGTGGCCAGGTTGGCTGCTTGATAATGAAAGATAGGAAAACATCACACACCCTGTCACCCAGAGTTAAGACCCATATGTATCCCACTTAAGACAAAGCATGCATCTCATGCATTTCCTTGACAAAATCCAATATTTTCTTTCCTATTTCTCTTTTGTCCTTTGTGGAATATCATTCTTTACTGCGATTCATAAAAATTTTTGTTAAGAAATGCCAAATATAATTGAAATGTTATAATATTATTTTGTAACACTAACAAGGATTTGGTTGTTGAAAAAAAGGCAACCATATATTTCACCAAAATTGCCGACTGTGTATAATTTGCTGGCAGTCAGCAGTGCAAGAGTTAATTGCCACCTAATTCAATATACTTTGACCTACCTGGGACAGGTCTCTCATTAAAGGCAAAGTATCCAAAATCAAACATTTTGGAAAGAAAAAACGAAATTATAAGCATTAGATGCATATGGATTAGATTTATTGTCCTTTTTACCGTCATAGCTATAGTTCCAAGAAAACACTTTTGGTGGCGTAACTTTACACGTCACTGCTATTAGTGGACAATGTATATTTAAGACTTTACTATAGTAAAGAATGAGTACAGTTTTTTTTCAAGATAAGGCATATTCAAGCTTCTAACTAGGTCAATATTAATCTTAATTCATCATTGATGTGATCTTTGTGACAGCTGCTCATGTGCTCATGACAAATATAAACAAATACATACATATAATCAAATTCAATACGAAAAGTAAGAATAAAACAATAACAATAAATAAGAATATAATAAGAGCCAAGAGAATAAAGTGTGGCGGATTTTTGTTTTTATTGATTTAACAGGGTTTGAGTTTGTGTCATGGTGGTTGGGATTGTCATTCTGAGTCATGCTCTGAAGCCCCAAAGGGCCCCCTCCGGTTTCGTTTCAGACCCATAGAGCAACTCTAGTTATGTTTCAGCAACCTCCTGGCTACATAAATATGATTCTAACTTTCAATAACAAGCCAAAACACACACACACACACGTACTAGTGTACTTTGCTATCAATAACACCTGCTCTACAGGCATTAAGCTGATTGAGCTTTGCTGGCTGGAAGACAAGTTGTTACCCCTGTAAACTTTTTCGCTTGTGCTATCAGTCACACTTCAAACTGTAAAGTCAGATCTGGATCTGAAAACTTACAGTCAATGCTTTAAATTCTGCTCGGTTCGATGCCCCTCTCCTTTCTCGTCTTCCTCTGAGTCAGTTTCTACTGACTAAGAGTAAAAAAAGGAGAGATATGCGGCCTCTACCACACAGATATTGGCAGTGTGTCATCGTAATGTATGAACCGCCCTTGCATCACAACTGCCAACTTGTCAGCTGCGAGCTTGGATGCATGACTGACACCCTCTGATTGGTCGATTTAATATAGAGAGATGGAAGGAGGTAGATGGTTTTCTGCCTTCTAAGAACTCTGCTAGTGCGGGAGATAGAAAGAGAGGTGTAGGTCTATTTGTCGAAGACATGAAGCGCTAACTCTCTAGGTATCGGCCTGTATGCCTTGTTAGAGAAAAGGATCTTTTTTTATCAAACTGGAAAGTTAGCATATAGTTTGTTATCGCTTCACGCCGGGTGTTCCTGACAAATCGACTCAGACAGCCATCAGACGGTCTGCTAGAACAAGACATTTTAAAAGCTGGTGTCAGACCAAGATATATGGAGGTTAAACTTCTGTTCAAGCCTCAGTTAATGGCTGATTGATTCACATATAGGGGCAATCCTATGAACGTAATTTGCTGCTTAAACACACACAGCAGAACTTTTTTTAAATTATAGTACACTTGTGTACTGGTGTCAAGTAACATGAATAAATGATGATAAATAAAACAATTTTTTCACTTGATGTAATTGATGCTTTTCAACTCTCCAAATTGAATTCAATTGGGATTTTTCAAACTCAGGAGCAGCCCACGGTGTCACAAATGGGGGGTGGTAATGTGATTAAGGGATCCAAATGCAAGGCCCAGGGATGGAAACATAGGAAGGAACCAAGGAAACTAAAGAAAACTAATTTATTTACCAAAACAAACAAACAAACAAAACAAAACAAAAAAAAACAGCGAAGCTCGATACAATATAACTGAACCGGGAAAAAACAAAGCAACACCTGAAAACTAACAAAACCTAGAAACAGACTGGGAGAAATAAGAACAAGACCTGAGATAGACACATGGTGACTGGAACAAGGTATAACTCCGTACAGACAGTATGGCGGTAATCTGGCAAGGAGTGACATGAATGACAAGCTTTCATAAACGCGCGTGCGATTAGTGAAATGAGAGCAGGTGACTGAGAAACGCAGGTGCAGGGAGTTGGTGGGATTATTGGAAAAACGAGACTTGTGAGGGAAGTGAAGAAGTAAGGCCAAAGGGGAAACAGGAAGAAAAGACAGACAAAAAAGAACGGGAACACAAAACCTAAATCACTAAACCTAAAACATAGAACATGAAATATGGTGAGACTCTGAGCGGTGTGATTATATTAAGTATAAGTGACAGGAGGGATGGTTTTTATTGTTTTTTGAGTGTATGTGCCACGAGCAACAACCAAGATCAACTTTCTTCGTGGAGTCTTGGCATTGTTCTTGAAGGGCTACCTCTTGGGTGTTCTATATTTTTCTGTAGTTTGCAGTGATCTATTCACTTGGAGAGGTGTGACTGGGATAAACAGACTCTTATTTCATTCCAAACAGTAGATGATTAGGGTTAGGGTTAGGGTTAGAAGTCTATGCTAGTCATGGATGGTCCTTTAGAAACCCACATCAGCTTTGGTCAAGGGTCAAGGATTGCAAGTAATCTTATCATCAAAACCTGTTTTTCTGGAATACTTAAGAGAGGGATAAAGCTGTCAATAGATCCCAAAATCTATTTGGGATTTTAGGATCGATGTGTGGTGAGTTGGACACATTGGCGAAAGACATTCTTACAGACCTGGTTTTAGTTAGCTCACATCTTTAACATCCTGAAAGTCCTGGACAACACCTGTTGAATGGTGTTTTTTAAGACATGATACTGGATACTATATTCCAGCTACAGAGGGATCACAGAGCTCTGCCTTTCGGGAAAAAATAGATTCTACTGTGTTGAATAGATGGATTTGTTCAAATACCAAACCATGCATTCAGGAAGAGCAGTGTGGTGTTCACACATCTGATTGAACACTGGACCAAAACCCCTTGCAAAGTTAAGTTTCCCCTTACGTCTATAGTTTTTTTGACTTGGAAAAGTCTTGCAACATGTGACCTTTGATCTCAATATCTGACTCATGTTGGTGTTCTCAAACAAAATGGCATATTTCTTCTGGTGAAAAGTTTGCATTGATTATAACTATGGTACATGAATTGTATTCTTGTACTGTCCAATTTACTTGGTAATTTAAAGCACTTAAACTCCACAAACTGCATCCACACATATTCACATACATAGATATATGTCATGGAAGGTTCTGTGAGAAGAAAAAAAATGTATATAGGCATGCAAATAGGAGAGTCTCACCAGGAATATCATGGCAAAACTTTTGCCGGGAGTGTCATGGTTAACAAGCACCAGCATTTGTGTTAGGAGGTTAGATACCTGGAATAGCACAAATTATTCTCAACATGATGTCCAATTCACCTCTTTTAAGTCAGATTTGACCCTTTTTCCCATCTTTCAAAGCTGTTTTCTGTAGTACGGTATTAAGAACTTACTGTACTTGGGAAAGGTTTGAAAAGCTAAATGGTTTCAATTACAAGACACTCATGTACTACAGGATTCAAATAACCAATAACCCAAACCATCAATTCAAGGAAATAGCATGTACTTTTATTGATCGCCAACAATAATCCAAAAGGAAAGAAACAGGTTGAATAGATTTTTTTTTTTAGCTATATCATCAGTAATTGACAAGGATTATTAATGTTTTTTCTTTTTTTGAAAAAGTGTTCTTGTTGTCATTCTCCACTGTGAGTCATTTTCTTGTTTTAGTGGCGCGCCAGTTTATTCTATTTGAGAAACTACTGTGCAGCAGGATAGTGACAGGCCAAAGAAGAACGCATTCTGTTCCAGCATGTAATTTCATGTTACTGGGAATCTAACATTATTGTCCCTCCACAACCTCCCTCCTACACTCCAATTTAGAGAGAGATCAATATTCAGCTTTGTTTATCAAAGTGACAGCTCTGGGATATTGCATTTTGCATTTTTATGTTTTTCCTTTATAACTGGGTATTAAAACATAATATATCTGAAGTCTTTGGTTTATGGTCTGACAAAGGGTGGGGAGGTGCTGTTAATAGCGTAAAACAGTTGAGGAATGGTGGTTGCTCCTGTTTGCACGCTGATTCTTGCAAATATCTATCACACACATCAGCTTCAGTGTTTGCCTAATGAAGACACTCTTTTGGCAAGTGTTGTTGATAACAGAAGAAAACCGTGGCGGAAATCCAGCAGGGGTTTGCATTTGTAAGAACACACATCGATATCAGAGTGACACCGAAGTCCCAAATCATGCATTATTTGCAAACCAACCTTAAAGAAACGACAATTGCAACCCTTTGCATACAAATCAAGGCCTATTATCCATTTCAGCCTGTCAGTTAGCATGCTGGGTATGAAGGGAGACTTGACCGAGGGGGGTCATACCCCAGGTTCTGATAAATGCTGTGGCTGATTCCCCTTGTGAGTGATTGGGCACTAACTCTGTTTATTTTCTTTAATATACTTGTATTAGCATGGATAAATAACGGCTCTGTCCGGATTATACAAATATTTGATTGTGCCCGCATAACAGCTAATATCTTCAATCACATGATGCCACTGCAACTCACTTGCCGCCATTACTGAGACAGGCTGACATCGATCTTTATCACCTGCTCCCTAAGTCAATAATAAACCCTCAGAGTTTGTGGCAGAGAGGGGTTCAGTGGTGATGGCATGAAGGTTTGGCAGGTGAGTCTGCTGTTTCAGCTGTGGTAAGCTGTCTTTTTTTTATTTAATTTTTTAGACGTTTACAATGATTCTCACTCAATGTCAGCTGGGATAAGCTCCAGCTGCCCGCTAAAGCCTACTTGGAATAAACATTATAGATCAAGGATGGATGAGTTTTCAGTGGTTACTTCTGATATGTCATTATGGATGCTGTAACTATGCACACAAGGGGTGAAAGGACAGCAAATGCCTTATGCCCAATTACTAAGATTTGCTATGCTATAGGAAAGCGTGATGACGCCACTGCAATGTACCCAAATTATCTTGGGAAGTTAAATGCTACCTATAGGATTGTCTTTATGAAAATATACTAATTGAAAGTGCCCTTGGAGAAGAAAGATTTTGTGTACATCCTGTAGATTCCCTTTTCATGCCTTCTACATAAGCAGCATTCACACGTTTGACCTGCTGACCGAGACACAAAAAGACATTGAGATTGCTGTGGAAGAAAAAGCCTTCTGATGTCTGCTCTTTATTAATCGTAGAGTTTACAGTAGCTGTAATGAATGCTACTTTGGGTTTAGATAAACACTAATGTAAAATATTCTCACACAAAATAAGGACACCTATCTGATGCATTCAAAAGTCTTTGCTGTAAGCTTTGTATATAAAAAAAAAACCTAACTGCTCGACTCAGACTGGCAGTGGTAAGGAATTAATGGAGCATCACAAAAACTAACAAAAGAAATATACATGACAAAAACAACACATATGAATAATTAATAATAGACAGATATGTAACAGATATGTAAGGGTATGATTTAATTTGCTCCATTTTGTTAATTCATATAATTTAATGTTAATTCTTCATCAAAACTGTGTAATGGATCAAATTTCAGTTAAGGGGAATGAAATATGACATCATATATCATTCATACAACTTGTTAACAGTTAAGAAACGCAAAGCAGTCTTTTACAAAAAGTAAAAGAAGGCAGTACTTCAAGTTAAATAATGAAAAAAAGAAAACTAAAACAGGCCACATAAATAATGTACATCTAAGAAAAGTCTAAAGTTATCTGAAGTTGTTTCGTACATCAGTTAATTAACTCTAAATGGAAATGTGTGTGTGTGTGTGTGTGTGTGTGTGTGTGTGTGTGTGTGTGTGTGTGTGTGTGTGTGTGTGTGTGTGTGTGTGTGTGTGTGTGTGTGTGTTTTGATTGATTTATTCATTCAGTTGGTATTTCTTAATTTATTTTCTATTATTGGGGTATTTTTTCTCTTTTGAGACACCAGTTCTTTATTGATATAGGTCTCTTCCGCAAATAACACCTTGAAATGGGTTATGCGAGCACTGCCTTGAAAAAAGCTGATTATAGTTACCACTGAGTGTAAAGTTGTGTCACTGCGACAATATGAATTTTTGGGTCCCAAAGGTTACATTTTTAAAACTGTAACCATGACTTCAGACAGCAGAGCAGAGCAAAAATATAATTTTCTTGTTCATTTTTAAAAGACACAAAATCTTTTGTTTGTTACCTTCAGAACTTCATTTAGGTCCAATGAAAAATAACATATTTACCCAGAATATTGACTGCTATGATGCTGACCCAAGGTGGAGCAAACTATCATGCACTCAGAAGTCACATGGTAAAGGGTGTTGGGGACTCTTTCAAACAAGCATAAGAGGGATTCATTCAGTTAGAATCGATTAAGATGGAGAAATACTTCATTGCAACTAATGCGTGACCTACAGAATGTCTTCATATTAATAGTTTTGCTTTTTTAGTATGTGATGGGAACACAATTATAAATAAGGTTTGGGTGATAGTGAATACAGGTGTTTAAAATGAAATCACATTTGCAATGGAAAAAATACTTTTTAAATACTGACTTAAAGAAAAGTTTACAAAGCCAAATTGCTGCGGAGTCACAGATCTATAGCGCAGGTCACATTATGTTATAAGAACACATAGTACGGATGAATAGGATCGCTGATGTGCATTAAACAAGAGTGTGACAGCTGCATACCAAAAAGCCAATTAGAGGTGTGAAAGTATGCATCTTCAAAGCAAATAATCACTCATAATTATAAACGCAAAGGCTGAGGTTGGTGTTTAATTATAAGAGTTGTGCAGTGTTATTGTACAGTTTATTTCTTCAAACTATCTAACAATATCTACAAAACTATTGGAAATCCGTTGAAAGTTATATGCTGCAGTGATGTTTTGGGATGAAATGAAACTCCAGATACAATTTGCAATGATATCTGCTTATTTTGCAGTGAAAAAAATAGAAAACAACCAGAATGATATTTGAATTAATAATTTTTATATCTGTTATGGATCCAAACCGATATATTATTTGTAATACGACTTTTGAACTTTTGACTGGTTGCTGAAGAACATAAATTCCTTGGTGTTCATCTAGATAACAAACTTGACTGGAGATTCAATAGTGAAGCAATCTATCAGAAGGGACATACATAGTAGACGGTACTTCAATGTTTGCAGCAAGATGTTGCAGATCTTCTATAAATCTGTTGTTTAGAGAGTCACCTCCTCTGCTGTCATCTGTTGGAACAGCAGTATCAGAGCCAGTGACCCAAAAAGGCTCAACAACCTGATCGAGAAAGCTGGTTTGGTTCTGGGGATGACTATGGAAACTCTGGAGATGATGATGGAAATACGAATTTAGAATAAAATCAAGAACATGACGGACAACTCTAATCACCTTCCCATTCATGAGACTGTAATTGGAAAACAGAGTCTCTAAACGTGTGTTTGGACTGATTTTGTATTTTGTGATTTTGTGTTGTTTGATCTTCCTGCCTCAGGACGACAGATGTAAACTAGCAACTATGCTATAATCTGGCTCATTTACAATCTGTATCAGATTGTTCATTAATGTGCACTGTCCTGATTAAATAAATAAAATAAATAAAATAGTCAGAGGCTTCTTCAGATTAGTTGTAAAACGGACCGTTACGGAAGATCTTTTGTGCCCACAGCCATCACAATCTATAATAACTCATTAACTAAACAAATTTCTTCAAAATTTAATGTCCCTCTGGGATAAATAAAGTATAATAAAATCATTAAAAGATGATCCTAAAACCCAGAGGTGGGCTGTCAGGGCCTAAGGACCTTCTTTGCTGGCCTAAAAGTTTTAGGATTCAGATATTGTTTCAGGCTAAAACAAATACTACAAATTGTATTGTTGTGTTTGGCGGTGACCATCCCAGTGTCCGCTGCTTTTGTGAAGCAGACATTTTCAGCCCTAAAGTGAATTAAAACTTATGCCAGAAATGCAACAGGACAAGATCTACTTTCAGCACAAACTCTGATGGTGATAGAAAATAACTTCTTAATGGGATTGAAAGACAGAGTAATTGAACTCTTTTTGGGGAAATAAAGCAGGATGGATTTGGTGAGTAAAATGTTATTATTTTCCCTAATAATTAGAAAAATAATCTGCATAATACAATGTTTTTACGGCCCTGAAATGGTTAGTACTACTGAAGGCCTAGGTGTGAAATGCCCCTCACTGCCAATCCACTGTTATTTCACATGAGCCCCCCAAGTAACATGATAATCTTTTTTTTTTCTTTTGCATTCCTTCGCAATAACTTTTGAGTGCCCTCGCAACAGGCTTTGTATATTGCAGACTGATCTAATAATAAAACCATATGAACTTATCCAAAGGGTGTGGGTGTTCCATTGTGTCCACGCTGTCGCAAACTAACGAGTTGGCTGAATATCCTAATAAAGTATTGCGTGGAAACGCAAAAGAAAAAAATTGCCATGTTAGTCTGTACGTTTTACATCAAATTAAAATCATTATTTCTTGCATACACTTAGGAACCTAAATTGTGTAATAAAAAAAACCTTGATGTTGCAAAGTCAATGCATCCATACAAGATCCTTCTTTAAACTAACTCTAAGAGATCACGCAGGATTGACTTGCATACTGCTACTTCAAACCACTGTAATCAAAAATATTTACACACTTTAGGAAACGTGTTTTTTGGGGATTTTTTTTACCGAAGAATTTAGAATGGAATCCTCTGGTGTGCCACCAATCAAATCTTTCCTCTATATCTTCAACAATAAATATATATATATAACTTAAAAAGAATGGTGAATGCTTTTTGTTTAGAGTAAATCTTCAAATGTAAGAATGAGATTTGTGTCTACTCAAGAATTTTTAATCACATTCGTGACTTATGAAATAATGAAACATATAAAGTTGTTGACTGTACCACCAAGTCTGTGAAAGGATGCTTGACATGGGGCATCTGCCCTGTGAAGATACTTCGAGGTCATTATTGTATTACTATAGAGGATCCATTTAACTGTCTCTTAATGGAGGTTTTCTGGTCTCTGGGATTCGTATCATTGCAGACGGCAAGGTGTTTCTTTTGTTTTTCCTGGTTTCGCTTGCGCTAAGGGCAATGTTAGCATAATGGCTACCGCATGTTGCTCTCAGGCGAAGGATGTCGGGACCAGAGCTTACAGGGTTACCATCTTGATCTCGGAGAAGGATCCCCACCCCTTTGCACTGCATGCATGGGTGTGCAAGCATGCTTGCTTCTACGATCAGTGTAGGAGCCTACGATCCTACGATCGGTGTAACCTTATGTTCTTCTTGCACCGTCACCTGCACGTATCAGCGGCCTCAAAAGCCAACCTCGTCCTGTCCCACACAGCAGCAAAATTGGACATGGTCCGTGTCTGGTGCCAGCTATAAGTATTTGGTGGAAGATATGGACTCCATCAGAGGTGACGACGAGGATGATGATGAGGATCCCATTCTCCCCTCTGGGTCCAGGCATCTAGGCTGGACCACCTGGGAAATTTATATACAGGAGAAGGAGTGTAACCGTCCAGCAGCTAGGCTGGCCATTGACTGAGTGTGAATTCAAATGTGTACAAAGCTAATACAGAGGTGACCAAGATTTAGAACTGGAAATAAAGCTGTGTCCACTTTAGCATACAATGAATATCATTGTATACTTGTTTTTGCTGTGCCTTCTGATGCAATTGATGATTAAATATTTAGAGCTTTTATAAATGATAACACTTTTTTTAAAGCTTGTAGTATTGATGAGATTTTTATGATATATCCCAATTGGGCTTTAGCCTGTTGCTATTTTCAGACTTTGTGAACATCATCAACATCTACATTTCACATTCAATATACTAAAGCCATTTGAGTTCAAAATGTCTTTCCAAACTAACAAAACATTGTGCATTTTTAGATTTAACAAACTATTTGCATTAGAATTTAAAAGGAATAGGTATAAGATGATGAATTAACTCAGCCAAAGTAAGCGTTAGTTGGGATTTGTCAACATAGGACCAGCACCCTATCGAAACTGGAGACTGACTTGATTTCTCATTCTAAATCATGAATGGAAAGGGGATGTCAATTAACATATGAAGTTACACTATGTCTGTATCATTTGCATATGGACATTTGTAAAAGGCATTGGGACAACCAATAACCTTCGAAATCCACAGTTTTCTATTCAAAACAAATTACTTTGATTCAAATTATTCAAAGAATCAGCTTGATCAAGAACCACACTTGAGTCACATCAGAATACAATTAAAACAGACTAAAACAAAAAAATGATCTAAATACCATTAAAGATTTTAGCAATGAGGAATTGCTCATAGTTTCATCTTGAAACATTGAAAAGTTGTCTGAAAATTTGTCTGAAAGGAATAAGAATGATAACTGCTTCTAACCTTGTGATTTTAAGCTTACTGCAGAGAAAAAGATAAATGGCTCTCTACACCAATGAGGATTTGAAGACCAACACAGTGTTAAGAGTCTCTGCAAAATTTAAAGTGATATTTTATATTTTCCATTGAATTACACCTCATCAGAAATTCACTTTGAATAGTTTGAAATCTTAACTTTCCTTTTGCATGGCTTTTCAACCACAAAAATAAATAAATATGGGAATAGCAATCATTTTATCTTAAAAGTCTTGATCTGTCAATCATTCCCACTGATCTAAAGTTCCACATGTGCACTGCGTGAAGAAAATCAAAATGAAATAAATAGGTTAAAGTGTACATCAGTTATTCATCACAAACTAGATCAGTCAAACTCACACATTTCCTCTTTTTTTCCTCATAGCAAAGTGGAAATACTGACACGTGTACTTCAAGGCTCCCCACTGCATTTTCAAAGAGGGGATCTGGTTTTATTAAAAATTCATGAGGTCATATTAATTAGAGACAGAATATTTTTGCATGAGAGTGATGAAGAAATCAAAAAAGGGAAGAAAAAATGAAGGCCCGGAGGATCATTTTGATTTGGCTGGTCTCTGAATGAAGAGAGAAGGTGAAAGGCATAAGGCTATAACACATGCTTTGTTCTGAGGGCAGTTTCTTTGTTCATCAAATCTATGAGTAATTTGTTCACCCCTACCACCACACACACACACACACACACACACACACACACACACACACACACACATACACATACACACGTACACCCTCCTCTGCCATATTTCTCCTTTATTGTATATTCTTTTTTACTTGAGTGCCACTGATTTGAAATGCTAATTAAACATATTTTTAATGTATTCATCAGCCTCATCAAGGCAAGCTCATATATCAAAGTGTCCAAAGAAGTATTGATGTTGGATATCAAAGAGGTGATTACTTTGTAACATCCCAGATTTTTAGCTGTTAATTGTGTTTATCCTGATCCCAAATATGTTTTTTTAAAGGAAGTCATGCCAGAGGATTTCAATGTGTGGCCTTTTTCCTTTACCTTTTAAATGAAGCAGGAACTACACCTGCTGTTAAACGAATGATCCACTTGGCTTCTTAAACCTATTTGTCGTGACAGTTTTTTAGAGTTTTTTTTTCATGTGAAAACGTTGCCTCATACTTTAGCATCTGCAACCTGTACATCCTTGTTAGCATTAAAAGACTCACAAGCACTCAACCAGACACAACCTATCAGCAGGTAAAAGGGCTGTGCGGATATGTTAAGTTTATGTCTTTAACAATTCCGTAACGGCACAAGATGAAATAAAGCACATGTGAAATTAAATTAGGCCTACTCCATATTTTTCTAAGTTTCACACAAATTAGACGAAAAAATGTGAAAGCTGTATTTTTATTCGAAACTGTAATGATAATAATACTGCTGTTCAAATGTTTACAACAGTGACATGCTCCTTTATATCAAAAAAGAAACCATGAGTGAAAAAGAACAATCAGGTATGAGATGTTTCGTCTCATATTTTCCCTTCACCTAGCAAGCATACTTATTTTGCATTGGCGGAAATGATCTCTCCTGTTATTTTTGTCTCCTCATATCACCCTGTCTGTGATGTAGCTGATGCCATTAACTCTCCCTGCCACTTTCCAGGTCACTAATTCTTCAGCTCTGAGTTCATTGCGCCCAGACCGTAGTGCTGTCTCCATAACGAGGTTATTTCTGGGTTATTACCCCCCTCTCTGATGTGGCACCTGATGGGACGCATGAAATTGATATAAATCAAAAACAGTTTGCAATGAACAAATTGAATTATTGGTTAATTTCTGTTTCTCTCTGTCCCCTAAATCTGCATATTCCTATCAGCGGGAAAAAAAAGATAATGATAATAAGATGGTCACCTATACCTCATTTTTATCTGGGTTCAATATGCGTGTGGGCACAATGGCATGTCAAAGTGTGTCATTGCATTTACAGTGTTGTTTTGAGGATTTCTCTCATTTCAGCTTTTATCTCATTTCTGCTATGAATGATATGCAAATTGGGCTATTAAATGGAAATTATTTTTAAACAACAAAATTATGAACCCGACTCAGTTATTACATTTCCTGGTAAACATTTATTTGTGGACATTTAGACACTCTTATCCAATTGTGAAAGTGAAGTATTTGTCTAAATGGTTGCTATACATACAAACAGTATATATATTAGCAAATTGATTTCAGTTATTTTCAACATGTTTTTTTTATTACGAAAACTTGTTAAATTATTTCAATTGTTTCAAAATAGTATTAATATTACTTTCTTAATATTCCCTTCGTACTCATATGTGCTTTTCTTAAATGCTGAAAGCTTTCTATCATAGCTTACTGACTGAAACAACTGCCTTTGCTGATTTGAGTGAAATAAATAGCCAATATATATTGAAGCATTTATCGAGAACTTAGTTTTGTATGTGCTTGATTTAGAAAGAGAGAGAAGTGGAGGAGATTTGGGGGAGGACCATGCCTTTCACAGGCAGGGTTACATTAATATGTCATTATTAATGTTGATATGTGATTTAGAAAAATAAACTCACTACTGAACTGCACCGAACGTAGTGGAGTTAAAACATTTGCAGGCCAGCAGAAATTGCAGAATATACTAATGAAGAAAAAACTGTGGTCTTGCACTGTAGGGAACTTTTACTTTGACATTCAATATATCAAACTCAGCCTTTAGATAATGGCAGTGTAGTGAAGCAAAGAGCATGGACAGCGGTGCTCTTCTCTTGCTGCCATGTTTGCTGCCACACTGTTCACCGATTGTAGCATTTTGTGAACCCCACTGCCACTGTAACATCCAACTGTGGGCTATATTACCCTTGGGCTCCGGGATTCTGGGCTGCTGTGCTGAGCTTGCCGTTTCAGTTTGGGAGGCGAGCTGGTCAGAATCTGAATGAAAGACATTTAAATAATTAACAAAATGGGCTTCATGTATTTAACCACAAAGATTTAGAAAAAAAATAAGTTTAAGTAAATAAGTTTAGGTTCTGTATATACACAGCTCCCTGAATTTCTACTGGTTAGATCTCATTATAAATCAACAGGCAGGGTGATAACACAGATCATCATTCTCTTACTTCAACTTTTTTCAAAGTTTTTTATTTTTATTTTTTGCTGTAGCAGCTTTCAATTATCCCACTGGGAAAATGCAGGCTTGAATTCCCAGACAATCCCATTTCCAAGACGCAGCCAAGGCGTGAATATGAGCGCACAGGAGCGCAGAAGAGCTACTGGTAGAAAGCAAAAAGGTGGCATTTCACTCTGCTGAATAAGCTCAAGGTGTGCAGTTTGCAAGGCTGGGTAGCATACAGATTGGAGCAAAAAGGGAAGGACAGGTGGGGCAAAGGAGGGAGAGGGGTCGGTGGAGTGTGTGTGTTAAGGAGAGAAGGGATGTATATACAGCACAGGCAGGGATGGAGGGTAAGGCTGATCTGGGTTTCAGTCTCACTCATTATGGTCTGAATCATCGGTAGGTGAAATGAGGCTTACTGATAGCTCAGTGTGGAAAGTATCGTCCTTGTCGAAGTGACTCATGACGGCGTAGGCAAAAGGCCTTTGTCAAGTCCATTAGCAATACTCAAGCACTCTCTGGTGTTTCCTTGAGTGGCATCCAAAATGTCAGTGAAAAGGATAAGGTAACATTAAAGAAAGAAATGTCTTCTGCAACACCTCAGCAGGCGCAGAGTAGGACCAAAAGTGGCGCGAAGAAGAATATTTGCAATAGACGTTTAACATTTGTTTAACATTTTAAGTTAAATGCACAAAACAAATATTTAGCACATGTGAAGATGCATGTTTATAAATGTATTATGACAATGCGTATGTTAAAGACTATTCTAAAATAGGCCAAACCAAATGGTATTACACTCTTGAGTCTTACTTGAAGAATTATCATGCTGGCCTGATTGCGACCGCCTGCAACTTTACCCAACTTAATAAATTTAGCCCAATAACTGTTCTCCACTCTTGGATCAGGTTTAAATTTGTACTCTTGTGTGATATATTTCCAAGCAAATCTGTACTTTGGCACTGTTCCATGTATGTACTTTATGTGACAGTCATTTTTACATACATTTTTGTGTTTGTAAATATGTTCAACGTGTGTAACGCGTCTGAACTTTCTTGAGAACCCAAAGTAAAAATCCTGCCCATCACCTTATGATTTGTGTGCTTGCTCTTCACCTCGTATGCGAGCGTATCTGTTCACCACTTAGCGTGAGTGAGAGCAGAGTAGCACTGAGATGGCAGCTGGCGAGGCTAATCCCCGTATGTGTGGGACGCGGCCCAGCCCCCAGTGTCACCCAGACCTGCCAGGCCTGACGGAGGTGCATTCAGCCTGGCCGCTTAGTGTCAGTCGTCCCCTGTCACTCAGCGCCATAATCACCCACATGACTGACAGACAGGCCTTTCCCTTTGATGGTACAGGGGGATTTTAGAGGAGAGCCATTGAGCTGCAGTGATGATCCGCCACTATATGGGGTGTGGGTGTGTGTGTGTGTGTGTGTGTCAGAGAGGATGCCACTAGGAGGGGTGCTATTTCCTAAAGACATAAGATGACGATTCTGATCCAGCTTAATGATGAAGATGAAGATGATGGTGCTGTTGATGATGATGAAGATTACCTTGATGTCAAAGTGAGCAAAAATTGTGTCATGTGAAGGAATCAGTCGGGCAGTTACTCTGCGGTAGCAAAGCCAGGGGGCCCAAAGGAGACAGCCACACAAAGCCATGGATTTACTCAGTTTGTGCACGTGTGTGTGTGTGTTTGTGTGTGTGTGTGTGTGTGTTTTTGAGTGAGGGGAAAAAGTGTTTGAGAGTTTAATGATGTCAAACACTTGCACACACTTACCATTTGAAGCAGGGAAATCTGAACTACACATGTAATCGCGTGATTATGATAATGCACATCAAGTGCCATCTTATTTGATATTCAGAATATGACAGTGAGTTGTGTCTGTATAGAGCACCATCAACGGCACGGTTGTTCATATAAATCCTGTCAAGCCTTTGTCGGTTCCAATTTTTAACTCTCCGAATACAGTAATATCTTGTGTACATGCTGATGGGTGACTACATTATAGCATGCAAACTTAGCATTGGTACAGAGACTCAATCAGCTGTATGAACAACAGGTATCGGAAAAGGAATGGTTTGGGGAGTTATGAAAAATCACATCACAGAGAAATCCCGTTGTAAATGAAGTTACTAAGATACATATTCACTGACCTACAAAAAAGAGAACTTCTTACATTTTTTGGAACTTATTGATTTTAATGATTGAAAGGTTATGGATAAATTAACACTTACAGATATTACATTATGTCCCATTGTGGAAGCTTTCTGGAGAGATAAGGACAAGAGCTCATGAGAAACAAGACTACTAAATGAAGCTTATTACATAGCTGAACATAAGATTAACCAAAGGCCTATGTCATAAGCTGCATACCCAAAAGCTGACTAGCGCCTCCCTAGAATTATGAGCACAATGCCATTCTTTTGGCATACATTGCTGTAGCCGTTAAGTTGCTCAGTGGATCCGATTGTAGGTTTTAGCTATTCATAGAGTAAATGTCAGACATTTGTGTGGCATTCAGACAATCTAAATTAATTTAGATTGCTTATTTTTTATATAATAATAAGACAAGAAAAACTTCTGTCAAGCAACCATTAAGGGTTATCCTCCAATACCATTCTAAAAGTTTCAATGTATTTGACATTAAAGGAAACCTTAACTGTGTCTGCAAATAGTCAAAAACAACGATAATTGATCGCGATCAATTTGTATTTTTAATTTATATTAAAAATTTGGGTGTAATTTATGTCTAGTAAGACATGAAAAATAAAATATCTTTATGACTATTTTGGATGGATACTTGATTAAGAGATGCTATGGGGTATACACCAAAACATTTAATTTAGCTAAAGTAAATGCTCATTTTGGCCCAGGCTAGCTCCCATCTATAATCACCATTCCCTGCAAGGTACTCCTTTGAAAAATAAAATAAAACTTTTAGCAGTCTTTGTGCTAAACTTTGTTTTTGCCTTTTAAATGTAATACCTTAGATACCTTATGTGTACTAATTCATTTGGTAAACATTTCCTTCCCCAGTAATGATATTTAGAATTTAGCCAAAACAGCCTTGCGCACAAAGAGTTTACACAGAGTTTGATTACGAATGTCTTTAATGTCAGCGCCCAATAAAATTCTTGATGTCTGGGTGTCACATTTTCCAAAACAGCAAAGTGGAGTGAGATGTATTCTCAGGACTGCAAAAATATGTTTTCACTGCATTTTCAATCAGCTTAAAATGGCCAATTAATGGTCTCTAAATCCATGGACAAATATTTATGTTGCTAGAACCATGTTCAGACAGGGGAAACTATGAAAACCCAGAAAAATAAATCTGTTGTTTCCTTGTAATGATCTTTTTTCCTGCTTCTCTCTGCCACTTCTCCTTTCAATCTTGAACTCATGATTTTCTCTGATAGTGGTCCTGTTAAATTAAGTGACTGGGCTTTACACAGAACCCTCTCACCGTCGCTCCTTTAATTTAGTCATTATAATTAACCATTAACTGGTGTCAGTTTCTGGGCCACTAACAGGCCCACTCAGTTCTGCTTGTCTGCATTATCACAGTTTGGGGGAGAAAGTAAATTATAATGAAGGGCTATATAGTCCAATTACTGATAAAAGCAGCCAAGTGGGCTCCTTGTAATTAGGTGCCAGTGTCCCTCCCTCCTTTTCTCTCTCCATGTCTTTCCCTTTCTTGGAGTGACATGCTAGAAGGCTATTTTCATTAAAGTTAATCTCTTGGTCACATTCTTAACCCGGCATGTGTTGCATGCTCATATGTCATAAAAATATTTAATTAACTTTGTATTCCAGTTGCACAAAGTTAACTGATAAATATATATATACATATATATTGGAGTGCCTGGAAATGGGACAAAAGAACTGAGTGAACTATTAAGAAAGGAGAAGTGGTAGGCTTCGGGTGGGGGGTGGAGGGGGGGGTGAAGGATTGTAGGACAGCAAGAGGAAACAGGCAGCAGTGAATCCTTCTGTTTCCACTCTAATGGGATGGAGCTGAGCTGTCTCTTGTAGCTGGGTCATGTAGTTTCCCACCAGAGCACTTACAAGTCAGAGCTGGTAATTAAACTGTACGATCATCCTTTTCCCTTTTACTTTCGCATCTCTATTTCAGTCCACTCCTTGCTACGTTCTCTCGTTTTTCTTGTCAGGTGAGACAACATGCTTTAAAAAAGTATGAATTACGAGCGGCAATGGTTGAAGAAAGGAAGACCAGATTAAGGTTGCTCGATTGACAATTGTTTGTGAATTGGAGCAAGCCAATGGTTTTGGAATTCAATCTTTATTTCAAAAACTAGACAAATATTTTATTTTATTGTATATAAATTGATTGTTGAGAAAGCAACTTAACCTGAAGTGTTCTTCTAACAAAACTCAAGATTTTTCTTGTTTTTTTAAACTTTCATTTCTTAGATGCATACAACTAGTGAGTAATAACTCTTGATAATAAGTCTTGAGCTGTGCAAGTTGAATCTAATAATGGCTTACATGGAAACATGGAAATATTTGGAAACACTTGAACAACAACCATACCACCCCCACCAGACAAGACTTTTCTTTGTTTTTAATTAAAACGGTTTATTTTGGGGATATGGAACAATGTATTGCTACCAGCAGAGATGCAATATAAAATCAATTAACAATATTTTTTGTTTGTTTTACAGTCTTTAAATTCAGAGTGATTTGGGGCATTGTCCTTGGGGCTCTTTTGAATTGTGTCATCATTTTATTTACATTTAACAATTCAAACGCTTAAAAAAAAACATTAAAAGAATCACATCTTTATAGAATTATAAATATCATTAATCATCTTTCAACCAAGTTCGATGATACAAACAAATATATGTTATACCTGACTGTGTGTACATTCACAGTAAAACTCCTGTGTAGATTTACATGATGTTTGTTTCTATGTTAACAAATTAGGTTCTGCTGTCTAGACAGGGCAGTTTGCTATCAAATAGATCAGAATTTATTTTGTGAAAGCATTTTTTCCAGCATTTTGTTGGCAATAGACGATGGATTAAACAATGAATAAGTGATTTATTAGCTGCCTCTGTCACATCGGTTAGATGGATTACTACAAGCCACCTCTGACCCCACTTACCAGCCCTGTGTTTCACCAAAGTAGTGTGTTTGTGCGTTGATATGTGTGTAGATCAGAAAGCTGGCCAGCTGTAATCTTGTGACAGGATGAGACTAGGTGATCAATGGTATAATGAACACTGTATTTCATTGGGCCAATGAAGTGAGGGTGCTTGCCAGCCACAGCAGCGTGAATATGAGTTTGTTCTTAGAGCTGAGAAGGAAAATTCCTTCCTTTGACTACTAAATAAGCAGCTTAAGTCACTCATTAAGTTATATCTACTTTTACTTATTTACTTCTAAGTGATGTTATTTTTGTTCTACCATTCTGGTTTACATCATAAGTGGTGTGGAGATGACCATCATCTACAGTCAGAGAAAAGATTGTTCCATATGATCCATCCATCCATCCATCCATCCATCCATCCATCCATCCATCCATC